>OY821780.1:18921420-19100648 GCA_963682175.1 Triglochin maritima | reverse complement strand
AGCGGAGAAGGAGGGAGAGAGAAGGAGAGGACAAGAGGGAGAAGAGGGGGAGAGAGAGAAGAAGAAGGAGAGAGGGAACAAGAGAGGAGGTGAGAGGAAACAAGAGAATGAGAGGAGGACAGAGAAGGAAAGGAGGAGGAGAGGGAAGGGGAACGGAACGAGATAGAGAAGGGAGAGTAGAGATAGAGTAGGAGAGAAGCAAGAGAGATAGAGGAGTGAGGAAACGAGAGAGGTGAGTGGAGGAGAGGGATAAGGAGATAGAGAAGCGAGAGAGAGAAAGGAGGGTAGTGGGAAGAGAAGAGGATAGGAGGGAGAAGGAGAGAGAAGGTAAGGAGAGGGAGAAGGGAGAGAGAGAATGGGGAGAGGAGCGAAGAAGGGAAAGAGGAGATAGAGAGAGGAGTCCCCTCTCCTTCTCATCTTCCCTCTCCTCCTCTCCTTCTCTTCTCTTTATCCTCTCTCTTCTTCTCTTTCTCTCCTTCTCGCTCATCTCTTCCTTCTCTCCTTATCCTTATAAGGAGAGAATGAGAGCATAAGAGGGAGATAGGGAACGAGAAGAGGGAAGAGGAGAGATGGGGAAAGAGGAAAGAGAGAGAAGAAGAGATAAGGAAGAGGGAGAGCGAAGGAGAACAGAGGAGGGAGGAAACGAGAGAAGAGGAGAGAGAGAAGGAGAGAGGAGGGAGAAAAGAGAGAGAAGGGGGAGCGGAGGAGAGGGAGAGAAGGAGAGTGAGAGAGAAGAGGAAGGGAGGAGAGAGGGAGAAAGAGAGAGAAGGAAAGAGAGATAAGGAGAAAGATGAGGAGAGAGTGAACGAGAGAGAAGGAGAAGAGAAAGAGTATCTAGAGGGAGAGTGAGAAAAGGAGAAGAGAGAAAAGGTGAGGGGTAGAACAAGGAGAAGGAGAGAAGGAGAAGAGGGAGGAGGAGGAGAAGAGTAGAAATGGGAAGAGAGAGAAGAAAAGAGAGAGAAGAGATATGGAGAACGAGAGTGAGAGGTAGAGAAGGGAGAGAGAAGGACAGTGGAGAAAAGAGGATAAGAAGAGCAGAGAGAGGAGAAGGAGATAGAAGGAAGAGGGAGAGAGAGAACACGAGAATAGACAAGAGCAGAGAGGGAGGAGGATAGAGAAGGGAAAGAGAGAGAAAAGGAGAGGGAGGAGAGAAGAGGGAGAGGAAGGGAGAGAGAGAGCGAGAGAAGGAGGAGGGAGATAGAAAATGAAGGAGAAGAGGGAAGAGGAGGGAGAGAAGAGAGGGAAGGAGGAGAGAAGAGGGAGAATGAGAGAGGAGAGTGGTAGAGAAGGAGATAAGAGAGGGGTAGAACGAGAGAGAGAGAGAGAGAGAGAGAGAGAGAGAGAGAGAGAGAGAGAGAGAGAGAGAGAGAGAGAGAGAGAGAGAGAGAGAGAGAGAGAGAGAGAGAGAGAGAGAGAGAGAGAGAGAGAGAATGGCTCTACAGAATGGGACGAGGAGAGAGAGAAGGATTGGGAGAAAAGGAGAAGCGAGAGGAGGGAGAGAAGAAGAGGGAGAAGGAGAGAGAGATAAAGAGAGTGGCATAAGGAGAGAGGGAGAGAAGGAAGAGAGAGAAAGAAAAGGTGAGAGAAATGAGAAGGGAGAGAGGAGGATAAGGATAATGAGAAGGCAGAGAAGAGGGAAAAGAGAGAAGGTGAAGATGAAAAGGGGGGAGAGAAGGAGAAGAGAGAGAGGTAGACAGCCTAGGAGAAAGGAGAAGGGAGAGAGAGAGAAGGATAGAGGCAGAGAAGAGAGAATAGGGACAAGGATAAGGAGAGAAGAGAGAAGGAGAACAGAAAAGAGGAGAGAGAGAAGAGAAGAGATAGGAGGGAGAAGTAGGGAGAGAGAGCGAGAGAAGGAAGAGGAGGGAGTGGAGGAAAGGGATAAGAGGGAGAGAGAAAAGGAGAGAAGGAGAGGGATAAGAGGGAGATAGAGAAGGAGAAAGAAGAGAGGAAAGATAAGAGGAGAGAGAAAGAGAGAGATAATAAGAGGGAGAAGGAGAGAGAGGGAAATGGAGAAGACGAGAGGGAGAGGAGGAGACAGAGAAGGGAAGGTGAGAGAAAAAAAGAGAAGGAGAAGAGAGGGGCAAGCAGAGGAGATGAATGGATTAAAGGAGAGAGAGAAGAGGAGGGAGAGGAGAGGAAGAGAGGGGAGGAGAGAGAAGGAGAAGAGAGAGGGAACGAGAGTAGATGGAGGGATAAGAGGAGAGAGCGGAGAAGGAGGGAGAGAGAAGGAGAGGACAAGAGGGGAGGAGAGAGGGAGAAGAGGGGGAGAGAGAGAAGAAGAAGGAGAGAGGGAACAAGAGAGGAGGTGAGAGGAAACAAGAGAATGAGAGGAGGACAGAGAAGGAAAGGAGGAGAAGAGGGAAGGGGAAGGGAACGAGATAGAGAAGGGAGAGTAGAGATAGAGTAGGAGAGAAGCAAGAGAGATAGAAGAGGAGAGAGGAAACGAGAGAGGTGAGTGGAGGAGAGGGATAAGGAGATAGAGAAGCGAGAGAGAGAAAGGAGGGTAGTGGGAAGAGAAGAGGATAGGAGGGAGAAGGAGAGAGAAGGTAAGGAGAGGGAGAAGGGAGAGAGAGAGAGAACGGGGAGAGGAGCGAAGAAGGGAAAGAGGAGATAGAGAGAGGAGTCCCCTCTCCTTCTCATCTTCCCTCTCCTCCTCTCCTTCTCTTCTCTTTATCCTCTCTCCTCTTCTCTTTCTCTCCTTCTCGCTCATCTCTTCCTTCTCTCCTTATCCTTATAAGGAGAGAATGAGAGCATAAGAGGAAGATAGGGAACGAGAAGAGGGTAGAGGAGAGATGGGGAAAGAGGAAAGAGAGAGAAGAAGAGATAAGGAAGAGGGAGAGCGAAGGAGAACAGAGGAGGGAGGAAACGAGAGAAGAGGAGAGAGAGAAGGAGAGAGGAGGGAGAGAAGAGAGAGAAGGGGGAGCGGAGGAGAGGGAGAGAAGGAGAGTGAGAGAGAAGAGGAAGGGTGGAGAGAGGGAGAAAGAGAGAGAAGGAAAGAGAGATAAGGAGAAAGATGAGGAGAGAGTGAACGAGAGAGAAGGAGAAGAGAAAGAGTATCTAGAGGGAGAGTGAGAAAAGGAGAAGAGAGAAAAGGTGAGGGGTAGAACAAGGAGAAGGAGTGAAGGAGAAGAGGGAGGAGGAGGAGAAGAGTGGTAGAGAAGAGTAGAAATGGGAAGAGAGAGAAGAAAAGAGAGAGAAGAGGTACGGAGAACGAGAGTGAGAGGTAGAGAAGGGAGAGAGAAGGACAGTGGAGAAAAGAGGATAAGAAGTGTAGAGAGAGGAGAAGGAGATAGAAGGAAGAGGGAGAGAGAGAACACGAGAATAGACAAGAGCAGAGAGGGAGGGAGGATAGAGAAGGGAAAGAGAGAGAAAAGGAGAGGGAGGAGAGAAGAGGGAGAGGAAGGGAGAGAGAGAGCGAGAGAAGGAGGAGGGAGATAGAAAATGAAGGAGAAGAGGGAAGAGGAGGGAGAGAAGAGAGGCAGAGAAGAGAGGGAAGGAGGAGAGAAGAGGGAGAGAGGAGGATAGGAAAGTAGAGGGGAGAGGGGGTGAAGGAATGGGAGGGAAGGAGAGAGGTAGAGACGAGAGAGAGAAGGAGAAGGGAAAGAGGATGATGAAGAATGATAAAATGAGGAGAGAGAAGAAGAAGAAGAAGAAGAGAGAGAGAAGGATAAGGAGAGAAGAAGAAGGGGAGCGGGATAAGAGGGAAGGGAGAGGAGAGGGAACATGAGGGAGATAGAGATGAGGCAAGGTAGATGAGAGAAAGAGAAGAGGGAAGAATGAGAGAGGAGAGTGGTAGAGAAGGAGATAAGAGAGGGGTAGAACGAGAGAGAGAGAGAGAGAATGGCTCTACAGAATGGGACGAGGAGAGAGAGAAGGATTGGGAGAAAAGGAGAAGCGAGAGGAGGGAGAGAAGAAGAGGGAGAAGGAGAGAGAGATAAAGAGAGTGGCATAAGGAGAAAGGGATAAGGAGAGAGGGAGAGAAGGAAGAGAGAGAAAGAAAAGGTGAGAGAAATGAGAAGGGAGAGAGGAGGATAAGGATAAGGATAAGGATAATGAGAAGGCAGAGAAGAGGGAAAAGAGAGAAGGTGAAGAAGAAGAGGGGGAGAGAAGGAGAAGAGAGAGAGGTAGACAGCCTAGGAGAAAGGAGAAGGGAGAGAGAGAAGGATAGAGGCAGAGAAGAGAGAATAGGGACAAGGATAAGGAGAGAAGAGAGAAGGAGAACAGAAAAGAGGAGAGAGAGAAGAGAAGAGATAGGAGGGAGAAGTAGGGAGAGAGAGCGAGAGAAGGAAGAGAAGGAGGGAGTGGAGGAAAGGGATAAGAGGGAGAGAGAAAAGGAGAGAAGGAGAGGGATAAGAGGGAGATAGAGAAGGAGAAAGAAGAGAGGAAAGATAAGAGGAGAGAGAAAGAGAGAGATAATAAGAGGGAGAAGGAGAGAGAGGGAAATGGAGAAGACGAGAGGGAGAGGAGGAGACAGAGAAGGGAAGGTGAGAGAAAAAAAGAGAAGGAGAAGAGAGGGGCAAGCAGAGGAGATGAATGGATTAAAGGAGAGAGAGAAGAGGAGGGAGAGGAGAGGAAGAGAGGGGAGGAGAGAGAAGGAGAAGAGAGAGGGAACGAGAGTAGATGGAGGGATAAGAGGAGAGAGCGGAGAAGGAGGGAGAGAGAAGGAGAGGACAAGAGGGGAGGAGAGAGGGAGAAGAGGGGGAGAGAGAGAAGAAGAAGGAGAGAGGGAACAAGAGAGGAGGTGAGAGGAAACAAGAGAATGAGAGGAGGACAGAGAAGGAAAGGAGGAGAAGAGGGAAGGGGAAGGGAACGAGATAGAGAAGGGAGAGTAGAGATAGAGTAGGAGAGAAGCAAGAGAGATAGAAGAGGAGAGAGGAAACGAGAGAGGTGAGTGGAGGAGAGGGATAAGGAGATAGAGAAGCGAGAGAGAGAAAGGAGGGTAGTGGGAAGAGAAGAGGATAGGAGGGAGAAGGAGAGAGAAGGTAAGGAGAGGGAGAAGGGAGAGAGAGAGAACGGGGAGAGGAGCGAAGAAGGGAAAGAGGAGATAGAGAGAGGAGTCCCCTCTCCTTCTCATCTTCCCTCTCCTCCTCTCCTTCTCTTCTCTTTATCCTCTCTCCTCTTCTCTTTCTCTCCTTCTCGCTCATCTCTTCCTTCTCTCCTTATCCTTATAAGGAGAGAATGAGAGCATAAGAGGGAGATAGGGAACGAGAAGAGGGTAGAGGAGAGATGGGGAAAGAGGAAAGAGAGAGAAGAAGAGATAAGGAAGAGGGAGAGCGAAGGAGAACAGAGGAGGGAGGAAACGAGAGAAGAGGAGAGAGAGAAGGAGAGAGGAGGGAGAGAAGAGAGAGAAGGGGGAGCGGAGGAGAGGGAGAGAAGGAGAGTGAGAGAGAAGAGGAAGGGTGGAGAGAGGGAGAAAGAGAGAGAAGGAAAGAGAGATAAGGAGAAAGATGACGAGAGAGTGAACGAGAGAGAAGGAGAAGAGAAAGAGTATCTAGAGGGAGAGTGAGAAAAGGAGAAGAGAGAAAAGGTGAGGGGTAGAACAAGGAGAAGGAGTGAAGGAGAAGAGGGAGGAGGTGGAGAAGAGTGGTAGAGAAGAGTAGAAATGGGAAGAGAGAGAAGAAAAGAGAGAGAAGAGGTATGGAGAACGAGAGTGAGAGGTAGAGAAGGGAGAGAGAAGGACAGTGGAGAAAAGAGGATAAGAAGTGTAGAGAGAGGAGAAGGAGATAGAAGGAAGAGGGAGAGAGAGAACACGAGAATAGACAAGAGCAGAAAGGGAGGGAGGATAGAGAAGGGAAAGAGAGAGAAAAGGAGAGGGAGGAGAGAAGAGGGAGAGGAAGGGAGAGAGAGAGCGAGAGAAGGAGGAGGGAGATAGAAAATGAAGGAGAAGAGGGAAGAGGAGGGAGAGAAGAGAGGGAAGGAGGAGAGAAGAGGGAGAATGAGAGAGGAGAGTGGTAGAGAAGGAGATAAGAGAGGGGTAGAACGAGAGAGAGAGAGAGAGAATGGCTCTACAGAATGGGACGAGGAGAGAGAGAAGGATTGGGAGAAAAGGAGAAGCGAGAGGAGGGAGAGAAGAAGAGGGAGAAGGAGAGAGAGATAAAGAGAGTGGCATAAGGAGAGAGGGAGAGAAGGAAGAGAGAGAAAGAAAAGGTGAGAGAAATGAGAAGGGAGAGAGGAGGATAAGGATAATGAGAAGGCAGAGAGAAAGAAACAAACAAGGAGGTGACACTTGGCATGGTTAAAGAGAAGGGATTGGAGTTATGCTCTAGTGAGGGAATTAAAAATGGGAGTGGAAATTTATGTGGGGTTGTGGTGGATGAGGAGGTGTCACGTGATTTTGAGGAGAGGGAATTGCATATTTCTCATGCAAAGGACGGCTGGATTGCACCAAGAAAATTGGTGCGTCAACTAGAGGAGGGGTTACCTAGTGTGGAGTGTGACCTTGGAGAAGCACCGAGTAAGGGCCGGTTTGAAGTGTTGAGTGGATTGGCGGATGTGGGTTTTTTTGACGAAGAGGAGGGTGAAGGAAAGGTGGAGGAGAAGAAAAGAATGGTTGCAAGGATTTCCTCTCCACCTCCTTCGGTGGACCTTGAATCCATTTCTCCACAACCCGAGGCATTCAAAGCTATACGCGCGAAGGTGGGGGCACAACAAAAGGCAATGCGAGGCGGAAAGGGACCCCGGTCCCCTACACCAAAATCATGATAGTCTTAGTATGGAATGTGCGCGGCGCAAATCTCCCCGGCCGAGCACACATGATAAGGGGGAAAATAAAGGAAGTTAAGGCGGATGTAGTATGTATTGTGGAGCACAAGGTGAAGACAAAGAAGTTGGATCGATTTCGGAGATCAATTTGGGGACAACAACAATGGGCTGCAAATAATATAATTGTGGATTCAGGTCGGATTTTAGTTATGTGGAATGATAGCAAAGTGGATCTCCGGGTTACATGGGAATCGGCTCAAATGGTGCAACTTGAAGGAAATGATTTGGTGAGTGGAAAGGTGATTGTGTTGACAATGGTGTATGGTGCAAATGGACATGTTGAAAGACGAGCACTTTGGGAGGATCTTGGGAGAGCGGCACCGGGTGATGACACTCCTTGGCTTGTATGTGGTGATTTCAATTGCATTAGGAAGGGGAGTGAGAAGAAGGGAGGAGCGGGGCTGAATATGACGGCCATGGCTGAATTCAACACTTGTATCGATCGTCTACAACTTTTGGAGGCACCATCAACGGGGGACGAGTTCACTTGGACAAATTCCTCACGAGGAGAAGCTTGTATTGAGACACGTATCGACCGGATGCTCATTTCACATGCATGGATAGCTGAATTTCCGGAGTCTTTTTATGAAGTGGGAGGGAAGGACTTGAGTGACCATGCGCCTCTTGTCATGAATACGGAGAAGATGGGTGAAAGGAAGGCTCGAATGTTTCGTTTTCAGAATTTTTGGGCTGAGCATGAGGACTTTTTAAATGTGGTGGGCACGGCTTGGTCTACTCTTGTGGAAGGCACACCCATGTTTCGAGTGGTTGCAAAATTAGAGGAAGTCAAGAAGGCTTTAAAGAAGTGGAGTGGGTCTACTTTTGGTAATGTGGAGCAAAGAGTGGTGGAAGCTAGGCACGCCCTTGAGGTGGTGCGGCTTAAGAGAAGGGAGGAACCTGAGGAGGCGAGTCTATTATAATCGGAAATTGAGTACAAGAATGGCCTAAACGAAGCACTAGTTCGAGAAGAATCCATTGTGAGACAAAAATCGAGGGTGAGATGGTTACGAGAAGGAGACCGAAACTCTAGATTTTTCCATGCTTCCCTTAGAGTGAGGAGAGCCACCAATCATGTGAGGCGAGTGTTAGTGGAGGGAGTGCCCATTGAAAGTGAGATAGATATTCGTGAGGCGTTTCGGCGCCGTTACTCTAACTTGTTTGCTAATGGTTTTCAGGTACGAAGCATAGATCCAACCCTTGAGTTGCCACAACTTGAGGGGGTGGAAGCAAATGACCTCATCAAGGCTGTCACAATGGAAGAGCTAGAGAGGGTTGTGATGCACTCAAATGTGGACAAGGCGCCGGGTCCCGACGGCTTCAATGCCAAATTCTTCAAGGCATCTTGGTCGTGTGTGAAGCATGACTTGTTCAAGGCGGTGGACTCGTTCGTGAGAAATGGAAAACTCCTTGCGCAAATCAACTATACTTCCATCACGGTTATACCAAAGAAGTCTACGCCACAATCGATCGACGATTACCGCCCTATATCTCTTTGCAATATGATGTACCGCTACCTCTCAAAGGTTTTGGCTTGTAGGCTGAAGAAGGTGCTTCCTCGGTTGGTTGGTGAGTCCCAAAGTGCATTTGTGAGTGGCCGGAGGATCAGCGACAACATCCTTCTCGCTCATGAGATTTGTCACAACATGCATTTGGAGAGAGGACATGGGAGAATGTGTCTAAAGTTAGATCTGAGGAAAGCGTATGACTCGATCTCGTGGTCTTTCCTTGAAGAAGTGCTCCAAAGATTTGGGTTCCCGAGCAAGTGGAGGAAGTGGATCATGGCTTGTGTTCGTGCATCTTTTGTGGTCACAGTGAATGGAGCAAATTCAAAAGCTTTTCGAGCAACAAATGGCCTTAGGCAAGGTGACCCTCTTGCACCATACTTATTTGTACTTTGCATGGAAGTTCTAAGTAGTATGATTACAAAGGAAGTTGAAGAAGGAACACTTGAGCCGGCAAGATGTGGTGATGTCCGAGTTTCCCACCTTCTATTCGCCGATGATGTGATGGTTTTTGCAAAGGCTACAAGGGCTAACGCAAGAGTCATCAAGAGAATCCTTGAGAGCTTCTCCTCTACGTCCGGGCTGCAACTTAACACATCGAAGAGTCAAGTTTTTATGGGAGGAGATGCGACACATGGGGCATGGATTTGCGAGCACTTGGGAATGGAGCGAGTTGCCTTTCCGGTTCTATACTTGGGACTCCCCTTGTTCTCGGCTAGACTTGGGCGAATCCATTGTGTGGACTTAGTTGAGAAGGTGAGAGAACGGTTGAGCACATGGAAGAGGAATTTTCTATCAATGGCGGGACGAGTGGAGTTGATTAGGAGTGTGATCACGTCAATGAGTATCTATTGGACCTCCGCTTTCTTGGTGCCTAGAAGTGTCTTACATGAGGTGGAGCGGCTTATGGTCCATTTTGTTTGGGGAGGTGAGAAGAAGTGGGTGGCCGTGGCGTGGAAGGATATTTGTACACCCAAAATGGAAGGTGGCTTGGGGCTTCGGCGACTAGTTGATTGGAATACCGCCGGGATGATGCGGTTATTTTGGTTGGTGGTGGAAAATGATCAATCCTTGTGGGTTAGATGCATTCGGCGGAAGTACATGCGAAATGGGAGTATTTGGCTTGCTCGACCCCCGTCATCATGTTCGTGGGCATGGAGGGGCCTCTTGAGTGTCCGAGAACAAGTGAAGGAAAAGATTCAATACCAAGTGGGAGATGGGACAAGTATTCGGTTCTTCCTTGATCCTTGGTGTGGTATACCATTGCTTAGCCGACCGGAGGGTGAGAGATTACATTATGATATGGGTGTGCCAAAGGACACTTGGGTGTCATATTTCATTCGAGGGGGAGAATGGAGTCTCCCATACCCAAGGTCGTCGGAAATGATCGAGTTGTGGCCACATATTTTGGGGATTAAAATCCATGGAGGACGGGATAAACCCGTGCGTGTAGGGGCCACGACCGAAAAATTCACCATGCGTGAGGCATGGACATGGGTTCTCAAAAGAAAGGAGGAAGTGAGGTGGACGCGAGTAGTGTGGCACAAGCACCACGTTCCAAAATTCTCTTTCACTTTGTGGCGGGCACTAAGAGGAAGGTTGATGACGAAGTGCTTGATGAGACAAAGAGGGGCGAAATATGATACCACATGTGTCCTTTGCAAAACGGGAGTGGAAGATATGACCCATTTGTTTTGGGCTTGTGATTTCACTCGACAAGTATGGCACCAAGTCCGTTTCGGTATGCCTTTGCACCGCACCATCAAAGAGTCCTTGGAGGCTGAAGCTATTGGGATACTTGGAGCCCATGTGACGGGTTTGGAGAGGGATATCATGAGCTTAGCATTGAGTGCGGTGGTGCACGAGTGTTGGAGGGAAAGAAATAGACGAATCTTTGAGGATGAGGAGAAAAGATCAAAGGAGGTTGCGGAAATCGCAAAAGAGGCGGTAAGGGTTATGGGGGTGGACACAAAGGCAATCAAAGAAGACCCCGAAAAGTTGAAGATTTTTGAAGACTTTTGGCGAAATTCCATGAGTGCGAATAATATATAGGAGGTAGGAAAGCGTAGAATTTTGTAGCCCATTGGGCGAGATAGAAGGAGAGTATGTTAGTGGCTGGATGTGCACCTTGTATGTCCCGCAAGCTTCAGCTTTAAATTTTGGTAGGATGTAATTTTACACACACACTTAATAGAATTTAGAGGCCAAGCCTCCCTTTTGCTTTGCAAAAAAAAAAGAGTGGGATAAGGAGAAGAGGGAAAGGGAGAGAAGGAAGAGAGAGAAAGAGATAGAGACGGTGGGAGAAATGATAAGGAAGAGAGGTGGAGAAGGATAAGGAGAATGTGTGGGCAAAGAAGACGGAAGATGGGAAGAGAGTTGAAGAAGAGGGGGAGAGAATGAGAGAGAGTGAGAAGGGAGAGGGGTAGACAACATAGGAGAAGAGAGAACGGAGCGAGAGAGAGAGAGAGAGAGAGAGAGAGAGAGAGAGAGAGAGAGAGAAGGATAGAGGCAGAGAAGAGAGAATAGGGATAAGGATAAGGAGAGAAGAGAAAGTAGAATAGAAAAGAGGAGGGAGAGAGAGAGAGAGAAGAGACAGGAGGGAGAGAGAGCGAGAGATGGAGGAGGAGAAGGAGGGAGTGGAGGAGAGGAATAAGAGGGAGAGAGAAAAGGAGAAAGAAGATAGGAAAGAGGAGAGGAGAGAGAGATAAGAATTGGGAGAAGGAGAGAGGGAAATGGAGAAGAGGAGAGGGAGAGGAGGAGATATAGAGAAGGGAAGGTGAGAGAAAAAAGGAGAGGGAGATAAGGAGAAGAGAGGGGGAACTAGAGGAGGTGAAGGGATAAGAGGGGAGAGAGAGAAGAGGAGGGAGAAGGAGAGGAGAGGAAGAGAGGGGAAAGAGAAGGAGAAGAGAGAGGGAACGAGAGGAGACAGAGGGATAAGAGGAGAGAGCGGAGAAGGAGGGAGAGATAAGGAGTGGACGAGAGGGGAGGAGAGAGAGGGAGAAGAGGGGAGAGATAGAAGAGGGGAGAGATAGAAGAGGAAGGAGAGAGGGGGGACAAGAGAGGAGGGAGCAAGAGAATGAGAGGTGGATAGAGAAGGAAAGGAGGATAAGAGGGAAGGGAACGAGATAGAGAAGGCAGAGTGGAGATGGAGAAGGAGAGAGAAGGAGAGATAGTGGAGGAGAGAGGAAACGAGAGAGGAGGAGAGGGAGAAAGAGAAGGGGGGAGGAGGAGAGAAGTGAGAGAAGGGAGGGAGAGAGAGAGAGAGAGAGAAAGGAGAGTAGAGGGAAGAGAAGAGGATAGGAGGGAGAAGGAGAGAGAAAGTAAGGAGAGGGAAGAAGTGGGAGAAGGGGAGAGGAGAAGGGAGAGAACTAGAAGGGGAGCGAAGAAGGGAAAGAGGATATAGAGGTAGAAGGAGTCCCCCCTCATTCTCATCTTCCCTCTCCTCCTCTCCTTCCCTTCTCTTTATCCTCTCTCTTCTTCTCCTTCTCTCCCTCTCGCTCCTCTCTTCCTTCTCTCCTTACCTTATAAGGAGAGATGGAGAGGGTAAGAGGGAGATAGAGAACGAGAAGAGGGAAGAAAAGAGAGGGGAAAAGAGGGATGGGAGAGAAGAAGAAGAGGTAGGGAAGAAGGAGAGAGGAGATAGAGAAGGGAGAGTGAAGGAGAGGGAAGTAAGGAGGCGAGGTAGAGAAGGAGAGGGAGAGAGAAGCGGAAGAGAGGAGGATTGGGAGAGAGAGAAGGAAAGAGAGCTAAGGAGAGAGGGAACGAGGGAGAAGGAGAAGAGAAAGAGGATAAGAGGGAGAATGAGAAAAGGAGAAGCGAGAGAATGTGAGAAGAGGAGAGAGAGCGAGAGAGAGGGATAAGAGGGAGAGGACAGTAAGAAGGTGAGGGGGAGAACAAGTAGAGGAAGAGAAGGAGAAGAGGAAGGAGGAGGAGAGAGGTAGAGAAGAGGAGAAGTGGGAAGAGAGAGGGAAAGGGGGAGAGAAGAGAGATGGAGAACGAGAGATGGAGAAGGGAGAGAGAAGGAGAGTGGAGAAAAGAGGACAAGTAGAGCAGAGAGAGGAGAAGGAAGCGGGAGAGAGAAGGAGAGTAGGGAAGAGGAGAGAGGGAGAGAAGGGAGTGAGAAGGGAAAGAGAGAGAAAAGGAGAGGGAGGAGAGAGAAGTAGGGAGAGAGAGCGAGAGAAGGAGGAAGGAGTGGAGAAGAGGACAAGAGGAAGATAGAAAATGAAGGAGAAGGGGGAAGAGGGGAGGGAGAGAAGAAGGGGGAGAGGGAACGAGAGAGGTAGAGAAGAGAGGGAAGGAGGAGAGAAGAGGGAGGGAGGGGGAGAGGGAAGTAGAGAGGAGACGGAGAAGGGAGAAGAAGGGCGAGGGAGAAGAGAGAGGGGTTGAAGAAGGAGAGAGAGAGGGAGAGAGCGAGCGAGAGAAGGAGAAGGGAAAGAGGAGGATAGAGAAGGATAAAAGGGGGGAACGTGTTCCCAGTTCTAGAGAGAGAAGCTCTGGAGAAAAACTAGTTCTAGAGAGAGAAAGTTGAGGGGAGTGAGGAGAAGCGTGGGGGAGCCTCCCTCCAGCCCCCCCACCGGACATGGACGTTAGCCGGCGACCTCAGGATGCCTTCCGGCCCACCACCATCACCGGCGTCGGTGGTGGTGGCCAGAATATCACAAAATCCGGCCATCTCGGGTTAGTTTCGTTTTTAGAAGATGGGGGTGTACAAGGAGTGCATTGGCCTCCCTTGGCTGCCGTGGCTGCCGGCCGGCCACCCCAGGTCGACGACCGACCTTACCTCGCCGGCTCCTGTGGGCTGGCCCCGCCGGACGGCGAGAACTCCGGCGATGCGGAAAATGGAGAGAATGAGAAGGAGAATGTGGTGGGAAGAAAATGGACGGATCTCTTCTCCTCTAAGCCAAGGGCATCCACGACCCTAGAGTTTGTTGCACCGGTGGTAAAGGAAGGAGTGTGCATGGCGAAGTGCTCAAGGGAGGCGGTGGTGGAGGCATTAAAGAAATGGGACAAGGTACTTCTTGGTTATTTTGTTGATTTCAAACCACATCTACCTACTTTGGAGAAGTTCTTGCAAAGGGCGTGGAAGATCACCGGCGGCCTTGAGGTAATACGCCGGCAAGAAGGTTTCCTTTTGTTTAGATTCACATTGGATAAGGACTTAGATTTTGCTCTTGAGAATGGACCATGGTTTGTGAGGGGAGCGCCCCTTGTAGTGCAAAGGTGGACTCCCACAACGGTGATGAAGAAGGAGAAAATGTCCACGGTGCCCATATGGATTCGCATGCCGGAGCTTGACTTGAGGTTTTGGTCACCCAAAAACCTTAGTACCATAGCAAGTGTGGTTGGCCGTCCCATTTACATGGATGAGAATACGGCATCGGGGAGGCGGTTGTCATATGCTCGAGTTTGTGTGGAGGTGCCATGCTCATTTGAATATCCATCAAAGATCCAAGTGCAAGTAGAGGATGGTGAGGTGGAGGATATTGGGGTGGAATACGAGTGGAGGATGGGATATTGCGACACATGCAAGGAGGTTGGTCACACATTGGCAAGATGTCCATGCAAAGCTCAAGAGAAGTCACTAGAGAGGCTAACCGGAAATGAGAAGAAGAAGGCATGGGTGGTGGTCGGAAGAGATGGGAAGAAGGTATGCTCACACGAAGAGAAGGACAATGAGGAGATGGTGGGGGAAGAAAATGCGGGAAAAATGAAGTTGGGGGACGCCGACGGGGAGGAGGTGGCCGCCGGAGGCTCGCCGGAAAAGGTCACCGGAGTGGCTGCCGGAGGTGAGGAGGCCACCGGAGTTGGAGCACATGGGGTAGGGCTTGGGGAACCAAAAGCAAAAGGTGGGGGACAAAAAGTAAAAGGAGGACAAAAAAGAAAAGATGTCATAAAAAGTAGTCAAGTTTGCTTTGTGGAAGAACCAATCATGAGGGAGGAATTCAAAAATGATGGGGTAGAGCTTTCTTTGGGCAGCCATGAAGCCAATCAGAGTGATCCACGTGGAAAAGGGCATGCAAATGACATCAAAAGCAAAAGCAAGTTTGTGCCCACTTTGGATGAGCCAATCATGGGGGGAGAATTTCAAATGCATGTGGTGGCTCCAAACTCTTTGGGCAGCCATGAAGCCATTGAGAACCCTCCATGTGGCATTGGAAAAGCAAAAGAATGGACCACACACTACCATGGAACATGTGGAAAGGGGGTAGGTGAGGAGAAAGATATGGATAAGGATGAGAGTGAGAAGGATTTGTCTCTTGACTTGGAGAGGAATGTGGGCTCAAAATGTGATAACCATGAGTGGGCTGGCCCAAATGTTGGAACCACATTGCCTAGAGATCCATTTGCACAATGTGCAAGTATGAATGGGGAGGGGCTTCGGATTTTGGAAGAGAAACTACAAGGTGACCCCGGTAGAGGTGGTTTGGGAGGGAAGGCTAGATTGAGGTCCCCCCCACCCTCAGTAGACCTTGATGCTATATCTCCTCAAGCCGCATTTAAAGGTGTCCGAGAGGTTGCATTTCAGCAACAACAAAAGGAGAAGACCGGCGGGCCGAGCAAGGTTGCACGAGAGGAACTCACGGAAAGTGACAAGGAAGATGCCACACTCATGGGCCTAGATCATGTTGAGTACTTGCGCTTGAAGAAGAGATACGGGGATGTGCGAACATATGTTGAGGAACCATGGTGCTATGACTCTGATGAGTTGAACTCAAGTGGTTCCCAACATTCGAAGGGATCATCCAAGAAGAAGGGGAAGAAGAAGAAAGGGAAAGGAAGAAGATGAACGTGCCCGAACAAGTACCTACCACGAATGCATGTTAAGAGTTAAGGGTTATGGAACGTGCAAACTATGTTGTGTAATTTGAGCGTGTAGGATTTAGGATCCATTGTTAGACTAGCGCGAGTCGATGTAATATTTATTTTTCGCAATATGAACTACTCGCACCAGAGTAGTTCCTAGCACTTCATTGTATGCTCTTTTTTTTGCATGTACGTTTATTGAGACATCAATAAATTTAGCGGCATTGCCGAGACCGCCCTTTTGATTTGCAAAAAAAAGGATAAAAGGAGGAGAGAGCAGAAGAAGAGAGAAGGATAAGGAGAGAAGAAGGGGAGCGGGATACGAGGGAGATAGAGATGAGGCGAGGGAGATGAGAGAAAGAGAAGAGGGAAGAGTGAGAGAGAAGGAGAGCGGTAGAGAAGGAGAGAAGAGAGAGGGGTAGAACGAGAGAGAAGGGAGAGAATGGGACGAGGAGAGAGGAAGGAGTGGGAGAAAAAGAGAAGCGAGAGAAGGAGAGGGAGAAGGAGAGAGACAGAGAGATAAAGAGAGTGGGATAAGGAGAAGAGGGAAAGGGAGAGAAGGAAGAGAGAGAAAGAGATAGAGACGGTGGGAGAAATGATAAGGGAGAGAGGTGGAGAAGGATAAGGAGAATGTGTGGGCAAAGAAGAGGGAAGATGGGAAGAGAGTTGAAGAAGAGGGGGAGAGAATGAGAGAGAGTGAGAAGGGAGTGGGGTAGACAACATAGGAGAAGAGAGAAGGGAGCGAGAGAGAGAGAAGGATAGAGCCAGAGAAGAGAGAATAGGGATAAGGATAAGGAGAGAAGAGAAAGTAGAATAGAAAAGAGGAGGGAGGGAGAGAGAGAGAGAGAGAGAGAGAGAGAGAGAGAGAGAGAGAGAGAGAGAGAAGAGACAGGAGGGAGAGAGAGCGAGAGATGGAGGAGGAGAAGGAGGGAGTGGAGGAGAGGGATACGAGGGAGAGAAAAGGAGAGAGGAAAGAGGAGAGGAGAGAGAGAGATAAGAATAGGGAGAAGGAGAAAGGGAAATGGAGAAGAGGAGAGGGAGAGGAGGAGATATAGAGAAGGGAAGGTGAGAGAAAAAAGGAGAGGGAGATAAGGAGAAGAGAGGGGGAACTAGAGGAGGTGAAGGGATAAGAGGGGAGAGAGAGAAGAGGAGGGAGAAGGAGAGGAGAGGAAGAGAGGGGAGAGAGAAGGAGAAGAGAGAGGGAACGAGAGGAGACGGAGGGATAAGAGGAGAGAGCGGAGAAGGAGGGAGAGATAAGGAGAGGACGAGAGGGGAGGAGAGAGAGGGAGAAGAGGGGAGAGATAGAAGAGGAAGGAGAGAGGGGGGACAAGAGAGGAGGGAGCAAGAGAATGAGAGGTGGATAGAGAAGGAAAGGAGGATAAGAGGGAAGGGAACGAGATAGAGAAGGCAGAGTGGAGATGGAGAAGGAGAGATAGTGGAGGAGAGAGGAAACGAGAGAGGAGGAGAGGGAGAAAGAGAAGGGGGGAGGAGGAGAGAAGTGAGAGAAGGGAGAGAGAGAGAGAGAAAGGAGAGTAGAGGGAAGAGAAGAGGATAGGAGGGAGAAGGAGAGAGAGGGTAAGGAGAGGGAAGAAGTGGGAGAAGGGGAGAGGAGAAGGGAGAGAACTAGAAGGGGAGCGAAGAAGGGAAAGAGGATATAGAGGTAGAAGGAGTCCCCCCTCATTCTCATCTTCCCTCTCCTCCTCTCCTTCCTTTCTCTTTATCCTCTCTCTTCTTCTCCTTCTCTCCCTCTCGCTCCTCTCTTCCTTCTCTCCTTACCTTATAAGGAGAGATGGGGAGGGTAAGAGGGAGATAGAGAACGAGAAGAGGGAAGAAGAGAGAGGGGAAAAGTGGGATGGGAGAGAAGAAGAGGTAGGGAAGAAGGAGAGAGGAGATAGAGAAGGGAGAGTGAAGGAGAGGGAAGTAAGGAGGCAAGGTAGAGAAGGAGAGGGAGAGAGAAGCGGAAGAGAGGAGGATTGGGAGAGAGAGAAGGAAAGAGAGATAAGGAGAGAGGGAACGAGAGAGAAGGAGAAGAGAAAGAGGATAAGAGGAAGAATGAGAAAAGGAGAAGCGAGAGAATGTGAGAAGAGGAGCGAGAGCGAGAGAGAGGGATAAGAGGGAGAGGACAGAAAGAAGGTGAGGGGGAGAACAAGTAGAGGAAGAGAAGGAGAAGAGGGAGGAGGAGGAGAGTGGTAGAGAAGAGGAGAAGTGGGAAGAGAGAGGGAAAGGGGGAGAGAAGAGAGATGGAGAACGAGCGATGGAGAAGGGAGAGAGAAGGAGAGTGGAGAAAAGAGGACAAGTAGAGCAGAGAGAGGAGAAGGAAGCGGGAGAGAGAAGGAGAGTAGGGAAGAGGAGAGAGGGAGAGAAGGGAGAGAGAAGGGAAAGAGGGAGAAAAGGAGAGGGAGGAGAGAGAAGTAGGGAGAGAGAGCGAGAGAAGGAGGAAGGAGTGGAGAAGAGGACAAGAGGAAGATAGAAAATGAAGGAGAAGGGGGAAGAGGGGAGGGAGAGAAGAAGGGGGAGAGGGAACGAGAGAGGTAGAGAAGAGAGGGAAGGAGGAGACAAGAGGGAGGGAGGGGGAGGGGGAGGGGGAAGTAGAGAGGAGATGGAGAAGGGAGAAGAAGGGCGAGGGAGAAGAGAGAGTGTTTGAAGAAGGAGAGAGAGAGGGAGAGAGCGAGCGAGAGAAGGAGAAGGGAAAGAGGAGGATAGAGAAGGATAAAAGGGGGAGACAGCAGAAGAAGAGAGAAGGATAAGGACAGAAGAAGGGGAGCGGGATACGAGGGAGATAGAGATGAGGCGAGGGAGATGAGAGAAAGAGAAGAGGGAAGAGTGAGAGAGAAGGAGAGCGGTAGAGAAGGAGAGAAGAGAGAGGGGTAGAACGAGAGAGAAGGGAGAGAATGGGACGAGGAGAGAGGAAGGAGTGGGAGAAAAAGAGAAGCGAGAGAAGGAGAGGGAGAAGGAGAGAGACAGAGAGAAAAAGAGAGTGGGATAAGGAGAAGAGGGAAAGGGAGAGAAGGAAGAGAGAGAAAGAGATAGAGACGGTGGGAGAAATGATAAGGGAGAGAGGTGGAGAAGGATAAGGAGAATGTGTGGGCAAAGAAGAGGGAAGATGGGAAGAGAGTTGAAGAAGAGGGGGAGAGAATGAGAGAGAGTGAGAAGGGAGTGGGGTAGACAACATAGGAGAAGAGAGAAGGGAGCGAGAGAGAGAGAAGGATAGAGGCAGAGAAGAGAGAATAGGGATAAGGAGAGAAGAGAAAGTAGAATAGAAAAGAGGAGGGAGAGAGAGAGAGAGAGAGAGAGAGAGAAGAGACAGGAGGGAGAGAGAGCGAGAGATGGAGGAGGAGAAGGAGTTAGTGGAGGAGAGGGATAAGAGGGAGAGAGAAAAGGAGAAAGAAGAGAGGAAAGAGGAGAGGAGAGAGAGAGAGACAAGAATAGGGAGAAGGAGAGAGGGAAATGGAGAAGAGGAGAGGGAGAGGAGGAGATATAGAGAAGGGAAGGTGAGAGAAAAAAGGAGAGGGAGATAAGGAGAAGAGAGGGAGAACTAGAGGAGGTGAAGGGATAAGAGGGGAGAGAGAGAAGAGGAGGGAGAAGGAGAGGAGAGGAAGAGAGGGGAGAGAGAAGGATAAGAGAGAGGGAACGAGAGGAGACAGAGGGATAAGAGGAGAGAGCGGAGAAGGAGGGAGAGATAAGGAGAGGACGAGAGGGGAGGAGAGAGAGAGGGAGAAGAGGGGAGAGATAGAAGAGAAAGGAGAGAGGGGGGACAAGAGAGGAGGGAGCAAGAGAATGAGAGGTGGATAGAGAAGGAAAGGAGGATAAGAGGGAAGGGAGCGAGATAGAGAAGGCAGAGTGGAGATGGAGAAGGAGAGATAGTGGAGGAGAGAGGAAACGAGAGAGGAGGAGAGGGAGAAAGAGAAGGGGGGAGGAGGAGAGAAGTGAGAGAAGGGAGAGGGAGAGAGAGAGAGAGAGAAAGAAGAGAGGAAAGAGGAGAGGGAGAAAGAGAAGGGGGGAGGAGGAGAGAAGTGAGAGAAGGGAGAGGGAGAGAGAGATAGAAGAGAAGGAGAGTAGAGGGAAGAGAAGAGGATAGGAGGGAGAAGGAGAGAGAGTGTAAGGAGAGGGAAGAAGTGGGAGAAGGGGAGAGGAGAAGGGAGAGAACTAGAAGGGGAGAGAAGAAGGGAAAGAGGATATAGAGGTAGAAGGAGTCCCCCCTCATTCTCATCTTCCCTCTCCTCCTCTCCTTCCCTTCTCTTTATCCTCTCTCTTCTTCTCCTTCTCTCCCTCTGGCTCCTCTCTTCCTTCTCTCCTTACCTTATAAGGAGAGATGGAGAGGGTAAGAGGGAGATAGGGAACGAGAAGAGGGAAGAAGAGAGAGGGGAAAAGAGGGATAGGAGAGAAGAAGAGGTAGGGAAGAAGGAGAGAGGAGATAGAGAATGGAGAGTGAAGGAGAGTGAAGTAAGGAGGCGAGGTAGAGAAGGAGAGGGAGAGAGAAGCGGAAGAGAGGAGGATTGGGAGAGAGAGAAGGAAAGAGAGATAAGGAGAGAGGGAACGAGAGAGAAGGAGAAGAGAAAGAGGATAAGAGGGAGAAGCGAGAAAAGGAGAAGCGAGAAAATGTGAGAAGAGGAGAGAGAGCGAGAGAGAGGGATAAGAGGGAGAGGACAGAAAGAAGGTGAGGGGGAGAACAAGTAGAGGAAGAAGAGGAGAAGAGGGAGGAGGAGGAGAGTGGTAGAGAAGAGGAGAAGTGGGAAGAGAGATGGAAAGGGGGAGAGAAGAGAGATGGAGAACGAGAGATGGAGAAGGGAGAGAGAAGGAGAGTGGAGAAAAGAGGACAGTAGAGCAGAGAAAGGAGAAGGAAGCGGGAGAGAGAAGGAGAGTAGGGAATAGGAGAGAGGGAGAGAAGGGAAAGAGAGAGAAAAGGAGAGGGAGGAGAGAGAAGTAGGGAGAGAGAGCGAGAGAAGGAGGAAGGAGTGGAGAAGAGGACAAGAGGAAGATAGAAAATGAAGGAGAAGGGGGAAGAGGGGAGGGAGAGAAGAAGGGGGAGAGGGAACGAGAGAGGTAGAGAAGAGAGGGAAGGAGGAGAGAAGAGGGAGGGAGGGGGAGAGGGAAGTAGAGAGGAGACGGAGAAGGGAGAAGAAGGGCGAGGGAGAAGAGAGAGGGGTTGAAGAAGGAGAGAGAGAGGGAGAGAGCGAGCGAGAGAAGGAGAAGGGAAAGAGGAGGATAGAGAAGGATAAAAGGGGGAGAGAGCAGAAGAAGAGAGAAGGATAAGTAGAGAAGAAGGGGAGCGAGATACGGGGGAGATAGAGATGAGGCGAGGGAGATGAGAGAAAGAGAAGAGGGAAGAGTGAGAGAGGAGAGCGGTAGAGAAGGAGAGAAGAGAGAGGTGTAGAACGAGAGAGAAGGGAGAGAATGGGACGAGGAGAGAGGAAGGAGTGGGAGAAAAAGAGAAGCGAGAGAAGGAGAAGGAGAGAGAGAGATAAAGAGAGTGGGATAAGGAGAAGAGGGAAAGGGAGAGAAGGAAGAGAGAGAAAGAGATAGAGACGGTGGGAGAAATGATAAGGGAGAGAGGTGGAGAAGGATAAGGAGAATGTGTGGGCAAAGAAGAGGGAAGATGGGAAGAGAGTTGAAGAAGAGGGGGGGAGAATGAGAGAGAGTGAGAAGGGAGAGGGGTAGACAACATAGAAGAAGAGAGAAAGGAGCGAGAGAGAGAGAGAAGGATAGAGGCAGAGAAGAGAGAATAGGGATAAGGATAAGGAGAGAAGAGAAAGTAGAATAGAAAAGAGGAGGGAGAGAGAGAGAGAGTAGAGACAGGAGGGAGAGAGAGCGAGAGATGGAGGAGGAGAAGGAGGGAGTGGAGGAGAGGGATAAGAGGGAGAGAGAAAAGGAGAAAGAAGAGAGGAAAGAGGAGAGGAGAGAGAGATAAGAATAGGGAGAAGGAGAGAGGGAAATGGAGAAGAGGAGAGGGAGAGGAGGAGATATAGAAGGAGAAGAGAAAGTGAGATAAGGAGAGAGGGAACGAGAGAGAAGGAGAAGAGAAAGAGGATAAGAGGGAGAATGAGAAAAGGAGAAGCGAGAGAATGAGAGAAGAGGAGAGAGAGCGAGAGAGAGGGATAAGAGGGAGAGGACAGAAAGAAGGTGAGGGGGAGAACAAGTAGAGGAAGAGAAGGAAAGACGGAGGAGGAGGAGAGTCGTAGAGAAGAGGAGAAGTGGGAAGAGAGAAGGAAAGGGGGAGAGAAGAGAGATGGAGAACGAGAGATGGAGAAGGGAGAGAGAAGGAGAGTGGAGAAAAGAGGACAAGTAGAGCAGAGACAGGAGAAGGAAGCGGGAGAGAGAAGGAGAGTAGGGAAGAGGAGAGAGGGAGAGAAGGGAGAGAGAAGGGAAAAAGAGAGAAAAGGAGTGGGAGGAGAGAGAAGTAGGGAGAGAGAGCGAGAGAAGGAGGAAGGAGTGGAGAAGAGGACAAGAGTAAGATAGAAAATGAAGGAGAAGGGGAAGAGGGGAGGGAGAGAAGAAGGGGGAGAGAGAACGAGAGAGGTAGAGAAGAGAGGGAAGGAGGAGAGAAGAGGGAGGGAGGGGGGGGGGGAGGGAAGTAGAGAGGAGACGGAGAAGGGAGTAGAAAGGCGAGGGAGAAGAGAGAGGGGTTGAAGAAGGAGAGAGAGAGGGAGAGAGCGAGCGAGAGAAGGAGAAGGGAAAGAGGAGGATAGAGAAGGATAAAAGGGGGAGAGAGCAGAAGAAGAGAGAAGGATAAGCAGAGAAGGGGAGCGGGATACGAGGGAGATAGAGATGAGGCGAGGGAGATGAGAGAAAGGGAAGAGGGAAGAGTGAGAGTGAAGGAGAGCGGTAGAGAAGGAGAGAAGAGAGAGGGGTAGAACGAGAGAGAAGGGAGAGAATGGGACGAGTAGAGAGGAAGGAGTGGGAGAAAAAGAGAAGCGAGAGAAGGAGGGAGAAGGAGAGAGAGAGAGAGATAAAGAGAGTGGGTAATTAGAAGAGGGAAAGGGGGAGAACGAAGAGAGAGAAAGAGGTAGAGACGGTGGATAAATGATAAGGGAGAGAGGTGGACAAGGATAAGGAGAATGTGTGGGCAAAGAAGAGGGAAGATGGGAAGAGAGTTGAAGAAGAGGGGGAGAGAATGAGAGACAGTGAGAAGGGAGAGGGGTAGACAACATAGGAGAAGAGAGAACAGAGCGAGAGAGAGAGAGAAGGCTAGAGGCAGAGAAAAGAGAATAGGGATAAGGATAAGGAGAGAAGAGAAAGGAGAATAGAAAAGAGGAGGGAGAGAGAGAGAGAGAGAGAGAGAGAGAGAGAGAGAGAAGAGACAGGAGGGAGAGAGAGCGAGAGATGGAGGAGGAGAAGGAGGGAGTGGAGGAGAGGGATAAGAGGGAGAGAGAAAAGGAGAAAGAAGAGAGGAAAGAGGAGAGGAGAGAGAGATAAGAATAGGGAGAAGGAGAGATGGAAATGGAGAAGAGGAGAGGGAGAGGAGGAGATATAGAGAAGGGAAGGTGAGAGAAAAAAGGAGAGGGAGATAAGGAGAAGAGAGGGGGAACTAGAGGAGGTGAAGGGATAAGAGGGGAGAGAGAGAAGAGGAGGGAGAAGGAGAGGATAGGAAGAGAGGGGAGAGAGAAGGAGAAGAGAGAGGGAACGAGAGGAGACGGAGGGATAAGAGGAGACAGCGGAGAAGGAGGGAGAGATAAGGAGAGGACGAGAGGGGAGGAGAGAGAGGGAGAAGAGGGGAGAGATGGAAGAGGAAGGAGAGAGGGGGGACAAGAGAGGAGGGAGCAAGAGAATGAGAGGTGGATAGAGAAGGAAATGAGGATAAGAGGGAAGGGAACGAAATAGAGAAAGCAGAGTGGAGATGGAGAAGGAGAGAGAAGGAGAGATAGTGGAGGAGAGAGGAAACGAGAGAGGAGGAGAGGGAGAAAGAGAAAGGTGAGTAGAGGGAAGAGAAGAGGATAGGAGGGAGAAGGAGAGAGAGAGGGTAAGGAGAGGGAAGAACTGGGAGAAGGGGAGAGGAGAAGGGAGAGAACTAGAAGGGGAGCGAAGAAGGGAAAGAGGAGATAGAGGTAGAAGGAGTCCCCCCTCATTCTCATCTTCCCTCTCCTCCTCTCCTTCCCTTCTCTTTATCCTCTCTCTTGTTCTCCTTCTCTCCCCCTCGCTCCTCTCTTCCTTCTCTCCTTACCTTATAAGGAGAGATGGAGAGGGTAAGAGGGAGATAGAGAACGAGAAGAGGGAAGAAGAGAGAGGGGAAAAGAAGGATGGGAGAGAAGAAGAGGTAGGGAAGAAGGAGAGAGGAGATAGAGAAGGGAGTGTGAAGGAGAGGGAAGTAAGGAGGCGAGGTAGAGAAGGAGAGGGAGAGAGAAGCGGAAGAGAGGAGGATTGGGAGAGAGAGAAGGAAAGAGAGATAAGGAGAGAGGGAACGAGAGAGAAGGAGAAGAGAAAGAGGATAAGAGGGAGAATGAGAAAAGGAGAAGCGAGAGAATGTGAGAAGAGGAGAGAGAGCGAGAGAGAGGGACAAGAGGGAGAGGACAGAAAGAACTAGAGGGGGAGAACAAGTAGAGGGAGAGAAGGAGAAGATGGAGGAGGAGGAGAGTGGTAGAGAAGAGGAGAAGTGGGAAGAGAGAGGGAAAGAGGGAGAGAAGAGAGATGGAGAACGAGAGATGGAGAAGGGAGAGAGAAGGAGAGTGGAGAAAAGAGGACAAGTAGAGCAGAGAGAGGAGAAGGAAGCGGGAGAGAGAAGGAGAGTAGGGAAGAGGAGAGAAGGGAGAGAGAGGGAGAGAGCGAGGGAGAAGAGAGAGGGGTTGAAGAAGGAGAGAGAGAGAGAGGGAGAGAGCGAGCGAGAGAAGGAGAAGGGAAAGAGGAGGATAGAGAAGGATAAAAGGGGGAGAGAGCAGAAGAAGAGAGAAGGATAAGGAGATACGAGGGAGATAGAGATGAGGCGAGGGAGATGAGAGAAAGAGAAGAGGGAAGAGTGAGAGAGAAGGAGAGCGGTAGAGAAGGGGAGAAGAGAGAGGGGTAGAACGAGAGAGAAGGGAGAGAATGGTAGGAGGAGAGAGGAAGGAGTGGGAGAAAAAGAGAAGCGAGAGAAGGAGAGGGAGAAGGAGAGAGAGAGAGATAAAGAGAGTGGGATAAGGAGAAGAGGGAAAGGGAGAGAAGGAAGAGAGAGAAATAGATAGAGACGGTGGATAAATGATAAGGGAGAGAGGTGGACAAGGATAAGGAGAATGTGTGGGCAAAGAGGAGGGAAGATGGGAAGAGAGTTGAAGAAGAGGGGGAGAGAATGAGAGAGAGTGAGAAGGGAGAGGGGTAGACAACATAGGAGAAGAGAGAAGGGAGCGAGAGAGAGAGAGAAGGATAGAGGCAGAGAAGAGAGAATAGGGATAAGGATAAGAAGAGAAGAGAAACGAGAATAAAAAAGAGGAGGGAGAGAGAGAGAGAGAGAGAGAGAGAGAGAGAGAGAGAGAGAGAGAAGAGACAGGAGGGAGAGAGAGCGAGAGATGGAGGAGGAGAAGGAGGGAGTGGAGGAGAGGAATAAAAGGGAGAGAGAAAAGGAGAAAGAAGAGAGGAAAGAGGAGAGGAGAGAGAGATAAGAATAGGGAGAAGGAGAGAGGGAAATGGAGAAGAGGAGAGGGAGAGGAGGAGATATAGAGAAGGGAAGGTGAGAGAAAAAAGGAGAGGGAGATAAGGAGAAGAGAGGGGGAACTAGAGGATGTGAAGGGATAAGAGGGGAGAGAGAGAAGAGGAGGGAGAAGGAGAGGAGAGGAAGAGAGGGGAGAGAGAAGGAGAAGAGAGAGGGAACGAGAGGAGACGGAGGGATAAGAGGAGAGAGCGGAGAAGGAGGGAGAGATAAGGAGAGGACGAGAGGGGAGGAGAGAGAGGGAGAAGAGGGGAGAGATAGAAGAGGAAGGAGAGAGGGGGGACAAGAGAGGAGGGAGCAAGAGAATGAGAGGTGGATAGAGAAGGAAATGAGGATAAGAGGGAAGGGAACGAGATAGAGAACGCAGAGTGGAGATGGAGAAGGAGAGATAGTGGAGGAGAGAGGAAACGAGAGAGGAGGAGAGGGAGAAAGAGAAGGGGGGAGGAGGAGAGAAGTGAGAGAAGGGAGAGAGAGAGAGAGAGAAAGGAGAGTAGAGGGAAGAGAAGAGGATAGGAGGGAGAAGGAGAGAGAGGGTAAGGAGAGGGAAGAAGTGGGAGAAGGGGAGAGGAGAAGGGAGAGAACTAGAAGGGGAGCGAAGAAGGGAAAGAGGATATAGAGGTAGAAGGAGTCCCCCCTCATTCTCATCTTCCCTCTCCTCCTCTCCTTCCTTTCTCTTTATCCTCTCTCTTCTTCTCCTTCTCTCCCTCTCGCTCCTCTCTTCCTTCTCTCCTTACCTTATAAGGAGAGATGGGGAGGGTAAGAGGGAGATAGAGAACGAGAAGAGGGAAGAAGAGAGAGGGGAAAAGTGGGATGGGAGAGAAGAAGAGGTAGGGAAGAAGGAGAGAGGAGATAGAGAAGGGAGAGTGAAGGAGAGGGAAGTAAGGAGGCAAGGTAGAGAAGGAGAGGGAGAGAGAAGCGGAAGAGAGGAGGATTGGGAGAGAGAGAAGGAAAGAGAGATAAGGAGAGAGGGAAGGAAAGAGAGATAAGGAGAAGAGAAAGAGGATAAGAGGGAGAATGAGAAAAGGAGAAGCGAGAGAATGTGAGAAGAGGAGAGAGCGAGAGAGAGGGACCATAGGGAGAGGACAGAAAGAACGTGAGGGGGAGAACAAGTAGAGGAAGAGAAGGAGAAGATGGAGGAGGAGGAGAGTGGTAGAGAAGAGGAGAAGTGGGAAGAGAGAGGGAAAGGGGGAGAGAAGAGAGATGGAGAACGAGAGATGGAGAAGGGAGAGAGAAGGAGAGTGGAGAAAAGAGGACAAGTAGAGCAGAGAGAGGAGAAGGAAGCGGGAGAGAGAAGGAGAGTAGGGAAGAGGAGAGAGGGAGAGAAGGGAGAGAGAAGGGAGAGAGAGAGAAAAGGAGAGGGAGGAGAGAGAAGTAGGGAGAGAGAGCGAGAGAAGGAGGAAGGAGTGGAGAAGAGGACAAGAGGAAGATTGAAAATGAAGGAGAAGGGGGAAGAGGGGAGGGAGAGAAGAAGGGGGAGAGGGAATGAGAGAGGTAGAGAAGAGAGGGAAGGAGGAGAGAAGAGGGAGGGAGGGGGGGAGGGAAGTAGAGAGGAGACGGAGAAGGGAGAAGAAGGGCGAGGGAGAAGAGAGAGGGGTTGAAGAAGGAGAGAGAGAGGGAGAGAGCGAGCGAGAGAAGGAGAAGGGGAAGAGGAGGATAGAGAAGGATAAAAGGGGGAGAGAGCAGAAGAAGAGAGAAGGATAAGGAGAGAAGAAGGGAGAGTAGAGAGAAGTGAGAGAAGGGAGAGAGAGAGAGAGAGAAAGGAGAGTAGAGGGAAGAGAAGAGGATAGGAGGGAGAAGGAGAGAGAGGGTAAGGAGAGGGAAGAAGTGGGAGAAGGGGAGAGGAGAAGGGAGAGAACTAGAAGGGGAGCGAAGAAGGGAAAGAGGAGATAGAGGTTAGGTAGAAGGAGTCCCCCCCTCATTCTCATCTTCCCTCTCCTCCTCTCCTTCCCTTCTCTTTATCCTCTCTCTTCTTCTCCTTCTCTCCCTCTCGCTCCTCTCTTCCTTCTCTCCTTACCTTATAAGGAGAGATGGAGAGGGTAAGAGGGAGATAGAGAACGAGAAGAGGGAAGAAGAGAGAGGGGAAAAGAGGGATGGGAGAGAAGAAGAGGTAGGGAAGAAGGAGAGAGGAGATAGAGAAGGGAGAGTGAAGGAGAGGGAAGTAAGGAGGCGAGGTAGAGAATGAGAGGGAGAGAGAAGCAGAAGAGAGGAGGATTGGGAGAGAGAAAAGGAAAGAGAGATAAGGAGAGAGAGAAGGAAAGAGAGATAAGGAGAAGAGAAAGAGGATAAGAGGGAGAATGAGAAAAGGAGAAGCGAGAGAATGTGAGAAGAGGAGAGAGCGAGAGAGAGGGACCATAGGGAGAGGACAGAAAGAACGTGAGGGGGAGAACAAGTAGAGGAAGAGAAGGAGAAGATGGAGGAGGAGGAGAGTGGTAGAGAAGAGGAGAAGTGGGAAGAGAGAGGGAAAGGGGGAGAGAAGAGAGATGGAGAACGAGAGATGGAGAAGGGAGAGAGAAGGAGAGTGGAGAAAAGAGGACAAGTAGAGCAGAGAGAGGAGAAGGAAGCGGGAGAGAGAAGGAGAGTAGGGAAGAGGAGAGAGGGAGAGAAGGGAGAGAGAAGGGAGAGAGAGAGAAAAGGAGAGGGAGGAGAGAGAGCGAGAGAAGGAGGAAGGAGTGGAGAAGAGGACAAGAGGAAGATTGAAAATGAAGGAGAAGGGGGAAGAGGGGAGGGAGAGAAGAAGGGGGAGAGGGAATGAGAGAGGTAGAGAAGAGAGGGAAGGAGGAGAGAAGAGGGAGGGAGGGGGGGAGGGAAGTAGAGAGGAGACGGAGAAGGGAGAAGAAGGGCGAGGGAGAAGAGAGAGGGGTTGAAGAAGGAGAGAGAGAGGGAGAGAGCGAGCGAGAGAAGGAGAAGGGGAAGAGGAGGATAGAGAAGGATAAAAGGGGGAGAGAGCAGAAGAAGAGAGAAGGATAAGGAGAGAAGAAGGGAGAGTAGAGAGAAGTGAGAGAAGGGAGAGAGAGAGAGAGAGAAAGGAGAGTAGAGGGAAGAGAAGAGGATAGGAGGGAGAAGGAGAGAGAGGGTAAGGAGAGGGAAGAAGTGGGAGAAGGGGAGAGGAGAAGGGAGAGAACTAGAAGGGGAGCGAAGAAGGGAAAGAGGAGATAGAGGTTAGGTAGAAGGAGTCCCCCCCTCATTCTCATCTTCCCTCTCCTCCTCTCCTTCCCTTCTCTTTATCCTCTCTCTTCTTCTCCTTCTCTCCCTCTCGCTCCTCTCTTCCTTCTCTCCTTACCTTATAAGGAGAGATGGAGAGGGTAAGAGGGAGATAGAGAACGAGAAGAGGGAAGAAGAGAGAGGGGAAAAGAGGGATGGGAGAGAAGAAGAGGTAGGGAAGAAGGAGAGAGGAGATAGAGAAGGGAGAGTGAAGGAGAGGGAAGTAAGGAGGCGAGGTAGAGAATGAGAGGGAGAGAGAAGCAGAAGAGAGGAGGATTGGGAGAGAGAAAAGGAAAGAGAGATAAGGAGAGAGAGAAGGAAAGAGAGATAAGGAGAAGAGAAAGAGGATAAGAGGGAGAATGAGAAAAGGAGAAGCGAGAGAATGTGAGAAGAGGAGAGAGCGAGAGAGAGGGACCATAGGGAGAGGACAGAAAGAACGTGAGGGGGAGAACAAGTAGAGGAAGAGAAGGAGAAGATGGAGGAGGAGGAGAGTGGTAGAGAAGAGGAGAAGTGGGAAGAGAGAGGGAAAGGGGGAGAGAAGAGAGATGGAGAACGAGAGATGGAGAAGGGAGAGAGAAGGAGAGTGGAGAAAAGAGGACAAGTAGAGCAGAGAGAGGAGAAGGAAGCGGGAGAGAGAAGGAGAGTAGGGAAGAGGAGAGAGGGAGAGAAGGGAGAGAGAAGGGAGAGAGAGAGAAAAGGAGAGGGAGGAGAGAGAAGTAGGGAGAGAGAGCGAGAGAAGGAGGAAGGAGTGGAGAAGAGGACAAGAGGAAGATTGAAAATGAAGGAGAAGGGGGAAGAGGGGAGGGAGAGAAGAAGGGGGAGAGGGAATGAGAGAGGTAGAGAAGAGAGGGAAGGAGGAGAGAAGAGGGAGGGAGGGGGGGAGGGAAGTAGAGAGGAGACGGAGAAGGGAGAAGAAGGGCGAGGGAGAAGAGAGAGGGGTTGAAGAAGGAGAGAGAGAGGGAGAGAGCGAGCGAGAGAAGGAGAAGGGGAAGAGGAGGATAGAGAAGGATAAAAGGGGGAGAGAGCAGAAGAAGAGAGAAGGATAAGGAGAGAAGAAGGGAACGGGATACGAGGGAGATAGAGATGAGGCGAGGGAGATGAGAGAAAGAGAAGAGGGAAGAGTGAGAGAGAAGGAGAGCGGTAGAGAAGGAGAGAAGAGAGAGGGGTAGAACTGTAGGATTTCATGTTTAATTATACATATATATTTTCGAATTTTTTTTGTATAATAAGGATCAATTACAATTTTCTTTGATTTATTTTATGCATGCATTGGTTTGTTTTAACATGTAGTTTCAAAATCTATTAAAACAAACAAGGGCTCCGAAATTCATACCTAGAAGTTCTCAAAAACTTCTTGAAGATTCGGAGACGTTGGGGATGCTTCTCGCCGCGCCGGATGCCTCCGAGTGTTCACCGAAACCCTAAACAAGGTTGGAGAGAAAGGAGCTAGCCAATCGATCTCCAAACAAGCTTAGAATCTAGCTACAAACCCCTTCCTTAGCCTCTGAGATTTCTCCTTCCAAAGACTTAGAAAACTAAGAGAATTTTCGTGGGTTTTTGTGGTGAATTAAGAGAGAAAATAATTATTGAATTGTGTGTCACAACTAGGGAGAATAAGGACCTATTTATAGGTTCCAATCTTACTCTTAATCATGGCTATTCTTAAGCCACGGTTTTATGACAAATTCTCTCACAAATTAATTCTATAATGCATTATATGCACCCACAAAACGTTTGACCAAATTTGGAGCTAATCCAACCATCGATCAAATTAATCTCTTAATAATCAAAGGCAGAAAATCGACCGCTGTTCGGTTTACCGAGTCCCACTCGGTTAACCGAATTTGTCACGATCGTTTAACCGAGTACGTGACGGATGACCGAATCTTAAGGAGAAAAATTCTCCTTAACCGATCGGACCAATTCTCGTCCAAGACCGAGTACTATTCGGTTAACCGAAAATATCGGAACTTGACATTGTTCGGTCGACCGTTTCTGGTTCGGTACACCGTACCAAAGCTCCAGGCACTTTGGTCAAGTTCGGTCAATCAATTACGATTATCCGTTCCACGTTCGGTTGACCGATCCATAGATCCTTCGGTCGACCGAACCTCAACGGATTACCGAACTTCTACCCGATTTTGCCTATTTCAAATTTTGGATTTATTTCCAACAAAATTTGAACTTAAGGGGGTTTTAGCAAATTCACAACTTATGCAATGTATTATCTTATGCAACAATAAATTATTGCACCCCATAATATATGCATCTCATATGAATTTATCATGATTCTAATTATGTTATATATTACATAATTGATTTTACTTGTTCACCACATGAGTCATATTTTCTATGAGAAACCCGACACATCATATGAACCAAAAATCAAGCTTCTTGTTTCACGGTTTTTGCTGTGTGACCTATGGGAGGATCTAAACTAAGTTGGCAGTGATATTAAGAGCTTAATATCACAAGCTATAAGCGGTATCTAGCTACACATTATAGCTCCCAATTAGTTAGATGTCTTAATTCCACTTGAACCAAAACCCGATCCATTTAGTGATGGAGTGCACCACTTGTGTCCGTCCCTTGCCTCATGATATTAAGAATACACACAAAGTAGTGTTGTGTCATCTTTGTATTAGTATTCATTTCTTGATCTCTTTAAGCTAGTTATAAATATGTGACTTAACTCAAATCACATTGTGCACATTATAACTTTGCTTTATCAAGGGGCCCACTAATATCATCACTCAATTAAGAGGGGCAATGATAGTCTTTTGACTAACTATCTTCTCCAACAAAAGTTGTACTTAGCCAACCAATGCCTTTACACTACACTGATCGATAGTTCAAGACACTGATCTAATTAAGTATTCCTTAAGTGATTAGATATAAGTCTCATATCAAAGGACCAAAGACACAGTAAAATATTAATGACACAGAAACACATTTCTATAATATTTTACTTATTAGGTCTATTCAGTATACAAAAGTAATATTTTCCTCTTTTGTATACCCGTGTTGTCACTCACTTGTAGAGCTACAATGATCTATGACAAACACGACAATCTTAACTCGGTAATTAATGTTCCATGTTAATTACCATGATTGCGAATATCTTTTGTTTTATGCAAACCAATATCTTTTAGAGCTCTACGGTTAAGGACCAAGAGCCTCTTCCTTAACACTTCTAAAAGACAAATAACATAAACAAGGAACAAAATGATTTCTCATTCAATTCATAATAATTGGCATTTAAAAGCAAAACTTTTAGAACACATTCCCTTCAAGAACGAGAGAGAAGGGAGAGAATGGGACGAGGAGAGAGGAAGGAGTGGGAGAAAAAGAGAAGCGAGAGAAGGAGAGGGAGAAGGGGGGAGAGAGAGAGATAAAGAGAGTGGGATATGGAGAAGAGGGAAAGGGAGAGAAGGAAGAGATAGGAAGAGATAGAGACGTTGGATAAATGATAAGGGAGAGAGGTGGAGAAGGATAAGGAGAATGTGTGGGCAAAGAAGAGGGAAGATGGGAAGAGAGTTGAAGAAGAGGGGGAGAGAATGAGAGAGAGTGAGAAGGGAGAGGGGTAGACAACATAGGAGAAGAGAGAAGGGAGCGAGAGAGAGAGAAGGATAGAGACAGAGAAGAGAGAATAGGGATAAGGATAAGGAGAGAAGAGAAAGGAGAATAGAAAAGAGGAGGGAGAGAGAGAGAGAGAAGAGACAGGAGGGAGAGAGAACGAGAGATGGAGGAGGAGAAGGAGGGAGTGGAGGAGAGGGATAAGAGGGAGAGAGAAAACGAGAAAGAAGAGAGGAAAGAGGAGAGGAGAGAGAGATAAGAATAGGGAGAAGGAGAGAGGGGAAATGGAGAAGAGGAGAGGGAGAGAAGGAGATATAGAGAAGGGAAGGTGAGAGAGAACAAGGAGAGGGAGATAAGGAGAAGAGAGGGGGAACTAGAGGAGGTGAAGGGATAACAGGGGAGAGAGAGAAGAGGAGGGACAAGGAGAGGAGAGGAAGGGAGGGGAGAGAGAAGGAGAAGAGAGAGGGAACGAGAGGAGACGGAGGGATAAGAGGAGAGAGCGGAGAAGGAGCGAGAGATAAGGAGAGGACGAGAGGGGAGGAGAGAGAGGGAGAAGAGGGGAGAGATAAGAGAATGAGAGGTGGATAGAGAAGGAAATGAGGATAAGAGGGAAGGGAACGAGATAGAGAAGGTAGAGTGGAGATGGAGAAGGAGAGAGAAGGAGAGATAGTGGAGGAGAGAGGAAACGAGAGAGGAGCAGAGGGAGAAAGAGAAGGGGGGAGGAGGAGAGAAGTGAGAGAAGGGAGAGAGAGAGAGAGAGAGAGAGAGAGAGAGAGAGAGAGAGAGAAAGGAGAGTAGAGGGAAGAGAAGAGGATAGGAGGGAGAAGGAGAGAGAGGGTAAGGAGAGGGAAGAAGTGGGAGAAGGGGAGAGGAGAAGGGAGAGAACTAGAAGGGGAGCGAAGAAGGGAAAGAGGAGATAGAGGTAGAAGGAGTCCCCCCTCATTCTCATCTTCCCTCTCCTCCTCTCCTTCCCTTCTCTTTATCCTCTCTCTTCTTCTCCTTCTCTTCCTCTCGCTCCTCTCTTCCTTCTCTCCTTACCTTATAAGGAGAGATGGAGAGGGTAAGAGGGAGATAGAGAACGAGAAGAGGGAAGAAGAGAGAGGGGAAAAGAGGGATGGGAGAGAAGAAGAGGTAGGGAAGAAGGAGAGAGGAGATAGAGAAGGGAGAGTGAAGGAGAGGGAAGTAAGGAGGCGAGGTAGAGAAGGAGAGGGAGAGAGAAGCGGAAGAGAGGAGGATTGGGAGAGAGAGAAGGAAAGAGAGATAAGGAGAGAGGGAACGAGAGAGAAGGAAAAGAGAAAGAGGATAAGAGGGAGAATGAGAAAAGGAGAAGCGAGAGAATGTGAGAAGAGGAGAGAGAGCGAGAGAGAGGGATAAGAGGGAGAGGACAGAAAGAAGGTGAGGGGGAGAACAAGTAGAGGAAGAGAAGGAGAAGAGGGAGGAGGAGGAGAGTGGTAGAGAAGAGGAGAAGTGGGAAGAGAGAGGGAAAGGGGGAGAGAAGAGAGATGGAGAAGGGAGAGATGGAGAAGGGAGAGAGAAGGAGAGTGGAGAAAAGAGGACAAGTAGAGTAGAGAGAGGACAAGGAAGCGGGAGAGAGAAGGAGAGTAGGGAGGAGGAGAGAGGGACAGAAGGGAGAGAGAAGGGAAAGAGAGAGAAAAGGAGAGGGAGGAGAGAGAAGTAGGGAGAGAGAGCGAGAGAAGGAGGAAGGAGTGGAGAAGAGGACAAGAGGAAGATAGAAAATGAAGGAGAAGGGGGAAGAGGGGAGGGAGAGAAGAAGGGGGAGAGGGAACGTGAGAGGTAGAGAAGAGAGGGAAGGAGGAGAGAAGAGGGAGGGAGGGGGAGAGGGAAGTAGAGAGGAGACGGAGAAGGGAGAAGAAGGGCGAGGGAGAAGAGAGAGGGGTTGAAGAAGGACAGAGAGGGGGAGAGAGCGAGCGAGAGAAGGAGAAGGGAAAGAGGAGGATAGAGAAGGATAAAAGGGGGAGAGAGCAGAAGAAGAGAGAAAAGGATAAGGAGAGAAGAAGGGGAGCGGGATACGAGGGAGATAGAGATGAGGCGAGGGAGATGAGAGAAAGAGAAGAGGGAAGAGTGAGAGAGAAGGAGAGCGGTAGAGAAGGAGAGAAGAGAGAGGGGTAGAACGAGAGAGAAGGGAGAGAATGGGACGAGGAGAGAGGAAGGAGTGGGAGAAAAAGAGAAGCGAGAGAAGGAGAAGGAGAGAGAGAGAGAGATAAAGAGAGTGGGATAAGGAGAAGAGGGAAAGGGAGAGAAGGAAGAGAGAGAAAGAGATAGAGACGTTGGGAGAAATGATAAGGGAGAGAGGTGGAGAAGGATAAGGAGAATGTGTGGGCAAAGAAGAGGGAAGATGGGAAGAGAGTTGAAGAAGAGGGGGAGAGAATGAGAGATAGTGAGAAGGGAGAGGGGTAGACAACATAGGAGAAGAGAGAAGGGAGCGAGAGAGAGAGAAGGATAGAGGCAGAGAAGAGAGAATATGGATAAGGATAAGGATAAGGAGAGAAGAGGAGAATAGAACAGAGGAGGGAGAGAGAGAGAGAGAGAGAGAGAGAGAGAGAGAGAGAGAGAGAGAGAGAGAGAGAGAGAGAGAGAGAGAGAGAGAAGAGACAGGAGGGAGGGAGAGCGAGAGATGGAGGAGGAGAAGGAGGGAGTGGAGGAGAGGGATAAGAGGGAGAGAGAAAAGGAGAAAGAAGAGAGGAAAGAGGAGAGGAGAGAGAGATAAGAATAGGGAGAAGGAGAGAGGGAAATGGATAAGAGGAGAGGGAGAGGAGGAGATATAGAGAAGGGAAGGTGAGAGAAAAAAGGAGAGGGACATAAGGAGAAGAGAGGGGGAACTAGAGGAGGTGAAGGGATAAGAGGGGAGAGAGAGAAGAGGAGGGAGAAGGAGAGGAGAGGAAGAGAGGGGAGAGAGAAGGAGAAGAGAGAGGGAACGAGAGGAGACGGAGGGATAAGAGGAGAGAGCGGAGAAGGAGGGAGAGATAAGGACAGGACGGGAGGGGAGGAGAGAGAGGGAGAAGAGGGGAGAGATAGAAGAGGAAGGAGAGAGGGGGGACAAGAGAGGAGGGAGCAAGAGAATGAGAAGTGGATAGAGAAGGAAATGAGGATAAGAGGGAAGGGAACGAGACAGAGAAGACAGAGTGGAGATGGACAAGGAGAGAGAAGGAGAGATAGTGGAGGAGAGAGGAAACGAGAGAGGAGGAGAGGGAGAAAGAGAAGGGGGGAGGAGGAGAGAAGTGAGAGAAGGGAGAGAGAGAGAGAGAGAGAGAGAGAGAGAGAGAAAGGAGAGTAGAGGGAAGAGAAGAGGATTGGAGGGAGAAGGAGAGAGAGGGTAAGGAGAGGGAAGAAGTGGGAGAAGGGGAGAGGAGAAGGGAGAGAACTAGAAGGGGAGCAAAGAAGGGAAAGAGGAGATAGAGGTAGAAGGAGTCCCCCCTCATTCTCATCTTCCCTCTCCTCCTCTCCTTCCCTTATCTTTATCCTCTCTCTTCTTCTCCTTCTCTCCCTCTCGCTCCTCTCTTCCTTCTCTCCTTACCTTATAAGGAGAGATGGAGAGGGTAAGAGGGAGATAGAGAACGAGAAAAGGGAAGAAGAGAGAGGGGAAAAGAGGGATGGGAGAGAAGAAGAGGTAGGGAAGAAGGAGAGAGGAGATAGAGAAGGGAGAGTGAAGGAGAGGGAAGTAAGGAGGCGAGGTAGAGAAGGAGAGGGAGAGAGAAGCGGAAGAGAGGAGGATTGGGAGAGAGAGAAGGAAAGAGAGATAAGGAGAGAGGGAACGAGAGAGAAGGAAAAGAGAAAGAGGATAAGAGGGAGAATGAGAAAAAGAGAAGCGAGAGAATGTGAGAAGAGGAGAGAGAGCGAGAGAGAGGGATAAGAGGGAGAGGACAGAAAGAAGGTGAGGGGGAGAACAAGTAGAGGAAGAGAAGGAGAAGAGGGAGGAGGAGGAGAGTGGTAGAGAAGAGGAGAAGTGGAAAGAGAGAGGGAAAGGGGGAGAGAAGAGAGATGGAGAAGGGAGAGAGAAGGAGAGTGGAGAAAAGAGGACAAGTAGAGCAGAGAGAGGAGAAGGAAGCGGGAGAGAGAAGGAGAGTAGGGAAGAGGAGAGAGGGAGAGAAGGGAGAGAGAAGGGAAAGAGAGAGAAAAGGAGAGGGAGGAGAGAGAAGTAGGGAGAGAGAGCGAGAGAAGGAGGAAGGAGTGGAGAAGAGGACAAGAGGAAGATAGAAAATGAAGGAGAAGGGGGAAGAGGGGAGGGAGAGAAGAAGGGGGAGAGGGAACGAGAGAGGTAGAGAAGAGAGGGAAGGAGGAGAGAAGAGGGAGGGAGGGGGAGAGGGAAGTAGAGAGGAGACGGAGAAGGGAGAAGAAGGGTGAGGGAGAAGAGAGAGGGGTTGAAGAAGGAGAGAGAGAGGGAGAGAGCGAGCGAGAGAAGGAGAAGGGAAAGAGGAGGATAGAGAAGGATAAAAGGGGGAGAGAGCAGAAGAAGAGAGAAGGATAAGGAGAGAAGAAGGGGAGCGGGATACGAGGGAGATAGAGATGAGGCGAGGGAGATGAGAGAAAGAGAATAGGGAAGAGTGAGAGAGAAGGAGAGCGGTAGAGAAGGAGAGAAGAGAGAGGGGTAGAACGAGAGAGAAGGGAGAGAATGGGACGAGGAGAGAGGAAGGAGTGGGAGAAAAAGAGAAGCGAGAGAAGGAGAGGGAGAAGGAGAGAGAGATAAAGAGAGTGGGATAAGGAGAAGAGGGAAAGGGAGAGAAGGAAGAGAGAGAAAGAGATAGAGACGGTGGGAGAAATGATAAGGGAGAGAGGTGGAGAAGGATAAGGAGAATGTGTGGGCAAAGAATAGGGAAGATGGGAAGAGAGTTGAAGAAGAGGGGGAGAGAATGAGAAAGTGAGAAGGGAGAGGGGTAGACAACATAGGAGAAGAGAGAAGGGAGCGAGAGAGAGAGAGAGAAGGATAGAGGCAGAGAAGAGAGAATAGGGATAAGGATAAGGAGAGAAGAGAAAGTAGAATAGAAAAGATGAGGGAGAGAGAGAGAGAGAGAGAGAAGAGACAGGAGGGAGAGAGAGCGAGAGATGGAGGAATAGAAGGAGGGAGTCGAGGAGAGGGATAAGAGGGAGAGAGAAAAGGAGAAAGAAGAGAGGAAAGAGGAGAGGAGAGAGAGATAAGAATAGGGAGAAGGAGAGAGGGAAATGGAGAAGAGGAGAGGGAGAGGAGGAGATATAGAGAAGGGAAGGTGAGAGAAAAAAGGAGAGGGAGATATGGAGAAGAGAGGGGGAACTAGAGGAGGTGTGATTGACATCATTTCATTCTTATATTTGTATCTTATATCCATTATATTTCACCTAAACAATGCTATGTTACGAGTTTTATGTTTAGTTTTCAGGAATAATTAGGTTTGAAGAGATGAAGCATAAAAGGACCCAAAAGCTGGGAAAAAGGACTGAATTGTGAGATCTGGGGACCAAGATGCAAGGGAGAAGGACCTGAACGCAAGACAGAAGGACCTAAGAGCAAAACAGAGAACTCCACACCATCATGGGGAGTATTTTGGCAATTCTATTCGGGTCGGAGCTCCAATAAACAAAGTAAATGCATCCAAGACCACCAAATACACAAAGCCAAGCCCAGAAGAAGATTCAACTGGATCCGGATCTTTTTGACCGCCAATTGGCGGTCACTTTTGGCCCAAATCCACCAAATTTTCTCCTGGACGTGTATTAATGTTTGCTTAGGCTAGTTTTGGTATTGGTTTAGTCCCACATCAGGGGATTGTCCCGGATTAGCTTTTTCCATGCCTATAAATAGAACTCTTCACCTCCTTTTGTAATCACTCCATATTTTAAGTGGTTATTCTTCCTACTAGAAGTGAGGCCTTGAAGCACACACTAAAGTAGGAGGATGCTACTTTTAATGTGAGTCATTTTATCAATAAAGTTTTGTGTTTCTTTCATTGTTTGTTTATGCTTCTTTTATTGTTTGTGGATGTTTTAGTTTAATCGTCTTTTATTTCTAGCTTAGTTTTAATATGCTTTCTTTGCTTAGTTTAATAATTAGTGTAATGTTTAGTGAGTAGTTTCATCCCCTTTGGGGGGTGGAGTAGATGTACATACATGCATTAGAGAATGGGATGAATGCTTTATTTTTGATGTGTTGATAAAACATGAATGTATGCTTGCTTGTTTAGGATAGAATTTATAACTTGATGAGTTTTGCCAAAATGATTAGACACCTCTCATGCTTGTTTAGGTTCTGAAATAAACAACTTGCATATGTAAATGTTAATCAACTAAGTTGGTGAATAGATTGATAGGTTTTGCCATAACATTTAGACACTTCCTATGCTTGATAAACACCACCTTCATGTGCTTAAAGAATGTATTCTACACCCACCTCTTTGCATGTGTGCACTCACTCCACCCCTTAGGGGATTTCCCATTTCTGTATTCCAGCATTCTTCTTTTGTTCTTAGCTTATTTGTTAGTTCATTGTTTGTTTCTTTCGTTCGCATTTCATACTTCTTAGCATAGTTAAGTGTAGAGTAGCTTAATCAATCTTTCTCCCCCAATCTTTGCCACTTGATTTCTGATAAACAAGAGGTTGCTCACCTCCCTAAGGACGACCCGTACTTTCCATCGCTTCATCGCGGTCGTGCACTTGCGGTTTTAAATAAAACGTTCATCAAGTTTTTGGCGCCGTTGCCGGGGAGGTGCCAGTCCAGACTCTTGTTTGGACGATTCGAGTGGATTTAATTTGTGTTGTGTAGTTTTTCCTTGTTTCAGGAGACTTGGAGTCATCAGGAGGAACGCCTGGAGAAGTTTCGAGTGAATCTGAGCATTTAAGACCGTCAATCAGCGGCCTGAGACCGCCAATTGGCGGTCAGGTAAGCTCGGTTTTGTCTCGTATTTCTTTGGTTGGTTTTCATAATTGATGTAGTGATTTGGGATTTAATTTGGCATGTTTTGACTTATAGTTTGTTCCCAGATCCATAATCAACCTCCTCTAAGCAACTTGGACCCTTAAACTCAAAGCAAAAGATTAGGCATTCTTGTTGTTTAGGTCATGCATCATGTATGTGACTTAAGCATTTAGATTGTCTTTTATCTTAGCTTTATTTTCTGTTGCTGAGAGCTGGCGTGAGGTACGCACCTTCTACTCTCATTCATGCATTTCGTATGAACATGCATTAGTTAGTAGGAAGTGCATTGCAACAAGTGTGAGTTGAGCGTTTTGTTTGGAGAGTTGATTGCTAGATTAGGACTCCAAAACGCTACTAAGGAGGGGCTGTCCCATAAAAGATAAGGTGGGGGATTTCATCACCCTTTCCTTTGCCCCAAAAACCACACTAATCAAGAGCCTAATTTTAAAATCAAGTAGACATTGGCCCTAAGGATTTCGGGCGCATTAGGAGAGTGATCCGGTCCCGACCGTCATGACCTGATCGGCGTTGCCCACTTTGTCGATAGTAGGAGACGAGATCCCCGGATCTTGGCTCACTTGCTGGGCTTTGTGGTCCTCGTCGTAGGGAGGTGAGGCGTGTTGAGGCCGTGTGACCTCGCACAGCAGTTAGGCGTCGTCTAACTGTAAGGACCTATAGCGACCTTAGGATTGTTTGAGCCTTGTTTGCTTGTGTGCTTCTACCTGTACCCATCCGCCGTAGCTTAAGGACTTCGTCCCTTCTCTCCTGAGTCATTCTTTCTCTCCTGTGTTCCCCCGTCTTCTCCCCTACGTACATTCTTTGAAAGAAAAAAAAAGAGTTGTGGTTTGTGTGCGCACCTTTGTGCATGCTTTCGTGGACACAAGATGAGAGTGGTCGTTTAACGAGGAGCGTTGTCAATCCGGCTTCGGTCATCGATTTCTCGACACCTCCCTCCTCTCGTGTCGCACGTAGTTCGGGTCCAATGGCTGCTAATTTCCGTGAGGAGGAGCAGTTGCTGGACCCACCTGCTCCACCAGTGCTTCCAATTGTCGTTCCCATACCTCTTCGTGATCGATGCTACCCGAGCCGTACAGCTCTACCCTCATGCATCGTATTACCAGAGGCTAATGGGAACCATTTTGAGGTTAAGCCTCAATTCATTTCCATGCTCCCTCATTTCACTGGGAAAGGTGACCCCTATATCTTTCTCAGGGAATTTGAGGAGGTCTGTGCTATGTTCAAGCTGCAACAACTTAGCACAGACTCCATCCATCTTAGGCTCGTTCCTTTTGCACTAAAGGATGACGCCAAGAAGTGGTTGTACAGCAACCAGGCGAATTCCTTTAGGACTTGGGATGAGTTTCAATCTGCATTCCTCAAGAAGTACTTTCCTAATCATCGGACTCAAAAATTGAGGAACGAAATCAATTCGTTCTATCAACATGAGACCGAACCATTTCATGCATATCTTGAGAGGTTCAAAGAGCTACTATCCTCGTGCCCTCACCATGGCATTGAGTTGTGGCGTCTTTGTCAGATTGTGTATGAGGGTCTTCACATCCCGTCCAGAACGCTCCTTGAGTCCATGTGTCAAGGAGAGTTCTTGGGAAAGGATGAAAGGGAGGCATGGGCCTTCCTAGAAGACATCGCTGAGAAAACCATGCAATGGGAGAGTGTGAGGGAACCACCTGCATCATCTAGTATAGGAGCGAGGATCGCGAATGCAAACTCAACTAGATCGGGTTCCGCATTTGCTATCGATACCACTACGGCCACCGAGGCACACATGGCGGCCTTAATGCGCCGTATGGATTCGATTGAGCTCCGAAACCAACAAAGTGCACCTCACATGTCCACATCTGGTCCAGTTCCCTGTCATTCATGTGGTAGGATAGGTCATGTAGAAAGCGAGTGTGAGTCCATTCCTCCTGAGATGGAGCGTGTCAACGCCGTCTATGATAGAGCCAGGAATGACCCATACTCATCATCTTATAATCCTGGATGGAGGAACCACCCCAATTTTTCATGGAACCAAACTAATGCCCCGGGTGGTCCTTCCAACTCCTCTAGACCACATTATCAATCACACCAACCTCCCATGCATGCACATTCCTATCAGCCACCCCAAGCGCAAACCACCAATCCATCGGGTTTCCCAAATTCCAATAATATGGAAACCTGATTCAATTCGCTTGAGACCTTGACTCGTGGACTTGAAAACTCAATGAGAAATTTTATGTCTACCACAAGTCAAGTTCTCATTTCAAATCAGCAGACCATGAAATCTCTAGAGCTTCAGATGAGCCAATTGGCTCAGTCTGTACATGAGAGAGAGAGAGGGTCTTTTCCTAGCCAGCCTGAGGCTAACCCCCGCATGTACCAACAATAACAAATGCAAAATGAGAATGTGGTACCTCGGGGGAGGCAAGTGAACCATGTGGAGGAACCTGTTCACCATGTCAATTCCATTGTGACCTTAAGGAATGGAAAACAGGTTGACAATCACATTTCCTTGCCACACCCACCACCATCTATGCAGCCCCTCAGTGGGAATGGTGGTGAAGAAGAAGCTGAGGGTGAGGGTAATACACCAAAGCTTTCTTCTCAGGCACAGCAGAAAACCTACCTGCCAAAAGCTCCCTATCCAAGTAGGTTGAACAAAAAGCAGAGTGACAACATGGACAAGATATTAGAGGTGTTTAAGCAAGTGAAGGTGTTATATCCCCTTGTTGGATGTCATCCAACAAATACCTCAATATGCCAAAGTGTTGAAGGATCTCTGCACAACCAAAAGGAAGACCAATGTTCCTAAGAAAGCATTCTTGGCTGCAAATATCAGCTCACTTTTGTCCAATCCCACCTACACAAAATACAAGGACCCTAGGTGTCCTACTATTCAGTGTACGATATGAGACACTAGAATGAGCAATATTTTGCTTGATTTAGGATCAGCGGTCAACCTCCTCCCATTCTCTGTTTATCAACAGTTGAACTTGGGAGAATTGAAACCAACTAAGATCACCCTCCAATTGGCAGATAGATCCATTCGTATTCCCATGGGGATTATCGAGGACGTGCTTATCAAAGTTGGAGATTTTATATTTCCAGTCGATTTTGTTGTCCTCGATACCAATCCTGTTGCGAACACCCACTCTCAAATACCTTTGATTTTGGGTAGACCATTTCTGGCAACCTCCAATGCCTTGATTAATTGTAGAAATGGTCTCATGAAGCTCTCATTCGGTAAGATGAGTGCTGAGTTTCATGTGTTCAACTCTGGTAAGCAACAGGAACCCATGGATGAACCTTTAAATCTAAATCTCATCTGCCAATTGGAGAAAGCACCACACAATCAACGAACACCCCTAATCCCAATGCAACCCGTTGAGAATGTTCGTGGGCCCAGCGAAAACTCATTGCCTGTCTTCGCAATGCAACAGAGTGAGCTGGCCTCGAACATGAATGTCCAAAGGGAGTGTTCGTTGCATGATTCAGTTGAGACAACTAGTGAGAGTGAGACACCTCATCATATGCCTATACCAGAAGATGTCTCTACCTCAGATCCCATGGCCATTGAGCCATTTGAGCTTCATTTTGACTCCAACAAGGACCCACCTATGACCGAGCTTATGCTTGATGATCTAAATGATGGTGTGAGGTTCTTGTTGGATGACTTGGGGAGAAGCCCCATTCTTAGTGATGCAGGTCTGCTGCATCCATCGAATGAGATTGAGGAACTCATTCAGATGCACCCGCCTATTGGTTGGAGGGTTTTCTTCGATGAGCAATTAAACCCTAGTGAGGCAACACAACTTCGTTCTTTGTTGCCCACACCCAACCAATATCATGAGGGGTTCGAGCCTTTCAGCTTTGACCTTTCACCCCTCATGACGCCTCAGAGTACCAGTGGAGTTTGCCCATCTCGGCAAGTCTCTGGTCCTCATGACTTGATGTTCTCATTTGATGTTCCTTGACCAAATGATTATGAGAATATCTTGGTTGATGTATATATCTTTATTATAAAAAAGTGTAATAAAAGACTCATTAGTGAGCATCGTTTGTTGTGGGCCCCAACCCTTGTGTACTTGGGCCCAATCTCTTCACGTATTTATGTCCCTTCTTCAGCTTCTCACAGGTTTTGAGGGAATTTGGGTTTGTGTCCATCAACATGACCCTGAATGTCCCTTTGTACTTCATGTTGGTGAGATCTTTCCTTTTTCATGCATATCTACATGTAGTATCTTGTTCACATTCATTGAGGACAATGCATGAAGTAGGTGGGGGGGGGGTGTTTTACGTGTGTACATAGTCGAGTCTTTTTCTTTTGATTTTGTTTTCTTTTTCTGTGTATTGTTAGGGTCATGTTAGTGTGCCGCATTTAATATCGATATATCTGCTTGCCATGATCCTTGGGTGACTTGTCTTCTTTTGCTTGCCTAGTGCTTTAAAATTTTCACATTTCTTTCAAAATCTTCATGTGTTTGCGAAAGAAAATGTTTTTGTGGGTTTTGCGTGTGTTTAGCATGTGCAAAACCGTTGAGAGGCAAAGTAAAAAGAAAGCTCCCAAAATTATCTTGAACTTGATGCATTAGGATTTTTGGTTTACTGGCTTTAGGTCTTATCGAGTCGTTAGGATGCACCCCGGTTTTCCCTCGGGGGGCGTGTAATCATAGGGTTTCAGTACTCAAACATTTAAAGAAGTCCACCATGAACTTAGTGAGTCAAATAATTCGTGTCTGTTAGTATAATGAAGTTTGTCGTACTCAAGGGCCCTTAATCTCTTTTTGTGAAACTTAAGTGTAGGGGTTTTGGTTCCCATGTAGATAAATAAATAAGTGGTGTTCTCTCTTCTCGCACGGCTCCTATCACTCGGGAAAGTAGGTCTGAGGGGACTTTGTGCCTGGTGCTTTCGAGTCATCTGACTTGGGATGCACCGATCGAACTCCCGTTACACGGGTGGTAGGGATCGCCCTATGTGGAGATTTGGGGGAAGGTGTACGTGATAGTGTAAGTCCTCATAGGCAATGATGCACGAAACCTGACCCTGGGAGAATCAAACACCAACCAATAAAATGCTCCAAAGAAAAAGAAAAAAAAATGATGAAAAAAAAAGAAAAAAAAGTCAAATAAGAACCAAAATGGACTTTACACATTGTATCACATTCAGAAGTTAAGGTTGCCCATGTCTTTCACTTAAGTCCTTAACTAACTCTCACGAATAACTCATTAGGCTAGGTGTGTGGACCGATTACATATATAGAGTCGACCCGTAGTATTACCGCGTCCCATGATCGACAATATGAGTCCAACGAGTCATGTAGCTAGATTGATTAATGCATCTTGTTCGGATTTTGTGGGTATATCCGCTGAAAACCCTCAGGAGACAACACTCCTCCTCCTTGGCGACAAGGAGGTTTAACGGCTTGTTGCATGTGCTAAGTGCAACCGTGATTCCTACGAAAGTGAGTTAGGATTTCTTGTTTTCGTATGCTTTTCTCTTTGTTTGTTTTGCTCGGGACTAGCAAAAGTTAGGTGTGGGGGTATTTGATTGACATCATTTCAGGCTTATATTTGTATCTTATATCCATTATCTTTCACCTAAACAATGCTATGTTACGAGTTTTATGTTTAGTTTTCAGGAATAATTAGGTTTGAAGAGATGAAGCATAAAAGGACCCAAAAGCTGGGAAAAAGGACTGAATTGTGAGATCTGGGGACCAAGATGCAAGGGAGAAGGACATGAACGCAAGACAGAAGGACCTAAGAGCAAAACAGAGAACTCCACACCATCATGGGGAGTATTTTGGCAATTCTATTCGGGTCGGAGCTCCAATAAACAAAGTAGATGCATCCAACAAGACCACCAAATACACAACGCAAAGCCCAGAAGAAGATTCAACTGGATCCGGATCTTTTTGACCGCCAATTGGCGGTCCAAGACCGCTAATTGGCGGTCACTTTTGGCCCAAATCCACCAAGTTTTCTCCTGGACGTGTATTAATGTTTGCTTAGGCTAGTTTTGGTATTGGTTTAGTCCCACATCGGGGGATTGTCCCGGATTAGCTTTTTCCATGCCTATAAATAGAACTCTTCACCTCCTTTTGTAATCACTCCAAATTTTAAGTGGCTATTCTTCCTACTAGAAGTGAGGCCTTGAAGCACACACTAAAGTAGGAGGATGCTACTTTTAATGTGAGTCATTTTATCAATAAAGTTTTGTGTTTCTTTCATTGTTTGTTTATGCTTCTTTTATTGTTTGTGGATGTTTTAGTTTAATCGTCTTTTATTTCTAGCTTAGTTTTAATATGCTTTCTTTGCTTAGTTTAATAATTAGTGTAATGTTTAGTGAGTAGTTCCATCCCCTTTGGGGGGTGGAGTAGATTTACATACATGCATTAGAGAATGGGATGAATGCTTTATTTTTGATGTGTTGATAAAACATGAATGTATGCTTGCTTGTTTAGGATAGAATTTATAACTTGATGAGTTTTGCCAAAATGATTAGACACCTCTCATGCTTGTTTAGGTTCTGAAATAAACAACTTGCATATGTAAATGTTAATCAACTAAGTTGGTGAATAGATTGATAGGTTTTGCCATAACATTTAGACACTTCCTATGCTTGATAAACATCACCTTCATGTGCTTAAAGAATGTATTCTACACCCACCTCTTTGCATGTGTGCACTCACTCCACCCCTTAGGGGATTTCCCATTTCCGTATTCCAGCATTCTTCTTTTGTTCTTAGCTTATTTGTTAGTTCATTGTTTGTTTCTTTCGTTCGCATTTCATACTTCTTAGCATAGTTAAGTGTAGAGTAGCTTAATCAATCTTTCTCCCCCAATCTTTGCCACTTGATTTCTGATAAAGAAGAGGCTGCTCACCTCCCTGAGGACGACCCGTACTTGCCACCGCTTCATCGCGGCCGTGCACTTGCGGTTTTAAATAAAACGTTCATCAAGGTGAAAGGATAAGAGGGGAGAGAGAGAAGAGGAGGGAGAAGGAGAGGAGAGGAAGAGAGGGGAGAGAGAAGGAGAAGAGAGAGGGAACGAGAGGAGACGGAGGGATAAGAGGAGAGAGCGGAGAAGGAGGGAGAGATAAGGAGAGGACGAGAGGGGAGGAGAGAGAGGGAGAAGAGGGGAGAGATAGAAGAGGAAGGAGAGAGGGGGGACTAGAGAGGAGGGAGCAAGAGAATGAGAGGTGGATAGAGAAGGAAAGGAGGATAAGAGGAAGGGAACGAGATAGAGAAGGCAGAGTGGAGATGGAGAAGGAGAGAGAAGGAGAGATAGTGGAGGAGAGAGGAAACGAGAGTGGAGGAGAGGGAGAAAGAGAAGGGGGGAGGAGGAGAGAAGTGAGAGAAGGGAGAGAGAGAGAGAGAGAGAGAGAGAGAGAGAGAGAGAAAGAGAGAGAGAGAGAGAGAAAGGAGAGTAGAGGGAAGAGAAGAGGATAGGAGGGAGAAGGAGAGAGAGGGTAAGGAGAGGGAAGAAGTGGGAGAAGGGGAGAGGAGAAGGGAGAGAACTAGAAGGGGAGCGAAGAAGGGAAAGAGGATATAGAGGTAGAAGGAGTTCCCCCTCATTCTCATCTTCCCTCTCCTCTCCTCCTCTCCTTCCCTTCTCTTTATCCTCTCTCTTCTTCTCCTTCTCTCCCTCTGGCTCCTCTCTTCCTTCTCTCCTTACCTTATAAGGAGAGATAGAGAGGGTAAGAGGGAGATAGAGAACGAGAAGAGGGAAGAAGAGAGAGGGGAAAAGAGGGATGTGAGAGAAGAAGAGGTAGGGAAGAAGGAGAGAGGCGATAGAGAAGGGAGAGTGAAGGAGAGGGAAGTAAGGAGGCGAGGTAGAGAAGGAGAGGGAGAGAGAAGCGGAAGAGAGGAGGATTGGGAGAGAGAGAAGGAAAGAGAGATAAGGAGAAAGGGAACGAGAGAGAAGGAGAAGAGAAAGAGGATAAGAGGGAGAATGAGAAAAGGAGAAGCGAGAGAATGTGAGAAGAGGAGAGAGAGCGAGAGAGGGATAAGAGGGAGAGGACAGAAAGAAGGTGAGGGGGAGAACAAGTAGAGGAAGAGAAGGAGAAGAGGGAGGAGGAGGAGAGTGGTAGAGAAGAGGAGAAGTGGGAAGAGAAAGGGAAAGGGGTAGAGAAGAGAGATGGAGAACGAGAGATGGAGAAGGGAGAGAGAAGGAGAGTGGAGAAAAGAGGACAAGTAGAGCAGAGAGAGGAGAAGGAAGCGGGAGAGAGAAGGAGAGTAGGGAAGAGGAGAGAGGGAGAGAAGGGAGAGAGAAGGGAAAGAGAGAGAAAAGGAGAGGGAGGAGAGAGAAGTAGGGGGAGAGAGCGAGAGAAGGAGGAAGGAGTGGAGAAGAGGACAAGAGGAAGATAGAAAATGAAGGAGAAGGGGGAAGAGGGGAGGGAGAGAAGAAGGGGGAGAGGGAACGAGAGAGGTAGAGAAGAGAGGGAAGGAGGAGAGAAGAGGGAGGGAGGGGGAGAGGGAAGTAGAGAGGACACGGAGAAGGGAGAAGAAGGGCGAGGGAGAAGAGAGAGGGAGAGAACGAGCGAGAGAAGGAGAAGGGAAAGAGGAGGATAGAGAAGGATAAAAGGGGGAGAGAGCAGAAGAAGAGAGAAGGATAAGGAGAGAAGAAGGGGAGCGGGATACGAGGGAGATAGACATGAGGCGAGGGAGATGAGAGAAAGAGAAGAGGGAAGAGTGAGAGAGAAGGAGAGCGGTAGAGAAGGAGAGAAGAGAGAGGGGTAGAACGAGAGAGAAGGGAGAGAATGGGACGACGAGAGAGGAAGGAGTGGGAGAAAAAGAGAAGCGAGAGAAGGAGAGAGAGAGAGAGAGATAGAGATAAAGAGAGTGGGATAAGGAGAAGAGGGAAAGGGAGAGAAGGAAGAGAGAGAAAGAGATAGAGACGGTGGGAGAAATGACAAGGGATAGAGGTGGAGAAGGATAAGGAGAATGTGTGGGCAAAGAAGAGGGAAGATGGGAAGAGCGTTGAAGAAGAGGGGGAGAGAATGAGAGAGAGTGAGAAGGGAGAGGGGTAGACAACATTGGAGAAGAGAGAAGGGAGCGAGAGAGAGAGAGAAGGATAGAGGCAGAGAAGAGAGAATAGGGATAAGGATAAGGAGAGAAGAGAAGAGAAAGTAGAATAGAAAAGAGGAGGGAGAGAGAGAGAGAGAGAAGAGACAGGAGGGAGAGAGAGCGAGAGATGGAGGAGGAGAAGGAGGGAGTGGAGGAGAGGGATAAGAGGGAGAGAGAAAAGGAGAAAGAAGAGAGGAAAGAGGAGAGGAGAGAAAGATAAGAATAGGGAGAAGGAGAGAGGGAAATGGAGAAGAGGAGAGGGAGATGAGGAGATATAGAGAAGGGAAGGTGAGAGAAAAAAGGAGAGGGAGATAAGGAGAAGAGAGGGGGAACTAGAGGAGGTGAAGGGATAAGAGGGCAGAGAGAGAAGAGGGGGAGAAGGAGAGGAGAGGAAGAGAGGGGAGAGAGAAGGAGAAGAAAGAGGGAACGAGAGGAGACGGAGGGATAAGAGGAGAGAGCGGAGAAGGAGGGAAAGATAAGGAGAGGACGGGAGGGGAGGCGAGAGAGGGAGAAGAGGGGAGAGATAGAAGAGGAAGGAGAGAGGGGGGACAAGAGAGGAGGGAGCAAGAGAGGTGGATAGAGAAGGAAAGGAGGATAAGAGGGAAGGGAACGAGATAGAGAAGGCAGAGTGGAGATGGAGAAGGAGAGAGAAGGAGAGATAGTGGAGGAGAGAGGAAACGAGAGAGGAGGAGAGGGAGAAAGAGAAGGGGGAGGAGGAGAGAAGTGAGAGAAGGGAGAGAGAGAGAGAAAGGAGAGTAGAGGGAAGAGAAGAGGATAGGAGGGAGAAGGAGAGAGAGGGTAAGGAGAGGGAAGAAGTGGGAGAAGGGGAGAGGAGAAGGGAGAGAACTAGAAGGGGAGCGAAGAAGGGAAAGAGGATATAGAGGTAGAAGGAGTCCTCCTCATTCTCATCTTCCCTCTCCTCCTCTGCTTCCCTTCTCTTTATCCTCTCTCTTCTTCTCCTTCTCTCCCTCTCGCTCCTCTCTTCCTTCTCTCCTTACCTTATAAGGAGAGATGGAGAGGGTAAGAGGGAGATAGAGAACGAGAAGAGGGAAGAAGAGAGAGGGGAAAAGAGGGATGGGAGAGAAGAAGAGGAAGGGAAGAAGGAGAGAGGAGATAGAGAAGGGAGAGTGAAGGAGAGGGAAGTAAGGAGGCGAGGTAGAGAAGGAGAGGGAGAGAGAAGCGGAAGAGAGGAGGATTGGGAGAGAGAAGGAAAGAGAGATAAGGAGAGAGGGAACGAGAGAGAAGGAGAAGAGAAAGAGGATAAGAGGGAGAATGAGAAAAGGAGAAGCGAGAGAATGTGAGAAGAGGAGAGAGAGCGAGAGAGAGGGATAAAAGGGAGAGGACAGAAAGAATGTGAGGGGGAGAACAAGTAGAGGAAGAGAAGGAGAAGAGGGAGGAGGAGGAGAGTGGTAGAGAAGAGGAGAAGTGGGAAGAGAGAGGGAAAGGGGGAGAGAAGAGAGATGGAGAACGAGAGATGGAGAAGGGAGAGAGAAGGAGAGTGGAGAAAAGAGGACAAGTAGAGCAGAGAGAGGAGAAGGAAGCGGGAGAGAGAAGGAGAGTAGGGAAGAGGAGAGAGGGAGAGAAGGGAAAGAGAGAGAAAATGAGAGGGAGAAGAGAGAAGTAGGGAGAGAGAGGAAATGAGAGAAGGAAGGCGCGGATGTTTAGGTTCGAAAACCATTGGGTGGAGCATGAGGATTTCCTTTCGATTGTTGAAGGGGCTTGGGCAACACTTATAAATGGCACTCCTATGTTTCGTGTGGTGGAGAAATTGAATGAAGTCAAGGAGGCACTCAAGAGGTGGAGTGCGAGTAAGTTTGGGAATGTTGAAAACAAAGTGAAGCAAGCCCGGGTAGCTCTTGAGGATGTAAGGAGAAGAAGGAGTGCAAACCCGGTGGATGGAGCTCTTGAAATTGTTGAGGGGGCTGCAAAAGACGAGCTTGCACGTGTCCTTGCTAGGGAGGAATCCATTATTAGGCAAAAATCAAGAGTCAAGTGGTTAAAGGAGGGGGATCGGAATACCCGGTTTTTCCATGCGCAACTTCGTGTGAGGAGAGCCACCAACCAAGTGAGAAGAGTGTGTGAGGGTGAGAGCATTGTGGAGGAGGAGGGGGAAATCCGTGAAGCGTTTCGACGCTTTTTTTCTAACTTGTTTGCTAGTGATTTTCAGGTACAACCTATTAAGTCGGCGATAAATTTGCCCCTCATTGATCCTTCGGATGGGGAGGGTCTAGTTCGAAAGCTGACCATGAAGGAGTTGGAGGATGTTGTTTTGAATGCAAATGTGGACAAAGCACCGGGGCCCGATGGCTTTAATGCCATGTTCTTCAAGGCGGCGTGGAGGATAGTAAAGAAGGACGTGTTTAAGGCGGTGGATTCTTGCTTGAGTAGTGGGAAGTTATTGGCCAAGTGGAACTACACATCCATCACGATCATACCAAAGAAGAAAGCCCCTTCCATGGTAGAAGACTATAGGCCCATTGCCTTATGCAACATGACGTACCGATTCACCTCAAAGGTCCTTGCAAATCGATTGAAGGGGTTACTCCCAAAGCTAGTAGGAGAACATCAAAGTGCTTTCATTCATGGAAGGAGAATTGGGGATAATATCCTCCTTGCACACGAATTGTGCCATAATCTCCATCTCGGCAAGGGGAAAGGAAGAAGGAATAAGAGGGGAAGGGATAAGAGGGGAGGGAGAGAAGAGGAGGGAGAAGGAGAGGAGAGGAAGAGAGGGGAGAGAGAAGGAGAAGAGAGAGGGAACGAGAGGAGACGGAGGGATAAGAGGAGAGAGCGGAGAAGGTGGGAGAGATAAGGAGAGGACGAGAGGGGAGGAGAGAGAGGGAGAAGAGGGGAGAGATAGAAGAGGAAGGAGAGAGGGGGAACAAGAGAGGAGGGAGCAAGAGAATGAGAGGTGGATAGAGAAGGAAAAGAGGATAAGAGGGAAGGGAACGAGATAGAGAAGGCAGAGTGGAGATGGAGAAGGAGAGAGAAGGAGAGATAGTGGAGGAGAGAGGAAACGAGAGAGGAGGAGAGGGAGAAAGAGAAGGGGGGAGGAGGAGAGAAGTGAGAGAAGGGAGAGAGAGAGAGAGAGAGGAGAGTAGAGGGAAGAGAAGAGGATAGGAGGGAGAAGGAGAGAGAGGGTAGGGAGAGGGAAGAAGTGGGAGAAGGGGAGAGGAGAAGGGAGAGAACTAGAAGGGGAGCGAAGAAGGGAAAGAGGATATAGAGGTAGAAGGAGTCCCCCCTCATTCTCATCTTCCCTCTCCTCCTCTCCTTCCCTTCTCTTTATCCTCTCTCTTCTTCTCCTTCCCTCCCTCTCTCTCCTCTCTTCCTTCTCTCCTTACCTTATAAGGAGAGATGGAGAGGGTAAGAGGGAGATAGAGAACGAGAAGAGGGAAGAAGAGATAGGGGAAAAGAGGGATGGGAGAGAAGAAGAGGTAGGGAAGAAGGAGAGAGGAGATAGAGAAGGGAGAGTGAAGGAGAGGGAAGTAAGGAGGCGAGGTAGAGAAGGAGAGGGAGAGAGAAGCAGAAGAGAGGAGGATTGGGAGAGAGAGAAGGAAAGAGAGATAAGGAGAGAGGGAACGAGAGAGAAGGAGAAGAGAAAGAGGATAAGAGGGAGAATGAGAAAAGGAGAAGCAAGAGAATGTGAGAAGAGGAGAGAAAGCGAGAGAGAGGGATAAGAGGGAGAGGACAGAAAGAAGGTGAGGGGGGGAACAAGTAGAGGAAGAGAAGGAGAAGAGGGAGGAGGAGAGTGGTAGAGAAGAGGAGAAGTGGGAAGAGAAAGGGAAAGGGGGAGAGAAGAGAGATGGAGAACGAGAGATGGAGAAGGGAGAGAGAAGGAGAGTGGAGGAAAGAGGACAAGTAGAGCAGAGAGAGGAGAAGGAAGCGGGAGAGAGAAGGAGAGTAGGGAAGAGGAGAGAGGGAGAGAAGGGAGAGAGAAGGGAAAGAGAGAGAAAACGAGAGAACGAGGAAGGAGTGGAGAAGAGGACAAGAGGAAGATAGAAAATGAAGGAGAAGGGGGAAGAGGGGAGGGAGAGAAGAAGGGGGAGAGGCAACGAGAGAGGTAGAGAAGAGAGTGATGGAGGAGAGAAGAGGGACGGAGTGGGAGAGGGAAGTAGAGAGGAGATGAAGAAGGGCGAGGGAGAAGAGAGAGGGAGAGAGCGAGCGAGAGAAGGAGAAGGGAAAGAGGAGGATAGAGAAGGATAAAAGGGGGAGAGAGCAGAAGAAGAGAGAAGGATAAGGAGAGAAGAAGGGGAGCGGGATACGAGGGAGACAAAGATGAGGCGAGGGAGATGAGAGAAAGAGAAGAGGGAAGAGTGAGAGAGAAGAGAGAATAAGGACAAGGATAAGGAGAGAAGAGAAAGTAGAATAGAAAAGAGGAGGGAGAGAGAGAGAGAGAGAAGAGAGACAGGAGGGAGAGAGAGCGAGAGATGGAGGAGGAGAAGGAGGGAGTGGAGGAGAGGGATAAGAGGGAGAAAGAAGAGAGGAAAGAGGAGAGGAGAGAGGAGGAGATATAGAGAAGGGAAGGTGAGAGAAAAAAGGAGAGGGAGATAAGGAGAAGAGAGGGGGAACTAGATGAGGTGAAGGGATAAGAGGGGAGAGAGAGAAGAGGAGGGAGAAGGAGAGGAGAGGAAGAGAGGGGAGAGAGAAGGAGAAGAGAGAGGGAACAAGAGGAGACGGAGGGATAAGAGGAGAGAGGGGAGAAGGAGGGAGAGATAAGGAGAGGACGGGAGGGGAGGAGAGAGAGGGAGAAGAGGGGAGAGATAGAAGAGGAAGGAGAGAGGTGGGACAAGAGAGGAGGGAGCGAGAGAATGAGAGGTGGATAGAGAAGGAAAGGAGGATAAGAGGGAAGGGAACGAGATAGAGAAGGCAGAGTGGAGATGGAGAAGGAGAGAGAAGGAGAGATAGTAGAGGAGAGAGGAAACAAGAGAGGAGGAGAGGGAGAAAGAGAAGGGGGGAGGAGGAGAGAAGTGAGAGAAGGGAGAGAGAGAGAGAGAGAGAGAGAGAGAGAGAGAGAGAAAGGAGAGTAGAGGGAAGAGAAGAGGATAGGAGGGAGAAGGAGAGAGGGGGTAAGGAGAGGGAAGAAGTGGGAGAGGAGAAGGGAGAGAACTAGAAGGGGAGCGAAGAAGGGAAAGAGGAGATAGAGGTAGAAGGAGTCCCCCTTCATTCTCATCTTCCCTCTCCTCCTCTCCTTCCCTTCTCTTTATCCTCTCTCTTCTTCTCCTTCTCTCCCTCTCGCTCCTCTCTTCCTTCGCTCCTTACCTTATAAGGAGAGATGGAGAGGGTAAGAGGGAGATAGAGAACGAGAAGAGGGAAGAAGAGAGAGGAGAAAAGAGGGATGGGAGAGAAGAAGAGGTAGTGTAGAAGGAGAGAGGAGATAGAGAAGGGAGAGTGAAGGAGAGGGAAGTAAGGAGGCGAGGTTGAGGAGAGGGAGAGAGAGAAGCGGAAGAGAGGAGGATTGGGAGAGAGAGAAGGAAAGAGAGATAAGGAGAGAGGGAACGAGAGAGAAGAAGAAGAGAAAGAGGATAAGAGGGAGAATGAGAAAAGGAGAAGCGAGAGAATGTGAGAAGAGGAGAGAGAGCGAGAGAGAGGTATAAAGGGAGAGGACAGAAAGAAGGTGAGGGGAGAACAAGTAGAGGAAGAGAAGGAGAAGAGGGAGGAGGAGGAGAGTGGTAGAGAAGAGGAGAAGTGGGAAGAGAGAGGGAAAGGGGGAGAGAAGAGAGATGGAGAACGAGAGATGGAGAAGGGAGAGAGAAGGAGAGTGGAGAAAAGAGGACAAGTAGAGTAGAGAGAGGACAAGGAAGCGGGAGAGAGAAGGAGAGTAGGGAGGAGGAGAGAGGGACAGAAGGGAGAGAGAAGGGAAAGAGAGAGAAAAGGAGAGGGAGGAGAGAGAAGTAGGGAGAGAGAGCGAGAGAAGGAGGAAGGAGTGGAGAAGAGGACAAGAGGAAGATAGAAAATGAAGGAGAAGGGGGAAGAGGGGAGGGAGAGAAGAAGGGGGAGAGGGAACGTTAGAGGTAGAGAAGAGAGGGAAGGAGGAGAGAAGAGGGAGGGAGGGGGAGAGGGAAGTAGAGAGGAGACGGAGAAGGGAGAAGAAGGGCGAGGGAGAAGAGAGAGGGGTTGAAGAAGGAGAGAGAGAGGGAGAGAGCGAACGAGGGAAGGAGAAGGGAAAGAGGGGGATAGAGAAGGATAAAAGGGGGAGAGAGCAGAAGAAGAGAGAAGGATAAGGAGATAAGAAGGGGAGCGGGGTACGAGGGAGATAGAGATGAGGCGAGGGACATGAGAGAAAGAGAAGAGGGAAGAGTGAGAGAGAAGGAGAGCGGTAGAGAAGGAAAGAAGAGAGAGGGGTAGAACGAGAGAGAAGGGAGAGAATGGGACGACGAGAGAGGAAGTAGTGGGAGAAAAAGAGGAGAGGAAGAGAGAAGAGAGGAGGGAGAAGGAAAAGTAGGAGAGAGAAGCTCTAGGAAAGCATGGGGGTTTCTAAGGTCTTTTTTCACGTTTTTCCACTTAAATCTTCGTTTTTTCAACTCAAATGGAGCGATTTAGTCGCTCTTCTCAAGATTTGATGCAAGATGGAGGTTGTGGCAAGCATTTGGACCTCCAAAATGCTCATTTGGAGCAGCGAGACGTGTTGGAGGAGGGGAGGCCGAGCCACATTGGGAAAGAAGGGGGTTCTACTCCAAAGAAATGGACGGATTTGTTCTCCTCTTGTCCAAGGGCATCCACGACCCTTGAGTTTGTGGAGCCGGAAGTGAAGGTGGGGTGCGCATGGCAAGGTGCTCGAAAGAAGAGGTGGTGGAGGCATTGAAGAAATGGGACAAGGTATTGCTGGGTTACTTTGTTGATTTCAAACCACATTTTCCCACGTTAGAGAAGTACTTGCAACGGGTGTCGAAGCTCACCGGAGGTTTGGAAGTGATCCGAAGGCAAGAGGGGTTCCTTTTATTTAGGTTCACGATTTACAAGGACTTGGAGTATGTTCTTGAGAATGGTCCTTGGTTTGTGAGGGGCACACCTCTAGTTGTGCAAAAGTGGACGCCCACCACCATGATGAAGAGGGAGAAGATGTCCACGGTGGCCATTTGGATTCACTTGCCGGAGTTAGATTTGAGGTTTTGGTCACCAAACAATTTGAGCACCATAGCTAGTGTTATCGGAAGGCCACTCTACATGGATGAGAACACGGCGGTGGGGAGGATATTGGCTTATGCACGTTTGTGTGTGGAGGTACCATGCACATTTGATTACCCATCAAAAATTCGAGTTCAAGTGGAGGATGGAGAGGAGGAGGACATTGTGGTGGAGTATGAGTGGAGATTGGGATATTGTGTTGATTGCAAGGAATTCGGCCATACTCCGGTCAAGTGCCCAAACAAAGTCCGAGAGGAGGTGCAAGGGAAGCCGACCGGGAAGAAGAAGAATAAAGAATGGGTTGTCGTTGGAAAAGGAGGAAGAGGAATAAGAGAAAGAGAGGAGAAGGAGGGCGAAGCCGAGGTGATTGGTTTGGGCGTTGAGAGAGAGGAATTGGAGCTGCCGGAATTGGTCACCGGCGAGGAGGGGCTGGTCGGAGGTGGGCTGGTCGGAGGTGGTGTCCTTGGGGGTGAGGTGGCCATGGAGTTTGGTGCACATGGGCTAAACCATGAGGGACAAAAAGTTAGTGGAGGGGGACAAAAAGCAAGAGAAGGACAAAAAGGAAAAGGTGTCATAGGAAAAGAAAAAACTGCTTTGTTTGAGCCAATCATGGGTGGGGATTTCGAAATTTGTCTTATTCCTCCTCCTTTGGGCAACCATGAAGCAAATAAAAATGAGACACATGGAAAGGGGAAAGCAAATGATGGGAGGCCAAACCAAAATGAGACAAGTGGCAAGGGAGTAAGTGGAGGGAATGGAATTGATATTCATGCACATGAGGGGGTGCTATTCTCTACACGTGAAGAGGAAACACAAGATGGGGATTTCGAAATTGCTCTTATTCCTCCTCCTTTGGGCAGCCATGAAGCAAATAAAAATGTGACACATGGAAAGGGGAAAGCAAATGATGGGAGGTCAAACCAAAATGCGACAAGTGGCAAGGGAGTAAGTGGAGGGAATGAAATTGATATGCATGCACATGAGGGGGTGCTATTCTCTACACGTGAAGAGGAAACACAAGATGAGGGGTGGATTTCTCCAAAGCATGGGGTCCGAAATATGGAGAAGGGAGGCTCTAGTGTGGTGCTCACTCGAAGTGGGGCGTTGGGAGGGGGTACAAGTGGTCGGTTCGAAGCTCTTATGGGCTTGGTTGACGTGGGTCAGCCCGAGGGAGGAGACAAGGATGTTGAGCAACAAATCGGGGAGAAGAGGCCGGGAATTAAAGTGTTATCACCACCACCACCGGTGGACTTGTCATCTATCTCCCCACAACCGGAGGCGTTTAAAGCCGTTCGTGAGAAGGCGTTGGGGCAACAACGAGCAAATCGAGGTGGGAAGGGATCTCGACGATCCCCTACTCCAAAACCATGAATGTCCTTGTTTGGAATGTGCGCGGTGCAAATCTCCCCAGTCGTGCACTTATGATAAGGGGTAAAATAAAGGAAGCAAAGGCGGATGTAGTGTGCATCGTGGAACACAAAGTCAAAACGAAAAGGTTGGATAGATTTCGAAGGGCAATATGGGGGAATAACAAGTGGGCGGCGAATAATATGATTGTGGACTCCGGAAGAGTGCTTGTGATGTGGGATGAATGCAAAGTGGATCTCCATGTTACATGGGAGACATCACAATTACTACAACTTGAAGGAAGGGAATTAAGAAATGGGAAACACATTGTTATTACGGCGGTGTATGGGGAAAATGGATACATGGAACGCCGAAGGTTATGGGAGGACTTGGAAGGAGCGGCACCTTTAGATACCACACCTTGGCTTGTGTGTGGTGACTTCAATTGCATACGAGGGTGGGGTGAAAAGAGGGGTGGTTTGGGTTTCAACATCACGGCCATGGATGATTTTAATGTATGTTTGGATAGTTTGCAACTACTTGAAGTACCGTCAACGGGTGGGGAATTCACATGGACTAACTCATCGAAGGGAGAGGCGTGCATTGAAACTAGGATTGATAGGATCCTTATGACACAAGCATGGTTGGCTGAATTCCCGGATGTAGCCTATGTCGTGGGAGAAAGGGAGCTTAGTGATCATTCGCCACTTCTCATGACAACGGAAAATAAGGGTGAGAGGAAGGCAAGAATGTTTCGATTTGATAATTTTTGGGCCGATCATGAGGGGTTTGAGGAGGTGGCAAGCTCAGCATGGGCAAACTTGGTAGATGGGACGCCCATGTTCCGGGTCGTAGCAAAATTAGGCATGGTCAAGGAGGCGGTTAAGAAGTGGAGTAAGGAAACGTTTGGGAATCCAGAAAGTAGAGTGGGAGAAGCGAAGCATGCACTAGAAGAAGTGCGGCATCAAAGAAGGACACATCCGGAGGACGATAGGTTACAAGAGCAAGAGACTAGATGCAAAGAGGAGCTCGATCGTGCACTAGTTTGGGAGGAATCCATCCTGAGGCAAAAATCGGGGATTAAGTGGTTAAGTGAAGGAGACCGGAACTCGAGATTCTTTCATGCTTCCCTTCGTGTGAGGAGAGCCACCAATAATGTGAGACGAGTGTTGGAAGGGGGAAATACATTCGAGAGTGAGGAGGAGATTCGAGAGGCGTTTAGGCGTCGTTACTCTAACTTGTTTGCTAATGGTTTTCAGGTACAAAATCTTGACTCACAAATCCTCTTCCCACGACTTGAGGAGGGGGAAGCAATGACACTAGTGAAGGACTTGTCCATGGAAGAATTGGAGAAAGTGGTGATGAATTCAAATGTGGACAAGGCGCCGGGCCCCGATGGCTTCAATGCAAAGTTTTTCAGGTGCTCTTGGTCGTGGCTGAAAAGAGATGTTTTTAAAGCGGTGGACTCCTTCATGCGAAGTGGGAAATTGCTAGCTCAAGCCAACTACACATCAATCACACTCATCCCGAAGAAGACGACACCATGCACGGTGGATGATTACCGGCCCATCTTCTTATGCAACATGATCTACCGATATCTATCAAAGGTGTTGGCAAATAGATTAAAGAAGGTTTTGCCAAGGTTGGTGGGGGAAACACAAAGTGCGTTCGTGAGTGGTCGAAGGATTAGTGACAACATCTTGCTTGCACATGAAGTCTGTCACAACATGCACTTGAACCGTGGGAAAGGGCGTATGTGTCTCAAATTAGATCTTCGGAAGGCATACGATTCAGTGTCTTGGAAGTTCCTTGAAGAGGTGCTGAAGAGGTTTGGGTTCCCGAGTACATGGACGAAGTGGATGATGGCGTGTGTGAAGGCATCGTTTGTGGTGACGGTGAATGGAGCCAACTCAAAGCCATTTCGAGCAACAAATGGACTTCGGCAAGGGGACCCTCTAGCTCCCTACTTGTTTGTACTTTGCATGGAGACATTGAGCGTCATGATCAAAAAGGAGGTGGAGGAAGGAGCGATCAAACCAAGTAGATGTGGGGACATTCCGATATCCCACCTTTTGTTCGCCGATGATGTGATGGTGTTCGCGGATGCTACACGTGCTAATGCCCGTGCTATAAAAGAGGTTCTCTCCAAATTCTCAGCCATGTCGGGTCTTAAATTGAATACAACTAAGAGCCAAGTGTTCCTTGGGGGTGATGCGCAAGATGGGCAATGGATATGTGATCACTTGGAGATGGAGAGGGTGGAATTCCCGGTTATCTATTTGGGGCTGCCATTATTCTCCTCACGCTTAGGAAAGCAACATTGTTCGAGTCTCATTGAGAAGGTGAGAACTAGATTGAGCACTTGGAAGCGAAACCACCTTTCCATGGCGGGTAGGGTGGAGTTGGTGCGAAGTGTCTTGGTCTCGTTTAGCATATATTGGACTTCAGCTTTCTTACTCCCAAAAACAGTCTTGAGGGAGGTGGAGAGTATCATGATACACTTTGTTTGGGGGGCCCAAAAAAGTGGGTGGCCGTGGCGTGGAAAGACATATGCACACCAAAGAAGAAGGGCGGCTTGGGGCTGAAGAGACTCACGGAATGGAATGAAGTAGGTATGTTACGACTCTTTTGGTTGGTAGTTGAGAATGGAGGCTCGTTATGGGTGAGATGCATGCGACGGAAATACTTGAGAAATCGGTCCATTTGGCTTGCTTGGCCACCATCGACTTCCTCGTGGGCATGGAGAGGCATCCTAAGTGTTCGTGACATAGCGAAGGAGAAAATTGAGTACCAAGTTGGGGATGGGAAGTCTATTCGTTTCTTCCTTGACCCATGGTGTGGAATGCCGTTCATAAGCCGACCGGGGGGAGATTGGCTGAAACATAATATTGGTGTTCCAATTGACACTTATGTGTCTTATTTTATTCGGGATGGGGTGTGGAACCTCCCCTTCCCACGTAGTTTGGAGATGGAGGAACTTTGGCCACGTATTATGGGTACCCCCATCTCGGGTGGGATTGACAAACCGACCAGAATTGGAATGAGGAGTGACAACTTCACAACCAAGGAGGCGTGGACATGGGTAATTCAAGAGAAGGAGGATGTGGTTTGGGCCCCCTTGGTGTGGCATAAGCACCATGTCCCGAAGCACGCAATGACACTTTGGAGGGCTTTACGTGGAAGACTCACAACACAGTGCCTCATGAAGCAGAGGGGAGCCATGCATGATACCACGTGTGTACTTTGCGAGGACGGAGAGGAAGATATGGCACATCTTTTTTGGAAATGCGAGTATACAAGACACGTGTGGGCACAAATTCGGGGGGTCCTAAAGCTAAGCATGGATGTAGAAGAAACAATGGAAGCCGAGGTACAACGGGGTATCCAGATTAGAGGAGGGGCTGGGACAGTAAATATCATGCGGTTAGCCTTGGGAGCGGTGGTCCATGAATGTTGGCAAAAAAGAAATAGGCGCATCTTTGATGACGAGAAGAGGCGCCCGGTGGATGTTATTCAAAGTGTGAAGGAAGGAGTGCGGATAGTGGGGAGAAGCTTCAAGGACATTCGAGAAGATCCCGCGAGTTGGAGTGAATTTGAAAGAGTATGGGCATAGTGAGGTGAAATCTTTTTGTAATAAGTAGTAGAATGGGTAACTGTGCATGGCGATAGAATTGTAATAGTGGCCGGGTGTGCATGTGGCACCCCCCGCGGACTTAAGACTCATATTTTTTAGGTTGTAATTTACACACACTTAATAGATTTAGAGGCTAAGCCTCCCTTTTGCTTTGCAAAAAAAAGTGGGAGAAAAGAGAAGCGAGAGAAGGAGAGGGAGAAGGAGAGAGAGAGAGATAGAGAGAGTGGGATAAGGAGAAGAGGGAAAGGGAGAGAAGGAAGAGAGAGAAAGAGATAGAGACAGTGGGAGAAATGATAAGGTAGAGAGGTGGAGAAGGATAAGGAGAATGTGTGGGCAAAGAAGAGGGAAGATGGGAAGAGAGTTGAAGAAGAGGGGGAGAGAATGAGAGAGAGTGAGAAGGGAGAGGGGTAGACAACATAGGAGAAGAGAGAAGGGAGCGAGAGAGAGAGAGAAGGATAGAGGCAGAGAAGAGAGAATAGGGATAAGGATAAGGAGAGAAGAGAAAGTAGAATAGAAAAGAGGAGGGAGAGAGAGAGAGAGAGAAGAGACAGGAGGGAGAGAGAGCGAGAGATGGAGGAGGAGAAGGAGGGAGTGGAGGAGAGGGATAAGAGGGAGAGAGAAAAGGAGAAAGAAGAGAGGAAAGAGGAGAGGAGAGAGAGATAAGAATAGGGAGAAGGAGAGAGGGAAATGGAGAAGAGGAGAGGGAGAGGAGGAGAGAAGGGAAGGTGAGAGAAAAAAGGAGAGGGAGATAAGGAGAAGAGAGGGGGAACTAGAGGAGGTGAAGGGATAAGAGGGGAGAGAGAGAAGAGGAGGAAGAAGGAGAGGAGAGGAAGAGAGGGGAGAGAGAAGGAGAAGAGAGAGGGAACGAGAGGAGACGGAGGGATAAGAGGAGAGAGCGGATAAGGAGGGAGAGATAAGGAGAGGACGAGAGAGGGAGAAGAGGGGAGAGATAGAAGAGGATGGAGAGAGGGGGGACAAGAGAGGAGGGAGCAAGAGAATGAGAGGTGGATAGAGAAGGAAAGGAGGATAAGAGGGAAGGGAACGAGATAGAGAAGGCAGAGTGGAGATGGAGAAGGAGAGAGAAGGAGAGATAGTGGAGGAGAGAGGAGGAGAGGGAGAAAGAGAAGGGGGGAGGAGGAGAGAAGTGAGAGAAGGGAGAGAGAGAGAGAGAGAGAGAGAGAGAGAGAGAGAGAGAAGGGAAAGAGAGAGAGAGAGAAAGGAGAGTAGAGGGAAGAGAAGAGGATAGGAGGGAGAAGGAGAGAGAGGGTAAGGAGAGGGAAGAAGTGGGAGAAGGGGAGAGGAGAAGGGAGAGAACTAGAAGGGGAGCGAAGAAGGGAAAGGGGAGATAGAGGTAGAAGGAGTCCCCCCTCATTCTCATCTTCCCTCTCCTCCTCTCCTTCCCTTCTCTTTATCCTCTCTCTTCTTCTTCTTCTCTCCCTCTCGCTCCTCTCTTCCTTCTCTCCTTACCTTATAAGGAGAGATGGAGAGGGTAAGAGGGAGATACAGAACGAGAAGAGGGAAGAAGAGAGAGGGCAAAAGAGGGATGGGAGAGAAGAAGAGGTAGGGAAGAAGGAGAGAGGAGATAGAGAAGGGAGAGTGAAGGAGAGGGAAGTAAGGAGCCGAGGTAGAGAAGGAGAGGGAGAGAAGGTCGAGGGAGAGAGAATCCAAGCAAAAGGGGCGGAATAGCACCCAACACAACTCACCTCCACGCACTGCTCCGAATTCCACTCGCCGGAGACCACCTCTTCTTCCATGCCCGAGCGCACCTACTCGTCGGGGCTCAACCTAGGAGAGAGAGAGAGACGTGAGTGAGAGCAAGGTAAGGGAGAGAGAGAAAATCACCAAATAAATATCTCCTCCCAAACCAATCCTCACCATCCATTCCAATCCATCCATCTCCACCACTCATCTCAACCATCCTCAATCCTAGCCGTCCATCTTCATCTCCCCCTAAACACCACCTAAACACATCCAAAAACCCAATTAGGATTAGGATCTTACAGAACAAGTAGAGGAAGAGAAGGAGAAGAGGGAGGAGGAGGAGAGTGGTAGAGAAGAGGAGAAGTGGGAAGAGAGAGGGAAAGGGGGAGAGAACGAGAGATGGAGAAGGGAGAGAGAAGGAGAGTGGAGAAAAGAGGACAAGTAGAGCAGAGAGAGGAGAAGGAAGCGGGAGAGAGAAGGAGAGTAGGGAAGAGGAGAGAGGGAGAGAAGGGAAAGAGAGAGAAAAGGAGAGGGAGGAGAGAGAAGTAGGGAGAGAGAGCGAGAGAAGGAGGAAGGAGTGGAGAAGAGGACAAGAGGAAGATAGAAAATGAAGGAGAAGGGGGAAGAGGGGAGGGAGAGAAGAAGGGGGAGAGGGAACGAGAGAGGTAGAGAAGAGAGGGAAGGAGGAGAGAAGAGGGAGGGAGGGGGAGAGGGAAGTAGAGAGGAGACGGAGAAGGGAGAAGAAGGGCGAGGGAGAAGAGAGAGGGGTTGAAGAAGGAGAGAGAGAGGGAGAGAGCGAGCGAGCGAGAGAAGGAGAAGGGAAAGAGAAGGATAGAGAAGGATAAAAGGGGGAGAGAGCAGAAGAAGAGAGAAGGATAAGGAGAGAAGAAGGGGAGCGGGATACGAGGGAGATAGAGATGAGGCGAGGGAGATGAGAGAAAGAGAAGAGGGAAGAGGGAGAGAGAAGGAGAGCGGTAGAGAAGGAGAGAAGAGAGAGGGGTAGAACGAGAGAGAAGGGAGAGAATGGGACGAGGAGAGAGGAAGGAGTGGGAGAAAAAGAGAAGCGAGAGAAGGAGAGGGAGAAGGAGAGAGAGAGATAAAGAGAGTGGGATAAGGAGAAGAGGGAAAGGGAGAGAAGGAAGAGAGAGAAAGAGATAGAGACGGTGGGAGAAATGATAAGGGAGAGAGGTGGAGAAGGATAAGGAGAATGTGTGGGCAAAGAAGAGGGAAGATGGGAAGAGAGTTGAAGAAGAGGGGGAGAGAATGAGAGAGAGAGTGAGAAGGGAGAGGGGTAGACAACATAGGAGAAGAGAGAAGGGAGTGAGAGAGAGAGAGGGTAAGTAGAGGAAAAAGTTATGAGAGGAGAGAGAAACTCTAGGTGCGCATGGGGAACCTAAGGTTGTCTAGGGTTCTCCACCTCGTTTCTTCACCAAAACCTTTGATTTTCTCACCAAAATGGATCCTACATCTAGCTCTACACGATTGCAACTACAAGATGGAGATGGTGGCACAAATACGGATCTCCATCATGCAAACAAGTTGGTTTTATCCTCGGTCTTTGAGGGTGAAGCTTCCACACCACCTCTAGGGAGTGTTCTTACTCCCCCAAGGAAGTGGTCGGACTTATTTACATCTAGTTCAAGGGCAGCCACGACCCTCAAGTTTGTCCCGCTGGTTGTCAAGGGAGGAGAGAAGGTGGCCGTGTGTTCACAACAAGAAGTGAGGGAGAACTTGAAACGGTGGGACAAGGTGTTGGTAGGGTATTTCGTAGCTCTCAAGCCTCACTTGCCGACTTTGGAGAAGCATCTCCACAAATATGGGGACTAGTTGGAGGTATGGAAATCATTAGAAGAAGCCAAGGATTCTTATTATTTCGTTTTACACTTAGTGAAGATAGAAAGAGGGTTCTCCAAGGAGGACCTTTGTTCGTTAGAGGGGCACCACTTGTGGTTCAAGAGTGGACACCGGAAATGTCATTGAAGAAGGCCAACATCACCACGGTCCCCATTTGGGTTCGCTTGCCGGAGCTTGACCTCCGTTTTTGGTCACCCAACACATTGAGTAACATAGCAAGTGTGCTTGGAAGGCCCCTCTACATGGATGATTATACGGCTTCCGGGTGTAGGTTGGCGTTTGCAAGAGTTTGCATTGAGGTCAGCCATGAGTTCTCCTATCCAAGTTGGGTGGAGGTGCAAGTGGAGGAGGGCGAAATGCATAAAGTGTACGTGGAATATGAGTGGAGACCCGGGTATTGCATGGAGTGCCTTGAGTTTGGGCATGTGGTGGAGAGATGCCCAAGGAAGAAAGTGATTGCAAGTGTCCATGAAGTCCCACAAAGGAAGGCCGAGAAATGGGTGGAGGTAGGCCGTGCAAAGGGTGGGAAACACCTCAAGAAGGATGGAAGCGAGGTGAGAAGCAAGGAAAGGGTGAGAGAGGAGGGGTGTTTGCATGGAGGGGAGGCAAAGGAGGTGGCTGCCGTGGAGGATGGAGGAGGGAGGATGGATGGAAGGGATGATGACGTGGAGCCCTTTGAGGAGGACGTGGCCACATCAGCAAATGGGGAGGTGACACGTAGGAGCTCATGTGGGAGGGAAAATGAGGAGGGAAAATCAAGAGGACCACAAGATTTCGTGGTATGCTCCACTCTAGTGGGAGCAAATGAGAGGAAGGCACGTGGCATGGAGGAGGACAAGAATGGAGACAAAAATAGAGTCCATTTTCGTGAGGAAACAACTACAAGGGAGGAAGCCAAGGAGAGGAGGTCATGTGGACGTCTAGAAGAGCAAAAGGGAAAGCAAAACAAAGGTGGGTGCTCTACTTTTGGAAGAACCAATGAGGAGGGTGTTGAGTGCTCCATGTTTGAATGGGCCAATGGGGAGAGAGCAAGTGAGCCTTGTGAAGAAGTAGAGGGGGAACTTTTCGTGAGGACAAACCAAAAGAGGAATGGGGTGGAGAGTCACGTGAATTACCACACATGGAGGAGTCCATGCAAGAAAGAGAGGGGGACCAAGTTAGCTTTTGTGGGGACCAACCAAATGAGGAATGGGGTGGGAAATCACGTGACCCACTCAACTTGGAGGGAGCTAGCATGATAGGAACGTTGCATGGGCCTCTTGTGCATGGGATGGACACGAAATTAGTGGAACACCATGAGGTATGCAACAAAGGAAATGTGAGAGAGGTTTTGGAAGTCAATGGAAATGGCTCAAGTGGATTAGCTTCCTTGATACATGATGAAGAAGGATGGACAATGCCTAGAAAAGTGGCAAGGGAGAAGGACCAAAGGAAGGAAAGCTCGTGGAAAAGGAAATGTGGGAGCATGGTAGGGGTGTTAGGTGACCTCGAGAAGGAGAATGAGATGGAGGACGGGAAGGGAAAACAAGAAGAAACACATGAGATGGAGGTTCCGTCGTCCATAGCAAGCCATGTGCGAAGTTGCTCCCCACCACCCCCGGTGGATTTGGCTTCAATTTCACCACAACCCTAAGCCTTCAAAGCAATTCGTGAGAAAGGAATGAGACAACAAAAAAACATGCGTGGAGGGAAGGGGCGTATGCCTACACCTTGAACACATGAATATCCTTGTGTGGAATGTGCGCGGAGCAAATGGACCCGGCCGCGCACTTATGATAAGAGGTCGAATAAAGGAGGTGAAGCCGGATATAGTGTGTCTTGTGGAACACAAAGTGAAATTGAAGAAGCTTGCAAGATTCAAGCGCGCAATATGGCCTCATGAATGGGTGGGGAATAGCTTGATCGTGGACTCCGGGAGAATACTTGTGCTTTGGAATGATCAAGTGGTAGGCCTTGATACTAAATTTGAATCGGCCCAAATGCTTCATTTCGAGGGGCTCATGAGGAAGGATGGGATTGAGTTTGCTTTCACGACAATTTATGGAGAAAATGGTCATGTAGAGAGAAGGAAACTTTGGCACGACCTTGCCTCCGTGGAACCAAGTGCCTTGATACCTTGGGTAGTGGGAGGGGACTTCAATTGTATTCGTATGGCAAGCGAGAAGAGGGGAGGAGGGATGGTGAATGAGGCTGCAATTCAGGAATTCAATGAGTGTGCAGATGCACTTCAACTCCTTGAAATGCCTTGGATGGGTGAGGAATTCACTTGGTCAAACTCCTCCGAGGGCGCCGCTCGTATCGAAACGAAAATTGATCGTATATTGATGAACAATGCTTGGTTAGAGAGGTTCCCGAAGGTATATTATGTGGTGGGGGCAAAGGACTTGAGTGACCATGCGACGCTCACCATGAAAATGGAGGGAAATGAGAGGAGGAAGCCGAAGATGTTTAGGTTTGAAAACTATTGGGCGGATCATGAAGAGTTCTTAGGGGTTGTAGAGGGTGCGTGGGCAACACTTGTGGATGGTACTCCCATGTTTAGAATGGTGGAAAAATTGAATGAAGCAAAAAAGGCTCTAAAGAGATGGAGTGGGCTCAAGTTTGGAAATGTTATAAACAAGGTGGGAGTAGCTAGAAATACCCTTGCGGATATAAGGAGAAGGAGAAGTGAGGGGCCGGATGATGAGCACCTAAGAAACGAAGAGAGGGCAGCAAAAGAAGAGCTAAACCGCGTTCTCATGTGGGAGGAATCATTAATTCGCCAAAAATCAAGAGTTAGGTGGTTAAAGGAGGGGGACCGAAACACCCGGTTATTTCATGCGCAACTTAGAGTGAGGAGGGCCACCAACCAAGTGAGGAGTGTGTGTGAGGGAGAGTACACCTTCGAGGAGGAAGGAGAGATTCGTGAAGCGTTTCGACGCTTTTTTTCTAACTTGTTTGCTAATGAATTTCAGGTTTGTAAAATCAAATCATCGATTGAGTTACCCCAAATTGCAGCATCGGATGGAGAATGTTTAGTGCGACAATTGCACATGAAGGAGCTTGAAGATGTTATCTTGAATGCAAATGTGGACAAGGCGCCGGGGCCCGATGGGTTCAATGCTAAGTTCTTCAAAGTGGCATGGGGAATAATAAAGAAGGACATTTTCAAAGCCGTGGAGTCATGCATGTCGAGTGGAAAGGTTTTGGCCAAGTGGAATTACACGTCTATCACTCTCATACCAAAGAAGAAGGCACCAAAGATGGTGGAAGATTATAGGCCCATAGCTCTGTGCAACATGATGTATAGATTTACTTCTAAAGTGCTTGCAAACCGGTTGAAGATATTGCTACCACAAATTGTTGGGGAAAATCAAAGTGCATTTGTTCATGGAAGAAGAATTAGTGACAACATCCTCCTTGCACATGAGCTATGTCACAACCTTCATCTTGATAAAGGAAGAGGAAGAATGTGCATCAAGCTTGATATTCGAAAGGCCTACGATTCCATCTCGTGGGAGTTCCTTCATCAAGTAATGGAGAAATTTGGGTTTCCGGACAAGTGGAGGAGGACCATCATGGCATGTGTTCGAGCATCCTTTGTTGTGACCGTGAATGGGGCAAATTCAAAACCGTTTAAAGCAAGGAATGGGTTGAGGCAAGGAGATCCACTAGCCCCATATTTGTTTGTAATGTGCATGGAAGTCTTGAGTAAGATGGTGAAGATGGCGGTGGAGGAAGGCAAGCTTGAACCCTTGGTGTGTGGAGACACTCTCGTCTCACACTTGATGTTTGCGGATGATGTGCTACTTTTTGCAAAGGCTACAAAGGAGAACGCCCAAGTTCTTAAACAACTTCTTGATGACTTCACGGCATATTCGGGGCTGCAATTTAACACATCCAAGAGTCAAATATTCATGGGTGGTGAAGTCCAACATTGGGAATGGATTGTTGAACATCTAGGTATGGAGAAAAAGCTTTTCCCGGTGATATACTTAGGTTTGCCCTTATTCTCGGGAAGGATGGCAAGAAGTCATTGCATGTCACTTGTCAACAAGCTAAAGGCATGGTTGAGCACTTGGAAGCAAAACTTTTTATCCATCGCCGGTCAGGTGGAGCTAGTGAGGAGTGTACTAGTTTCTCTTAGCATATATTGGACATCCGCATTTCTCATTCCTCGGAAAGTGCTACAAGAGATGGACAACCTTATGTCTAGATTTATATGGGGAGGGCCTAAGAAGTGGGTGGCGGTTGCGTGGAAGGATGTGTGTACCCCAAAGTCGGAAGGGGGACTTGGGCTTAAGAGCTTAGTAGAATGGAACGAAGTGGGCCTTCTCCGTTTGTTTTGGCTAGTGGTGGAAGATGGAAACTCTCTTTGGGTGAAGTGCATTCGCCAAAAATACTTGAAGAATAGATCCATTTGGCTCGCAAGACCACCATCCACCTCCTCGTGGGCATGGAGAGGGATCACCCGAGTTCGTGATATAGCAAGGCAACATATTCAATACCAAGTGGGAGATGGTGAAGACATTAGTTTCTTTCATCACCCATGGTGTGGGCTGCCTTTCCATTGTGAAGAGTGGGGTGAGCGGCTACATTACGATTTGGGGGTACCTTGGGATACAAAAGTTGCACATTTCATTCGAAATGGAGAGTGGACTCTCCCCTTCCCAAAATCGACCATCATGGAGGAACTTTGGACAAAGATCAGCAATACTCCCATCAAAGGAGGAAGAGACAAACCATCACGAGTTGATGGACGAGGGGACAAGTTGGGAATGAAGGAGGTGTGGAAGTGGGTGAAGAAGCCGGGCTCCAAGGTGGCATGGGCGGATATGGTGTGGCACAACACAAGGAGGCTATACCAAAACATGCACTCACGGCATGGAGAGCTTTGAGAGGGCGGCTAGTCACCAAAAAGCTAATGAACCAAAGAGAGGCCAGCCATAACCCAACATGTGTCCTATGTGACGAGATGGAAGAAGACATTCAACACTTATTTTGGGGCTGCCATTATACAAAGGAGGTATGGGCCCAAATCCTTCGACTTTTGAAACTCAAACCAAACCAAGCAAGGAATCTAGAAAGTGAAGCAAATCGTGTCTCCCATGCTAGGGGGAGCCGGGTGGACAAGGTCACAAGAAGATGGGCCTTTAATGCAATGATACATGAAGTGTGGGAAGAACGAAATCGCAGAATTTTCGAGGATGAAAAGAAGAAACCGGATGACATTGTGGGAGCAATTAAGGACATGGTCCGATGTATGGGACAAAGAGTGAAGAGCCTAGCAAGAAACGACGTGGAATACCAGAATTTTGAGGAGACTTGGGCGTAGCATGGATGACACATTATGAGATGTAGGTCTGATTTGATGTAGAGATGTCATGATGTAATACTTGTATGTCGGGATATACATTTGTAGTAGCAGGATATGCATGTAGCATACTCCCGCGAGACTAAACGATAAATTTTGTAGGTTGTAAACTTTGCTAATTAATAGAAATTCGAGGCTAAGCCTCCCTTTTTGCTTTGCAAAAAAAAAGGATAAGGAGAATGTGTGGGCAAAGAAGAGGGAAGATGGGAAGAGAGTTGAAGAAGAGGGGGAGAGAATGAGAGAGAGTGAGAAGGGAGAAAGGTAGACAACATAGGAGAAGAGAGAAGGGAGCGAGAGAGAGAGAGAAGGGTAGAGGCAGAGAAGAGAGAATAGGGATAAGGATATGGAGAGAAGAGAAAGGAGAATAGAAAAGAGGAGGGAGAGAGACAGAAGAGACAGAAGGGAGAGAGAGCGAGAGATGGAGGAGGAGAAGGAGGGAGTGGAGAAGAGGGATAAGAGGGAGAGAGAAAACGAGAAAGAAGAGAGGAGAGAGAGATAAGAATAGGGAGAAGGAGAGAGGGAAATGGAGAAGAGGAGAGGGAGAGGAGGAGATATAGAGAAGGGAAGGTGAGAGAAAAAAGGAGAGGGAGATAAGGAGAAGAGAGGGGGAACTAGAGGAGGTGAAGGGATATGAGGGGAGAGAGAGAAGAAGAGGGAGAAGGAGAGGAGAGGAAGAGAGGGGAGAGAGAAGGAGAAGAGAGAGGGAACGAGAGGAGACGGAGGGATAAGAGGAGAGAGCAGAGAAGGAGGGAGAGATAAGGAGAGGACGAGAGGGGAGGAGAGAGAGGGAGAAGAGGGGAGAGATAGAAGAGGAAGGAGAGAGGGGGGACAAGAGAGGAGGGAGCAAGAGAATGAGAGGTGGATAGAGAAGGAAATGAGGATAGGAGGGAAGGGAACGAGATAGAGAAGGCAGAGTGGAGATGGAGAAGGAGAGAGAAGGAGAGATAGTGGAGGAGAGAGGAAACGAGAGAGGAGGAGAGGGAGAAAGAGAAGGGGGGAGGAGGAGAGAAGTGAGAGAAGGGAGAGAGAGAGAGAGAGAGAGAGAGAGAGAGAGAGAGAGAAAGGAGAGTAAAGGGAAGAGAAGAGGATAGGAAAGAGAAGGAGAGAGAGGGTAAGGAGAGGGAAGAAGTGCGAGAAGGGGAGAGGAGAAGGGAGAGAACTAGAAGGGGAGCGAAGAAGGGAAAGAGGAGATAGAGGTAGAAGGAGTCCCCTTTCATTCTCATCTTCCCTCTCCTCCTCTCCTTCCCTTCTCTTTATCCTCTCTCTTCTTCTCCGTCTCTTCCTCTCGCTCCTCTCTTCCTTCTCTCCTTACCTTATAAGGAGAGATGGAGAGGGTAAGAGGGAGATAGAGAACGAGAAGAGGGAAGAAGAGAGAGGGGAAAAGAGGGATGGGAGAGAAGAAGAGGTAGGGAAGAAGGAGAGAGGAGATAGAGAAGGGAGAGTGAAGGAGAGGGAAGTAAGGAGGCGAGGTAGAGAAGGAGAGGGAGAGAGAAGCGGAAGAGAGGACGATTGGGAGAGAGAGAAGGAAAGAGAGATAAGGAGAGAGGGAACGAGAGAGAAGGAGAAGAGAAAGAGGATAAGAGGGAGAATGAGAAAAGGAGAAGCGAGAGAATGTGAGAAGAGGAGAGAGAGCGAGAGAGAGGGACAAGAGGGAGAGGACAGAAAGAACGTGAGGGGGAGAACAAGTAGAGGAAGAGAAGGAGAAGATGGAGGAGGAGGAGAGTGGTAGAGAAGAGGAGAAGTGGGAAGAGAGAGGGAAAGGGGGAGAGAAGAGAGATGGAGAACGAGAGATGGAGAAGGGAGAGAGAAGGAGAGTGGGGAAAAGAGGACAAGTAGAGCAGAGAGAGGAGGAGGAAGTGGGAGAGAGAAGGAGAGTAGGGAAGAGGAGAGAGGGAGAGAGGGGAGAGAGAAGGGAGAGAGAGAAAAGGAGAGGGAGGAGAGAGAAGTAGGGAGAGAGAGCGAGAGAATGAGGAAGGAGTGGAGAAGAGGACAAGAGGAAGATAGAAAATGAAGGAGAAGGGGGAAGAGGGGAGGGAGAGAAGAAGGGGGAGAGGGAACGAGAGAGGTAGAGAAGAGAGGGAAGGAGGAGAGAAGAGGGAGGGAGGGGGAGAGGGAAGTAGAGAGGACACGGAGAAGGGAGAAGAAGGGCGAGGGAGAAGAGAGAGGGGTTGAAGAAGGAGAGAGAGGGAGAGAGTGAGCGAGAGAAGGAGAAGGGAAAAAGGAGGACAGAGAAGGATAAAAGGGGGAGAGAGCAGAAGAAGAGAGAAGGATAAGGAGAGAAGATGGGGAGCGGGATACGAGGGAGATAGAGATGAGGCGAGGGAGATGAGAGAAAGAGAATAGGGAAGAGTGAGAGAGAAGGAAAGCGGTAGAGAAGGAGAGAAGAGAGAGGGGTAGAACGAGAGAGAAGGGAGAGAATGGGACGAGGAGAGAGGAAGGAGTGGGAGAAAAAGGGAAGCGAGAGAAGGAGAGGGAGAAGGAGAGAGAGAGAGATAAAGAGAGTGGGATAAGGAGAAGAGGGAAAGGGAGAGAAGGAAGAGAGAGAAAGAGATAGAGACGGTGGATAAATGATAAGGGAGAGAGGTGGAGATGGATAAGGAGAATGTGTGGGCAAAGAAGAGGGAAGATGGGAAGAGAGTTGAAGAAGAGGGGGAGAGAATGAGAGAGAGTGAGAAGGGAGAGGGGTAGACAACATAGGAGAAGAGAGAAGGGAGCGAGAGAGAGAGAAGGATAGAGGCAGAGAAGAGAGAATAGGGATAAGGATAAGGAGAGAAGAGAAAGGAGAATAGAAAAGAGGAGGGAGAGAGAGAGAGAGAGAGAGAGAGAGAGAGAAGAGACAGGAGGGAGAGAGAGCGAGAGATGGAGAATGAGAAGGAGGGAGTGGAGGAGAGGGATAAGAGGGAGAGAGAAAACGAGAAAGAAGAGAGGAAAGAGGAGAGGAGAGAGAGATAAGAATAGGGAGAAGGAGAGAGGGAAATGGAGAAGAGGAGAGGGAGAGGAGGAGATATAGAGAAGGGAAGGTGAGAGAAAAAAGGAGAGGGAGATAAGGAGAAGAGAGGGGGAACTGGAGGAGGTGAAGGGATAAGAGGGGAGAGAGAGAAGAGGAGGGAGAAGGAGAGGAGAGGAAGAGAGGGGAGAGAGAAGGAGAAGAGAGAGGGAACGCGAGGAGACGGAGGGATAAGAGGAGAGAGCGGAGAAGGAGGGAGAGATAAGGAGAGGACGAGAGGGGAGGAGAGAGAGGGAGAAGAGGGGAGAGATAGAAGAGGAAGGAGAGATGGGGGACAAGAGAGGAGGGAGCAAGAGAATGAGAGGTGGATAGAGAAGGAAATGAGGATAAGAGGGAAGGGAGCGAGATAGAGAAGGCAGAGTGGAGATGGAGAAGGAGAGATAGTGTCACTAAAGGTCTTAAAATCCGTCACTAAAGGTCTTAAAATCCGTCACTAAAGGTCTTTTCCATCCCGCCATTTATTCCCTCCAAAAAGTATCAGTAACGGTACACATTCGTCACACAATCCGTCGCTAATACCCTACAGTGACGCCAGCAATAGCCACGGTAAAAATCCGTGGATGTTGCTCCATAGCGACGGATACTTAGCTATAGCCACGGATAACTACCGTGGCTAAAGGGTAAAACTGTTGTAGTGGGAGAGATAGTGGATGAGAGAGGAAACGAGAGAGGAGGAGAGGGAGAAAGAGAAGGGGGGAGGAGGAGAGAAGTGAGAGAAGGGAGAGAGAGAGAGAGAGAAAGGAGAGTAGAGGGAAGAGAAGAGGATAGGAGGGAGGAGAGAGAGGGTAAGGAGAGGGAAGAAGTGGGAGAAGGGGAGAGGAGAAGGGAGAGAACTAGAAGGGGAGCGAAGAAGGGAAAGAGGAGATAGAGGTAGAAGGTGTCCCCCTCATTCTCATCTTCCCTCTCCTCCTCTCCTTCCCTTCTCTTTATCCTCTCACTTCTTCTCCTTCTCTCCCTCTCGCTCCTCTCTTCCTTCTCTCCTTACCTTATAAGGAGAGATGGAGAGGGTAAGAAGGAGATAGTGAACGAGAAGAGGGAAGAAGAGAGAGGGGAAAAGAGGGATGGGAGAGAAGAAGAGGTAGGCAAGAAGGAGAGAGGAGATAGAGAAGGGAGAGTGAAGGAGAGGGAAGTAAGGAGGCGAGGTAGAGAAGGAGAGGGAGAGAGAAATGGAAGAGAGGAGGAATGGGGGAGAGAGAAGGAAAGAGAGATAAGGAGAGAGGGAACGAGAGAGAAGGAGAAGAGAAAGAGGATAAGAGGGAGAATGAGAAAAGGAGAAGCGAGAGAATGTGAAAAGAGGAGAGAGAGTGAGAGAGAGAGGTATAAGAAGGAGAGGACAGAAAGAAGGTGAGGGGGAGAACAAGTAGAGGGAGAGAAGGAGAAGAGGGAGGAGGAGGAGAGTCGTAGAGAAGAGGAGAAGTGGGAAGAGAGAGGGAAAGGGGGAGAGAAGAGAGATGGAGAACGAGAGATGGAGAAGGGAGAGAGAAGGAGAGTGGAGAAAAGAGGACAAGTAGAGCAGAGAGAGGAGAAGGAAGCGGGAGAGAGAAGAAGAGTAGGGAGAGGAGAGAGGGAGAGAAGGGAGAGGGAAGGGAAAGAGAGAGAAAAGGAGAGGGAGGAGAGAGAAGTAGGGAGAGAGCGAGAGAAGGAGGAAGGAGTGGAAAAGAGGACAAGAGTAAGATAGAAAATGAAGGAGAAGGGGGAAGAGGGGAGGGAGAGAAGAAGGGGGAGAGGGAACGAGAGACGTAGAGAAGAGAGGGAAGGAGGAGAGAAGAGGGAGGGAGGGGGAGAGGGAAGTAGAGAGGACACGGAGAAGGGAGAAGAAGGGCGAGGGAGAAGAGAGAGGGAGAGAAGGAGCGAGAGAAGGAGAAGGGAAAGATGAGGATAGAGAAGTATAAAAGGGGGAGAGAGCAGAAGAAGAGAGAAGGATAAGGAGAGAAGAAGGGGAGCGGGATACGAGGGAGATAGAGATGAGGCGAGGGAGATGAGAGAAAGAGAAGAGGGAAGAGTGAGAGAGAAGGAGAGCGGTAGAGAAGGAGAGAAGAGAGAGGGGTAGAACGAGAGAGAAGGGAGAGAATGGGACGAGAAGAGAGGAAGGAGTGGGAGAAAAAGAGAAGCGAGAGAAGGAGAGGGAGAAGGAGAGAGAGAGAGAGAGATAAAGAGAGTGGGATAAGGAGAAGAGGGAAAGGGAGAGAAGGAAGAGAGAGAAAGAGATAGAGACGGTGGGAGAAATGATAAGGGAGAGAGGTGGAGAAGGATAAGGAGAATGTGTGGGCAAAGAAGAGGGAAGATGGGAAGAGAGTTGAAGAAGAGGGGGAGAGAATGAGAGAGAGTGAGAAGGGAGAGGGGTAGACAACATAGGAGAATAGAGAAGGGAGCGAGTGAGAGAGAAGGATAGAGGCAGAGAAGAGAGAATAGGGATAAGGATAAGGAGAGAAGAGAAAGGAGAATAGAACAGAGGAGGGAGAGAGAGAGAGAGAAGAGACAGGAGGGAGAGTGCGAGAGATGGAGGAGGAGAAGGAGGGAGTGGAGGAGAGGGATAAGAGGGAGAGAGAAAACGAGAAAGAAGAGAGGAAAGAGGAGAGGAGAGAGAGATAAGAATAGGGTGAAGGAGAGAGGGAAATCGAGAAGAGGAGAGGGAGAGGAGGAGATATAGAGAAGGGAAGGTGAGAGAAAAAATGAGAGGGAGATAAGGAGAAGAGAGGGGGAACTAGAGGAGGTGAAGGGATAAGAGGGGAGAGAAAGAAGAGGAGGGAGAAGGAGAGGAGAGGAAGAGAGGGGAGAGAGAAGGAGAAGAGAGAGGGAACGAGAGGAGACGGAGGGATAAGAGGAGAGAGCGGAGAAGGAGGGAGAGATGAGGAGAGGACGAGAGGGGAGGAGAGAGAGGGAGAAGAGGGGTGAGATAGAAGAGGAAGGAGAGAGGGGGGACAAGAGAAGAGGGAGCAAGAGAATGAGAGGTGGATAGAGAAGGAAACGAGGATAAGAGGGAAGGGAACGAGATAGAGAAGACAGAGTGGAGATGGAGAAGGAGAGAGAAGGAGAGATAGTGGAGGAGAGAGGAAACGAGAGAGGAGGAGAGGGAGAAAGAGAAGGGGGGGGGGGAGGAGAGAAGTGAGAGAAGGGAGAGAGAGAGAGAGAGAGAGAGAGAGAGAGAGAGAGAGGAGAGTAGAGGGAAGAGAAGAGGATAGGAGGGAGAAGGAGAGAGAGGGTAAGGAGAGGGAAGAAGTGGGAGAAGGGGAGAGGAGAAGGGAGAGAACTAGAAGGGGAGCAAAGAAGGGAAAGAGGAGATAGAGGTAGAAGGAGTCCCCCCTCATTCTCATCTTCCCTCTCCTCCTCTCCTTCCCTTATCTTTATCCTCTCTCTTCTTCTCCTTCTCTCCCTCTCGCTCCTCTCTTCCTTCTCTCCTTACCTTATAGGAGAAGGGGGAAGAGGGAACGAGAGAGTAAGAGAAGAGAGGGAAGGAGGAGAGAAGAGGGAGGGAGGGGGAGAGGGAAGTAGAGAGGAGACGGAGAAGGGAGAAGAAGGGCGAGTGAGAAGAGAGAGGGGTTGAAGAAGGAGAGAGAGAGGGAGAGAGCGAGCGAGAGAAGGGAAAGAGGAGGATAGAGAAGGATAAAAGGGGGAGAGAGCAGAAGAAGAGAGAAGGATAAGGAGAGAAGAAGGGGAGTGGGATACGAGGGAGATAGAGATGAGGCGAGGGAGATGAGAGAAAGAGAAGAGGGAAGAGTGAGAGAGAAGGAGAGAAGAGAGAGGGGTAGAACGAGAGAGAAGGGAGAGAATGGGACGAGGAGAGAGGAAGGAGTGGGAGAAAAAGAGAAGCGAGAGAAGGAGAGGGAGAAGGAGAGAGAGAGAGATAAAGAGAGTGGGATAAGGAGAAGAGGGAAAGGGAGAGAAGGAAGAGAGAGAAAGAGATAGAGACGGTGGGAGAAATGATAAGGGAGAGAGGTGGAGAAGGATAAGGAGAATGTGTGGGCAAAGAAGAGGGAAGATGGGAAGAGAGTTGAAGAAGAGGGGGAGAGAATGAGAGAGAGTGAGAAGGGAGAGGGGTAGACAACATAGGAGAAGAGAGAAGGGAGGGAGAGAGAGAGAGAAGGATAGAGGCAGAGAAGAGAGAATAGGGATAATGATAAGGAGAGAAGAGAAAGGAGAATAGAAAGGAGAGAGAAAGAGAAGAGGGGGGAGAGAAAGGGAGAAGGAGAAGGAGAGAGGTTGCATGAGGGTTCCTAGGGCTTTCCGGAGCCAAAACTCTCGTTTTTCCACCTAATTCCCTTGTTTTTGTCTCAAAATGGAGCGTGGAGAGCGCTCTACTACAACAAACACGCCGATTGGAGAGGGTGGCACGATAAAGCTTCTCCATGGAGGAAGTTCGCGTTTGGAGGTACATGAGAAGGTAGCTTCTCAAGGCATCATTTCGGAAGGTGAGAGGGCTAGGAAGTGGTCGGATCTATTCACAATGGGAGATAGAGCTTCCACCGCTTTGGAGTTCATCATGCCGGAGAAGGAAGGTGGGAGCAAGGTGGCGGTATGCTCAAAGCAAGAAGTGGAGAATGCGTTAAGGAAATGGGAGCAAGTTCTTGTTGGATACTTCTTGGGTTTCAAGCCCCACCTCCCAACCTTGGAGCGGTTCTTGCCGAAACTATGGGGGCTCAATGGAAGTGTGGAGATCATTAGGCACCATGTCCTCGAGAAACTATGGGTTCTTGCTCTTCAAGTTCACGTCGGATGAGGATAGGCACCATGTCCTCGAGAAGGGGTCGTGGTTCGTTCGGGGTGCACCCCTTGTGGTGCAAAAGTGGTCACCGGAGACGACATTGAAGAGGGCCGAGATCACCTCCATGCCGATTTGGGTAAGGTTTCCCGATCTCGATCTCCATTTTTGGTCGGCCCACAATCTAAGTGCTATAGCTAGTACCCTAGGACGGCCACTTTACATGGATGACAACACCGCCATGGGGAGGAGGCTAGCGTTTGCGCGAGTTTGTGTTGAGGTGGACCTCGACTTTGAGTACCCCTCGAGGGTGGAAGTGCGGATTGAAGGTGTGAGTAGGGAGGAGGTTATGGTTGAATATGAGTGGAGACCGGGGTATTGCGGGGATTGCAAGGAGTTGGGGCATACAAAGGAGGGTTGTCCACGCAAGAGGAAGGAGAAGGTGGATGAAAGGGAGGCGGGGAAGAAAAGCGAGTGGGTTCAAGTGGGAAAGAAGCGTGGTGCTCGGGTTTCCTCACTTGGTGACGCACGTGGTGAGCTAGCCGGGGAGAAGGAGAACGTCGGCATTGCAAATGAGGTGGCAAAGATGGACGGTGAGAAGGCCGGTCGGCCTAACGGAGAAGAAACGGAGGATAACGGAGAAGAAGGGTTGGGTGTAACGTTGGAGGATGAGGGGGGACCATTGGTGGGGGGACAAAAAGCAAAAAGTGGAAAGCAAGTGTGCTTTTTGGAAGAACCAATGATAGGGGAGCAATTCAAAAATGATTCTTTGGCAATCATGGGCACACAAAAAGGGACAAATGAGGAGCACACACATGGCTTGGTGGGGGGACAAAAAGCAAAAAGTGGAAAGCAAGTGTGCTTTTTGGAAGAGCCAATGATAGGGGAGCAATTCAAAAATGATTCTTTGGCAATCATGGGCACACAAAAAGGGACAAATGAGGAGCACACACATGGCTTGGTGGGGGGACAAAAAGCAAAAAGTGGAAAGCAAGTGTGCTTTTTGGAAGAGCCAATGATAGGGGAGCAATTCAAAAATGATTCTTTGGCAATCATGGGAACACAAAAAGGGACAAATGAGGAGCACACACATGGCTTGGTGGGGGGACAAAAAGAGAAAAGTGGAAAGCAAGTGTGCTTTTTGGAAGAGCCAATGGGAAGGGAGCATGTCAAGGATGATTCCATGGCAACCATAGGCACACAAAAAGGGACATATGAGGAGCACCCACGTGGATTGGAGGGGACAAAGGATAAGGGAGAAATGTTGGGGTCCAATAGCACCTCGCCACGTGGAAAGGAAGGGGGAAAATATAAAGGGAAGAATAATGCAATGCCATGTGGTGATGTTTTGGAGGGAAATGTTTCTTTGGAAGGAGGAAACGTGGGAATAGAGGAGGGTGACTTAGTAAGGGAAGAGGCCCCTATTGGGCCTAGGGATGAGGTTCATGGAAATTCACGTGAAGAGAAGCAAAGGGCGTTGGTGGGCCTTCTCGGGGGAAATGCGGGTAAAGGAGGGGAGGGCAACGCATGCCACTTGGGAAAGAAGGGATGGGTATCCCCACCACCTTCCTTGGACCTTGAAGAGTTATCGCCTCAACCAGAGAAGTTTAAAGCGGTGCGCGAGAAGGCTTTGGAGAAACAACGGGCTCACAAGGGGGGGGGGGGGGGGGGGGGGGGGGGGGGGGGGGGGAAGGGGACTTGTTCCCCATCTTCGTCACCATGATTATGCTTGTATGGAATGTGGGTGGGGCAAACCTTCCCGGTCGTGCGCACATGATAAGAGGGAGGATAAAGGAGGCCAAAGCAAATATCGTTATCCTAGTGGAACACAAGGTGAAGAAGAAGAGATTGGCAAGATTTTGTCGAGCAATTTGGGCACACAAGTGGGAATCAAACCATGATGAGGTCGATTCGGGGCGCATTTTGGTACTTTGGAACGAACTTGATTTGAAGCTTGATGTCACGTTTAAGTCCACACAATTGGTCCATCTTGAAGGAAGAGACTTGAGGAGCGGGCATGACATAGCCATTACCGGGGTGTATGGGGCAAATGGTATTGTGGAGAGGCGAGAGTTATGGGAAGATCTTGTGAGGGCTCGGCCTCGGGATGCTAGACCATGGATGATTGGTGGGGATTTCAATTGCATTAGACACCCTAGCGAGAAACGTGGAGGAGCGGAGCCAAATTGGGGAGCAATGAGTGACTTCAATGCTTGTATTGACCGAGCACACTTGATGGAGGTGCAGGCTATTGGAGGCGACTTTACTTGGTCCAATTCATCACGAGGAGAGGAGTTGATAGAAACTCGTATTGACCGAATGTTGATGTCGATGGAGTGGCTCGTAGCTTTCCCGGAAAGTTTCTATGAGGTTGGCGCAAGGGATCTTAGTGACCACTCGATGCTTGTCATGGATACGGAGAGGACACGGGATCGGAAGAAGAAATTGTTCCGATTTGCGAATCATTGGGCCGGCCACGAGGGGTTTATGGAGGAGATCGAGAAGGTATGGGGGACGTATATTGAGGGCACACACATGTTTCGGCTAGTGGAGAAGCTTGATCTAGTAAGAAGATTGCTAGTGAGGTGGAGTGGAGATGTCTTTGGGAACGTTGAGAGGAAGGTGGAGGAGGCACAATGCGAGTTGCGATTGGCGCAACAAGCTAGAAGAGCAAATCCCATGGATGAGGAGGCACGTGAAATGGAGAATAAGTGTAAGGATATTTTGGACCGGAGGCTAGCCTATGAAGAATCATTATTGAGACAGAAATCAAGGGTGCGGTGGCTAAATGAGGGTGACCGGAATACTAGGTTCTTCCATGCGACCTTGAAAGTGAGGAGAGCCACCAATAATGTGAGGCGAGTGTGTGTGGAGGGACAAAATATTGAGGAAGAGGGCCGGATTCGGGAGGCGTTCAAACGGTTTTTCTCTAACTTGTTTGCTAATGGTTTTCAGGTTTCTCGACTTCCCGAAAGTTTATCCCTACCCCGACTTGGGGATGGAAAGGTGGCCGAGCTCATCAAACCAATAACCTTTCAGGAGGTTGAGCATGTGATTATGCACGCAAATGTGGACAAAGCACCAGGCCCGGATGGGTTTAATGCTAAGTTCTTCAAAGTTGCATGGCCTATCATCAAGAATGATGTGTTCAAAGCATTGGAATCCAGCTTTCAGAGTGGGAAAATTCTTCGACGTGCCCACTATACATCCATCACACTAATCCCTAAGAAGAAGGTGGCGACACAACTTGAGGATTTTAGACCAATCTCCTTGTGCAATATGGTATATCGGTTCTTATCTAAGGTGGTGGCAAACCGGTTGAAGAGTGTGCTCCTCGATCTTGTTGGAGAAGCCCAAAGCGCCTTTGTGAAAGGGAGAAGGATTAGTGACAACATCTTACTTGCTCATGAGATATGTCACAACATGCACCTTGACCGAGGGAGAGGAAGGATGTGCGTGAAGCTTGATCTAAGGAAGGCCTATGACTCTATCTCATGGGAGTTCATGGAGAGTGTCCTTGAGAGGTTTGGATTCGCACGGCATTGGATCAAGTTTATAATGGCGTCGGTGCGTGCTTCTTTCGTGGTAACGGTAAACGGGGCGAACTCCGGAGTGTTCAAAGCTACAAATGGTCTTCGGCAAGGTGATCCGATAGCACCCATTCTTTTTGTTTTATGTATGGAGGTGTTGAGCATGATGATTACTCGGGAGGTTGAGGCGGGACATCTTGAGCTTGCGCAAGGAAGGGGGTCCAAGTTTCACACCTTCTATTTGCGGATGATGTGATGATCTTCGTGGCTGCCACACGAGCAAATGCTTGCACATTGAAGATGATCTTTTCAGAATTTTCAGCATGCTCGGGACTCCATTTCAGCACGACCAAGAGCCAAATATTCTTGGGGGGAGAGGCGCCGGATGGGGAATGGATATGCTCACACCTTGGGATGGAGAGGGTTGCGTTCCCGGTTATGTATCTTGGCCTTCCACTCTTCACCTCTCGGATGGCTAAAGGGCATTGTGCGGGGCTGGTTGATAAGGTACGGGCCAGGTTGAGCTCGTGGACTCGAAGTCTCCTTTCCATGGCGGGCCGGGTTGAGCTCGTGAAAAGTGTGCTTGTTTCTTTGAGCATTTATTGGACTTCGGCTTTCCTACTTCCACGGTCAGTGCTTCATGAAATTGAGCAACTTATGTGCCGCTTCATTTGGGGAGGGGCGAAGAAGTGGGTGGCAGTTGCTTGGAGGGATATTTGCACCCCAAAAGTGGAAGGCAGTTTGGGGCTTCGACGACTCCAACATTGGAACGAGGTGGGCATGCTACGTCTCTTTTGGTACGTGATTGCGGATGAAGGCTCCCTATGGGTCCGGTTTGTTCGAGAGAAGTACCTTAGAAGCAGGTCTATATGGTTAGCTCGGCCCCCTTCGGGGTGCTCATGGGCATGGCGAGGGATTTTGGGAGTAAGAGACATTGCTCGGGAATGGATTCGATACAAGATTGGAGATGGCTCTACTATCCGATTTTTTCAACATCCATGGTGTGGTAGACCACTTCTTTGTGAGCATGAAGGGGAGAGATTACAGTATGACATGGGTGTCCCCAAGGACACACTTGTCTCCTATTTTATACGAGATGGAGCTTGGCAACTCCCACCACCACGCTCCTCCGAGATGTTTGCATTATGGCCACGCATTCTTGGCATACCTATTCATGGAGGGCGGGATGGGCCTTTCCGGCTTGATGCACCACGCGAGGGGCTCACCATAAAGGAGCTTTGGACATGGGTAGTAGGGCGTTGCACGTCGATGGACAAAGCTTGTTTGGTTCCCACACCATATACCAAAACATGCAATCACATTGTGGAGGGCATTGAGGGGAAGGCTGGTTACCAAAGCCTTCATGCGTCAACGGGGGCAACACATAGCCTTGTCTGTGCTTTATGTGAGAGGGCTGATGAGGACATGGATCATTTGTTCTGGGCGTGCCTCTATACTAGGGGAGTTTGGATGTGTGTGCGTCTTTTGGTGGGGTTTGGAGCGAGCATAGGAACCAGTCTCATTGAGGAGGGCGTGTGGGTCTTGGCCCATAAGCAGGACTCTCAAATAGCAAAATGGGCCTACGGTGCGGTGGTTTATGAGTGTTGGCAAGAGCGCAACCGACGAATCTTTGATGAGGAGAAGTCTCGAGTACAAGATGTGGTCACCAGGGTGAAGGACGCGATGCGAGCCGTGGGTACCTCGATGAAGCAATTTCAGGATGATGAGAGGGCACGAGAATGTTTTTTGAAGAAATGGGCTTAGGAGTTATACGTGTTTTGAGAGTAATACGTGTTTAAGGGTTATGTGGTAGATCTATGACCATGTTGGTCGTGTTATGTGTAATAAGTGTAATATGTCGGGTATGCACTCGGTATGCCCCACGAACGATCACGCTCTTTAGTTTGTAGATTGTACAAATTTACATACTTAATACATTCGAGGCTAAGCCTCCATTTTTGCTTTGCAAAAAAAAAGAAAGGAGAATAGAAAAGAGGAGGGAGAGAGAGAGAGAGAGAGAAGAGACAGGAGGGAGAGAAAGCGAGAGATGGAGGAGGAGGAGGGAGTGGAGGAGAGGGACAAGAGGGAGAGAGAAAAGGAGAAAGAAGAGAGGAAAGAGGAGAGGAGAGAGAGATAATAATAGGGAGAAGGAGAGGGGGAAATGGAGAAGAGGAGAGGGAGAGGAGGAGATATAGAGAAGGGAAGGTGAGAGAAAAAAAGGAGAGGGAGATAAGGAGAAGAGAGGGGGAACTAGAGGAGGTGAAGGGATAAGAAGGGAGAGAGAGAATATGAGGGAGAAGGAGAGGAGAGGAAGAGAGGGGAGAGAGAAGGAGAAGAGAGAGGAGACAGAGGGATAAGAGGAGAGAGCGGAGAAGGAGGGAGAGATAAGGAGAGGACGAGAGGGGAGGAGACAGAGGGAGAAGAGGGGAGAGATAGAAGAGGAAGGAGAGAGGGGGACAAGAGAGGAGGGAGCAAGAGAATGAGAGGTGGATAGAGAAGGAAAGGAGGATAAGAGGGAAGGGAACGAGATAGAGAAGGCAGAGTGGAGATGGAGAAGGAGAGAGAAGGAGAGATAGTGGAGGAGAGAGGAAACGAGAGAGGAGGAGAGGGAGAAAGAGAAGGGGGGAGGAGGAGAGAAGTGAGAGAAGGGAGAGAGAGAGAGAGAGAGAGAGAGAGAGAGAGAGAGAGAGAGAAAGGAGAGTAAAGGGAAGAGAAGAGGATAGGAAAGAGAAGGAGAGAGAGGGTAAGGAGAGGGAAGAAGTGCGAGAAGGGGAGAGGAGAAGGGAGAGAACTAGAAGGGGAGCGAAGAAGGGAAAGAGGAGATAGAGGTAGAAGGAGTCCCCTTTCATTCTCATCTTCCCTCTCCTCCTCTCCTTCCCTTCTCTTTATCCTCTCTCTTCTTCTCCGTCTCTTCCTCTCGCTCCTCTCTTCCTTCTCTCCTTACCTTATAAGGAGAGATGGAGAGGGTAAGAGGGAGATAGAGAACGAGAAGAGGGAAGAAGAGAGAGGGGAAAAGAGGGATGGGAGAGAAGAAGAGGTAGGGAAGAAGGAGAGAGGAGATAGAGAAGGGAGAGTGAAGGAGAGGGAAGTAAGGAGGCGAGGTAGAGAAGGAGAGGGAGAGAGAAGCGGAAGAGAGGACGATTGGGAGAGAGAGAAGGAAAGAGAGATAAGGAGAGAGGGAACGAGAGAGAAGGAGAAGAGAAAGAGGATAAGAGGGAGAATGAGAAAAGGAGAAGCGAGAGAATGTGAGAAGAGGAGAGAGAGCGAGAGAGAGGGACAAGAGGGAGAGGACAGAAAGAACGTGAGGGGGAGAACAAGTAGAGGAAGAGAAGGAGAAGATGGAGGAGGAGGAGAGTGGTAGAGAAGAGGAGAAGTGGGAAGAGAGAGGGAAAGGGGGAGAGAAGAGAGATGGAGAACGAGAGATGGAGAAGGGAGAGAGAAGGAGAGTGGGGAAAAGAGGACAAGTAGAGCAGAGAGAGGAGGAGGAAGTGGGAGAGAGAAGGAGAGTAGGGAAGAGGAGAGAGGGAGAGAGGGGAGAGAGAAGGGAGAGAGAGAAAAGGAGAGGGAGGAGAGAGAAGTAGGGAGAGAGAGCGAGAGAATGAGGAAGGAGTGGAGAAGAGGACAAGAGGAAGATAGAAAATGAAGGAGAAGGGGGAAGAGGGGAGGGAGAGAAGAAGGGGGAGAGGGAACGAGAGAGGTAGAGAAGAGAGGGAAGGAGGAGAGAAGAGGGAGGGAGGGGGAGAGGGAAGTAGAGAGGACACGGAGAAGGGAGAAGAAGGGCGAGGGAGAAGAGAGAGGGGTTGAAGAAGGAGAGAGAGGGAGAGAGTGAGCGAGAGAAGGAGAAGGGAAAAAGGAGGACAGAGAAGGATAAAAGGGGGAGAGAGCAGAAGAAGAGAGAAGGATAAGGAGAGAAGATGGGGAGCGGGATACGAGGGAGATAGAGATGAGGCGAGGGAGATGAGAGAAAGAGAATAGGGAAGAGTGAGAGAGAAGGAAAGCGGTAGAGAAGGAGAGAAGAGAGGGGGTAGAACGAGAGAGAAGGGAGAGAATGGGACGAGGAGAGAGGAAGGAGTGGGAGAAAAAGGGAAGCGAGAGAAGGAGAGGGAGAAGGAGAGAGAGAGAGATAAAGAGAGTGGGATAAGGAGAAGAGGGAAAGCGAGAGAAGGAAGAGAGAGAAAGAGATAGAGACGGTGGATAAATGATAAGGGAGAGAGGTGGAGAAGGATAAGGAGAATGTGTGGGCAAAGAAGAGGGAAGATGGGAAGAGAGTTGAAGAAGAGGGGGAGAGAATGAGAGAGAGTGAGAAGGGAGAGGGGTAGACAACATAGGAGAAGAGAGAAGGGAGTGAGAGAGAGAGAGAGAGAAGGATAGAGGCAGAGAAGAGAGAATAGGGATAAGGATAAGGAGAGAAGAGAAAGTAGAATAGAAAAGAGGAGGGAGAGAGAGAGAGAGAGAGAAGAGACAGGAGGGAGAGAGAGCGAGAGATAGAGGAGGAGAAAGAGGGAGTGGAGGAGAGGGACAAGAGGGAGAGAGAAAAGGAGAAAGAAGAGAGGAATGAGGAGAGGAGAGAGAGAGATATGAATAGGGAGAAGGAGAGAGGGAAATGGAGAAGAGGAGAGGGAGAGGAGGAGATATAGAGAAGGGAAGGTGAGAGAAAAAAGGAGAGGGAGATAAGGAGAAGAGAGGGGGAACTAGAGGAGGTGAAGGGATAAGAGGGGAGAGAGAGAAGAGGAGGGAGAAGGAGAGGAGAGGAAGAGAGGGGAGAGAGAAGGAGAAGAGAGAGGGAACGAGAGGAGACGAAGGGATAAGAGGAGAGAGCCGAGAGGGAGGGAGAGATAAGGAGAGGACGAGAGGGGAGGAGAGAGAGGGAGAAGAGGGGAGAGATAGAAGAGGAAGGAGGGAGGAGGGACAAGAGAGGAGGGAGCAAGAGAATGAGAGGTGGATAGAGAAGGAAAGGAGGATAAGAGGGAAGGGAACGAGATAGAGAAGGCAGAGTGGAGATGGAGAAGGAGAGATAGTGGAGGAGAGAGGAAACGAGAGAGGAGGAGAGGGAGAAAGAGAAGGGGGGAGGAGGAGAGAAGTGAGAGAAGGGAGAGAGAGAGAGAGAGAGAGAGAGAGAGAAAGGAGAGTAGAGGGAAGAGAAGAGGATAGGAGGGAGAAGGAGAGAGAGGGTAAGGAGAGGGAAGAAGTGGGAGAAAGGGAGAGGAGAAGGGAGAGAACTAGAAGGGGAGAGAAGAAGGGAAAGAGGAGATAGAGGTAGAAAGAGTCCCCCCTCATTCTCATCTTCCCTCTCCTCCTCTCCTTCCCTTTTCTTTATCCTCAATCTTTTTCTCCTTCTCTCCCTCTCGCTCCTCTCTTCCTTCTCTCCTTAACTTATAAGGAGAGATGGAGAGGGTAAGAGGGAGATAGAGAATGAGAAGAGGGAAGAAGAGAGAGGGGAAAAGAGGGATGGGAGAGAAGAAGAGGTAGGGAAGAAGGAGAGAGGAGATAGAGAAGGGAGAGTGAAGGAGAGGGAAGTAAGGAGGCGAGGTAGAGAAGGAGAGGGAGAGAGAAGCGGAAGAGAGGAGGATTGGGAGAGAAGGGAGAGAGAAGGGAAAGAGAGAGAAAAGGAGAGGGAGGAGAGAGAAGTAGGGAGAGAGAGCGAGAGAAGGAGGAAGGAGTGGAGAAGAGGACAAGAGGAAGATAGAAAATGAAGGAGAAGGGGGAAGAGGGGAGGGAGAGAAGAAGGGGGAGAGGGAACGAGAGAGGTAGAGAAGAGAGGGAAGGAGGAGAGAAGAGGGAGGGAGGGGGAGAGGGAAGTAGAGAGGAGACGGAGAAGGGAGAAGAAGGGCGAGGGAGAAGAGAGAGGGGTTGAAGAAGGAGAGAGAGAGGGAGAGAGCGAGCGAGAGAAGGAGAAGGGAAAGAGGAGGATAGAGAAGGATAAAAGGGGGAGAGAGTAGAAGAAGAGAGAAGAATAAGGAGAGAAGAAGGGGAGCGGGATACGAGGGAGATAGAGATGAGGCGAGGGAGATGAGAGAAAGAGAAGAGGGAAGAGTGAGAGAGAAGGAGAGCGGTAGAGAAGGAGAGAAGAGAGAGGGGTAGAACGAGAGAGAAGGGAGAGAATGGGACGAGGAGAGAGGAAGGAGTGGGAGAAAAAGAGAAGCGAGAGAAGGAGAGGGAGAAGGAGAGAGAGAGATAAAGAGAGTGGGATAAGGAGAAGAGGGAAAGGGAGAGAAGGAAGAGAGGGAAAGAGATAGAGACGGTGGAGAAATGATAAGGGAGAGATGTGGAGAAGGATAAGGAGAATGTGTGGGCAAAGAAGAGGGAAGATGGGAAGAGGGTTGAAGAAAAGGGGGAGAGAATGAGAGAGAGTGAGAAGGGAGAGGGGTAGACAACATAGGAGAAGAGAGAAGGGAGCGAGAGAGAGAGAAGGATAGAGGCAGAGAAGAGAGAATAGGGATAAGGATAAGGAGAGAAGAGAAAGGAGAATAGAAAAGAGGAGGGATAGAGAGAGAGAGAGAGAGAGAGAGAGAGAGAGAGAGAAGAGACAGGAGGGAGAGAGAGCGAGAGATGGAGGAGGAGAAGGAGGGAGTGGAGGAGAGGGATAAGAGGGAGAGAAAACGAGAAAGAAGAGAGGAAAGAGGAGAGGAGAGAGAGATAAGAATAGGGAGAAGGAGAGAGGGAAATGGAGAAGAGGAGAGGGAGAGGAGGAGATATAGAGAAGGGAAGGTGAGAGAAAAAAGGAGAGGGAGATAAGGAGAAGAGAGGGGGAACTAAAGGAGGTGAAGGGATAAGAGGGGAGAGAGAGAAGAGGAGGGAGAAGGAGAGGAGAGGAAGAGAGGGGAGAGAGAAGGAGAAGAGAGAGGGAACGAGAGGAGACGGAGGGATAAGAGGAGAGAGCGGAGAAGGAGGGAGAGATAAGGACAGGACGGGAGGGGAGGAGAGAGAGGGAGAAGAGGGGAGAGATAGAAGAGGAAGGAGAGAGGGGGGACAAGAGAGGAGGGAGCAAGAGAATGAGAAGTGGATAGAGAAGGAAATGAGGATAAGAGGGAAGGGAACGAGATAGAGAAGGCAGAGTGGAGATGGAGAAGGAGAGAGAAGGAGAGATAGTGGAGGAGAGTGGAAACGAGAGAGGAGGAGAGGGAGAAAGAGAAGGGGGGAGGAGGAGAGAAGTGAGAGAAGGGAGGGAGAGAGAGAATGGAGAGTAGAGGGAAGAGAAGAGGATAGGAGGGAGAAGGAGAGAGAGGGTAAGGAGAGGGAAGAAGTGGGAGAAGGGGAGAGGAGAAGGGAGAGAACTAGAAGGGGAGCGAAGAAGGGAAAGAGAAATAGAATAGACAAGAGCAGAGAGGGAGGATAGAGAAGGGAAAGAGAGAGAGAAAAGGAGAGGGAGAAGGGAGAGAGGGAAGCTCTGGGGAGACATGGGCGATTCTAGGGGTTTTTGGGGTCGTTTTCTTCCTTTTTCCATCTAAAACCTTCGTTTTTTCACTCTTTTGGTGCGTTTTCTTCGTTCTTCTCTAGCTATGACGTGTGGGGGAGATGGTGGCATGGTTTTGCATCTCCAACATGCGCAAAAGGAGGGTGGAGAGGCCATGTTGGGTGAGGCCTCGGGAAAGGAGGGTGCAATGGGTGATGCACCACTTGTTCCTAAGAAGTGGACGGATCTTTTCACATCCACACCAAGGGCATCTACGGCCTTGGAGTTTGTGGAGCCGATGGTGAAGGAGGGGGTTCGTATGGGCCATTGTTCACGTGAAGAGGTGGTGGATGCTCTCAAGAGGTGGGACAAAGTTCTTCTTGGATATTTTGTTGATTTTCGGCCTCATCTCCCCACCCTTGAGAGATTCTTGCCACGTTTGTGGAAGTTGTCCGGTGGTTTGGAGGTCATTCGGCGCAAGGAGGGCTTCTTGTTGTTTCGCTTCACCACGATGAAAGATTTAGAGATGGTTCTCGAAAATGGGCCATGGTTTGTTCGAGGAACACCGCTTGTGGTGCAAAGGTGGACTCCATCGACGGTGATGAGGCGTGCATCCATGTCTACGGTTCCTATATGGGTACGTATGCCGGAGCTTGATCTTAGGTTTTGGTCTTCAAAAAATCTTAGTATCATTGCAAGTGTTATGGGAAGACCACTCTACATGGACGAAAATACGGCTTTGGGTAGAAGGTTGGCGTATGCACGTGTGTGTGTGGAGGTGCCATGTACGTTTGATTACCCTCCAATGGTTCGAGTGCAAATTGAAGGAGGAGAGGTGGAGGAAATTGCAATAGAGTATGAATGGAGGCTAGGCTATTGTGATGAGTGCAAGGAGTTTGGTCACGTTCATGAGAAGTGCCCGAGGAGAGCAAAAGGAGAAAATCATGGTGGAGTGGCTGTGAAGGGAAAGAGGAAGGAATGGGTGGTAGTTGGAAGGAAAGGAAGGGAAGTGGGTGGTTCCGATGATCTAGGAGGCGAGGGAGGGGTGATGGGCGTCGAAGACAAGGAAAATGAGGAAAATTTGGTGGTAGTTGAGCTCGCCGGAGTTGGGGCGGCTGCTGGCGCCGGCTCGCCGGAGATGGCTGGTCAGGGAGTCGGAGGGGAGGTGTATGCCGGAGTTGGACCAAGTGGGAATGAGCAAGGGGGACAAAAAGCAAAAGAAGGGGGACAAATTATGAAAAAGCAAAAGGGTGTCATAAAAGGTACTAAGGTGTGCTTTGTGGAAGAGCCAATCATAGGGGTGGAATTCAAAAATCATGGGGGGACCAAAAGTGCCTTGCAAGAGAAAGAAACAAACAAGGAGGTGACACTTGGCATGGTTAAAGAGAAGGGATTGGAGTTATGCTCTAGTGAGGGAATTAAAAATGGGAGTGGAAATTTATGTGGGGTTGTGGTGGATGAGGAGGTGTCACGTGATTTTGAGGAGAGGGAATTGCATATTTCTCATGCAAAGGACGGCTGGATTGCACCAAGAAAATTGGTGCGTCAACTAGAGGAGGGGTTACCTAGTGTGGAGTGTGACCTTGGAGAAGCACCGAGTAAGGGCCGGTTTGAAGTGTTGAGTGGATTGGCGGATGTGGGTTTTTTTGACGAAGAGGAGGGTGAAGGAAAGGTGGAGGAGAAGAAAAGAATGGTTGCAAGGGTTTCCTCTCCACCTCCTTCGGTGGACCTTGAATCCATTTCTCCACAACCCGAGGCATTCAAAGCTATACGCGCGAAGGTGGGGGCACAACAAAAGGCAATGCGAGGCGGAAAGGGACCCCGGTCCCCTACACCAAAATCATGATAGTCTTAGTATGGAATGTGCGCGGCGCAAATCTCCCCGGCCGAGCACACATGATAAGGGGGAAAATAAAGGAAGTTAAGGCGGATGTGGTATGTATTGTGGAGCACAAGGTGAAGACAAAGAAGTTGGATCGATTTCGGAGATCAATTTGGGGACAACAACAATGGGCTGCAAATAATATAATTGTGGATTCGGGTCGGATTTTAGTTATGTGGAATGATAGCAAAGTGGATCTCCGGGTTACATGGGAATCGGCTCAAATGGTGCAACTTGAAGGAAATGATTTGGTGAGTGGAAAGGTGATTGTGTTGACAATGGTGTATGGTGCAAATGGACATGTTGAAAGACGAGCACTTTGGGAGGATCTTGGGAGAGCGGCACCGGGTGATGACACTCCTTGGCTTGTATGTGGTGATTTCAATTGCATTAGGAAGGGGAGTGAGAAGAAGGGAGGAGCGGGGCTGAATATGACGGCCATGGCCGAATTCAACACTTGTATCGATTGTCTACAACTTTTGGAGGCACCATCAACGGGGGACGAGTTCACTTGGACAAATTCCTCACGAGGAGAAGCTTGTATTGAGACACGTATCGACCGGATGCTCATTTCACATGCATGGATAGCTGAATTTCCGGAGTCTTTTTATGAAGTGGGAGGGAAGGACTTGAGTGACCATGCGCCTCTTGTCATGAATACGGAGAAGATGGGTGAAAGGAAGGCTCGAATGTTTCGTTTTCAGAATTTTTGGGCTGAGCATGAGGATTTTTTAAATGTGGTGGGCACGGCTTGGTCTACTCTTGTGGAAGGCACACCCATGTTTCGAGTGGTTGCAAAATTAGAGGAAGTCAAGAAGGCTTTAAAGAAGTGGAGTGGGTCTACTTTTGGTAATGTGGAGCAAAGAGTGGTGGAAGCTAGGCACGCCCTTGAGGTGGTGCGGCTTAAGAGAAGGGAGGAACCTGAGGAGGCGAGTCTATTAGAATCGGAAATTGAGTGCAAGAATGGCCTAAACGAAGCACTAGTTCGAGAAGAATCCATTGTGAGACAAAAATCGAGGGTGAGATGGTTACGAGAAGGAGACCGAAACTCTAGATTTTTCCATGCTTCCCTTAGAGTGAGGAGAGCCACCAATCATGTGAGGCGAGTGTTAGTGGAGGGAGTGGCCATTGAAAGTGAGATAGATATTCGTGAGGCGTTTCGGCGCCGTTACTCTAACTTGTTTGCTAATGGTTTTCAGGTACGAAGCATAGATCCAACCCTTGAGTTGCCACAACTTGAGGGGGTGGAAGCAAACGACCTCATCAAGGCTGTCACTATGGAAGAGCTAGAGAGGGTTGTGATGCACTCAAATGTGGACAAGGCGCCGGGTCCCGACGGCTTCAATGCCAAATTCTTCAAGGCATCTTGGTCTTGTGTGAAGCATGACTTGTTCAAGGCGGTGGACTCGTTCGTGAGAAATGGAAAACTCCTTGCGCAAATCAACTATACTTCCATCACGGTTATACCAAAGAAGTCTACGCCACAATCGATCGACGATTACCGCCCTATATCTCTTTGCAATATGATGTACCGCTACCTCTCAAAGGTCTTGGCTTGTAGGCTGAAGAAGGTGCTTCCTCGGTTGGTTGGTGAGTCTCAAAGTGCATTTGTGAGTGGCCGGAGGATCAGCGACAACATCCTTCTCGCTCATGAGATTTGTCACAACATGCATTTGGAGAGAGGACATGGGAGAATGTGTCTAAAGTTGGATCTGAGGAAAGCGTATGACTCGATCTCGTGGTCTTTCCTTGAAGAAGTGCTCCAAAGATTTGGGTTCCCGAGCAAGTGGAGGAAGTGGATCATGGCTTGTGTTCGTGCATCTTTTGTGGTCACAGTGAATGGAGCAAATTCAAAAGCTTTTCGAGCAACAAATGGCCTTAGGCAAGGTGACCCTCTTGCGCCATACTTATTTGTACTTTGCATGGAAGTTCTAAGTAGTATGATTACAAAGGAAGTTGAAGAAGGAACACTTGAGCCGGCAAGATGTGGTGATGTCCGAGTTTCCCACCTTCTATTCGCCGATGATGTGATGGTTTTTGCAAAGGCTACAAGGGCTAACGCAAGAGTCATCAAGAGAATCCTTGAGAGCTTCTCCTCTACGTCCGGGCTGCAACTTAACACATCGAAGAGTCAAGTTTTTATGGGAGGAGATGCGACACATGGGGCATGGATTTGCGAGCACTTGGGAATGGAGCGAGTTGCCTTTCCGGTTCTATACTTGGGACTCCCCTTGTTCTCGGCTAGACTTGGGCGAATCCATTGTGTGGACTTAGTTGAGAAGGTGAGAGCACGGTTGAGCACATGGAAGAGGAATTTTCTATCAATGGCGGGACGAGTGGAGTTGATTAGGAGTGTGATCACGTCAATGAGTATCTATTGGACCTCTGCTTTCTTGGTGCCTAGAAGTGTCTTACATGAGGTGGAGCGGCTTATGGTCCATTTTGTTTGGGGAGGTGAGAAGAAGTGGGTGGCCGTGGCGTGGAAGGATATTTGTACACCCAAAATGGAAGGTGGCTTGGGGCTTCGGCGACTAGTTGATTGGAATACCGCCGGGATGATGCGGTTATTTTGGTTGGTGGTGGAAAATGATCAATCCTTGTGGGTTAGATGCATTCGGCGGAAGTACATGCGAAATGGGAGTATTTGGCTTGCTCGACCCCCGTCATCATGTTCGTGGGCATGGAGGGGCCTCTTGAGTGTCCGAGAACAAGTGAAGGAAAAGATTCAATACCAAGTGGGAGATGGGACAAGTATTCGGTTCTTCCTTGATCCTTGGTGTGGTATACCATTGCTTAGCCGACCGGAGGGTGAGAGATTACATTATGATATGGGTGTGCCAAAGGACACTTGGGTGTCATATTTCATTCGAGGGGGAGAATGGAGTCTCCCATACCCAAGGTCGTCGGAAATGATCGAGTTGTGGCCACATATTTTGGGGATTAAAATCCATGGAGGACCGGATAAACCCGTGCGTGTAGGGGCCACGACCGACAAATTCACCATGCGTGAGGCATGGACATGGGTTCTCAAAAGAAAGGAGGAAGTGAGGTGGACGCGAGTAGTGTGGCACAAGCACCACGTTCCAAAATTCTCTTTCACTTTGTGGCGGGCACTAAGAGGAAGATTGATGACGAAGTGCTTGATGGGACAAAGAGGGGCGAAATATGATACCACATGTGTCCTTTGCAAAACGGGAGTGGAAGATATGACCCATTTGTTTTGGGCTTGTGATTTCACTCGACAAGTATGGCACCAAGTCCGGTTCGGTATGCCTTTGCACCGCACCATCAAAGAGTCCTTGGAGGCTGAAGCTATTGGGATACTTGGAGCCCATGTGACGGGTTTGGAGAGGGATATCATGAGCTTAGCATTGAGTGCGGTGGTGCACGAGTGTTGGATGGAAAGAAATAGACGTATCTTTGAGGATGAGGAGAAAAGATCAAAGGAGGTTGCGGAAATCGCAAAAGAGGCGGTAAGGGTTATGGGGGTGGACATAAAGGCAATCAAAGAAGACCCCGAAAAGTTGAAGATTTTTGAAGACTTTTGGAGAAATTCCATGAGTGCGAATAATATATAGGACGTAGGAAAGCATAGAATTTTGTAGCCCATTGGGCGAGATAGAAGGAGAGTATGTTAGTGGCTGGATGTGCACCTTGTATGTCCCGCAAGCTTCAGCTTTAAATTTTGGTAGGATGTAATTTTACACACATACTTAATAGAATTTAGAGGCCAAGCCTCCCTTTTGCTTTGCAAAAAAAAGAAGGGAAAGAGAAGATAGAGGTAGAAGGAGTCCCCCCCTCATTCTCATCTTCCCTCTCCTCCTCTCCTTCCCTTCTCTTTATCCTCTCTCTTCTTCTCCTTCTCTCCCTCTCGCTCCTCTCTTCCTTCTCTCCTTACCTTATAAGGAGAGATGGAGAGGGTAAGAGGGAGATAGAGAACGAGAAGAGGGAAGAAGAGAGAGGGGAAAAGAGGGATGGGAGAGAAGAAGAGGTAGGGAAGAAGGAGAGAGGAGATAGAGAAGGGAGAGTGAAGGAGAGGGAAGTAAGGAGGCGAGGTAGAGAAGGAGAGGGAGAGAGAAGCGGAAGAGAGGAGGATTGGGAGAGAGAGAAGGAAAGAGAGATAAGGAGGGAGAGAACGAGAGAGAAGGAGAAGAGAAAGAGGATAAGAGGGAGAATGAGAAAAGGAGAAGCGAGAGAATGTGAGAAGAGGAGAGAGAGCGAGAGAGAGGGATAAGAGGGAGAGGACAAAAAGAAGGTGAGGGGGAGAACAAGTAGAGGAAGAGAAGGAGAAGAGGGAGGAGGAGGAGAGTGGTAGAGAAGAGGAGAAGTGGGAAGAGAGAGGGAAAGGGGGAGAGAAGAGAGATGGAGAAGGGAGAGAGAAGGAGAGTGGAGAAAAGAGGACAAGTAGAGCAGAGAGAGGAGAAGGAAGCGGGAGAGAGAAGGGAAAGAGAGTGAAAAGGAGAGGGAGGAGAGAGAAGTAGGGAGAGAGAGCGAGAGAAGGAGGAAGGAGTGGAGAAGAGGACAAGAGGAAGATAGAAAATGAAGGAGAAGGGGGAAGAGGGAAGGGAGAGAAGAAGGGGGAGAGGGAACGAGAGAGGTAGAGAAGAGAGGGAAGGAGGAGAGAAGAGGGAGGGAGGGGGAGAGGGAAGTAGAGAGGAGACGGAGAAGGGAGAAGAAGGGCGAGGGAGAAGAGAGAGGGGTTGAAGAAGGAGAGAGAGAGGGAGAGAGAGAGCGAGAGAAGGAGAAGGGAAAGAGGAGGATAGAGAAGGATAAAAGGGGGAGAGAGCAGAAGAAGAGAGAAGGATAAGGAGAGAAGAAGGGGAGCGGGATACGAGGGAGATAGAGATAAGGCGAGGGAGATGAGAGAAAGAGAAGAGGGAAGAGTGAGAGAGAAGGAGAGCGGTAGAGAAGGAGAGAAGAGAGAGGGGTAGAACGAGAGAGAAGGGAGAGAATGGGACGAGGAGAGAGGAAGCAGTGGGAGAAAAAGAGAAGCGAGAGAAGGAGAGGGAGAAGGAGAGAGAGAGAGAGAGATAAAGAGAGTGGGATAAGGAGAAGAGGGAAAGGGAGAGAAGGAAGAGAGTGGAGGAGAGGGATAAGAGGGAGAGAGAAAACGAGAAAGAAGAGAGGAAAGAGGAGAGGAGAGAGAGATAAGAATAGGGAGAAGGAGAGAGGGAAATGGAGAAGAGGAGAGGGAGAGGAGGAGATATAGAGAAGGGAAGGTGAGAGAAAAAAGGAGAGGGAGATAAGGAGAAGAGAGGGGGAACTAGAGGAGGTGAAGGGATAAGAGGGGAGAGAGAGAAGAGGAGGGAGAAGGAGAGGAGAGGAAGAGAGGGGAGAGAGAAGGAGAAGAGAGAGGGAACGAGAGGAGACGGAGGGATAAGAGGAGAGAGCGGAGAAGGAGGGAGAGATAAGGACAGGACGGGAGGGGAGGAGAGAGAGGGAGAAGAGGGGAGAGATAGAAGAGGAAGGAGAGAGGGGGGACAAGAGAGGAGGGAGCAAGAGAATGAGAAGTGGATAGAGAAGGAAATGAGGATAACAGGGAAGGGAACGAGATAGAGAAGGCAGAGTGGAGATGGAGAAGGAGAGAGAAGGAGAGATAGTGGAGGAGAGAGGAATGGAGAGTACAGGGAAGAGAAGGGGGGAGGAGGAGAGAAGTGAGAGAAGGGAAGGAGAGAGAGAATGGAGAGTAGAGGGAAGAGAAGAGGATAGGAGGGAGAAGGAGAGAGAGGGTAAGGAGAGGGAAGAAGTGGGAGAAGGGGAGAGGAGAAGGGAGAGAACTAGAAGGGGAGCGAAGAAGGGAAAGAGGAGATAGAGGTAGAAGGAGTCCCCCCCTCATTCTCATCTTCCCTCTCCTCCTCTCCTTCCCTTCTCTTTATCCTCTCTCTTCTTCTCCTTCTCTCCCTCTCGCTCCACTCTTCCTTCTCTCCTTACCTTATAAGGAGAGATGGAGAGGGTAAGAGGGAGATAGAGAACGAGAAGAGGGAAGAAGAGAGAGGGGAAAAGAGGGATGGGAGAGAAGAAGAGGTAGGGAAGAAGGAGAGAGGAGATAGAGAAGGGAGAGTGAAGGAGAGGGAAGTAAGGAGGCGAGGTAGAGAAGGAGAGGGAGAGAGAAGCGGAAGAGAGGAGGATTGGGAGAGAGAGCAGGAAAGAGAGATATGGAGAGAGGGAACGAGAGAGAAGGAGAAGAGAAAGAGGATAAGAGGGAGAATGAGAAAAGGAGAAGCGAGAGAATGTGAGAAGAGGAGAGAGAGCGAGAGAGAGGGATAAGAGGGAGAGGACAGAAAGAAGGTGAGGAGGAGAACAAGTAGAGGAAGAGAAGGAGAAGAGGGAGGAGGAGGAGAGTGGCAGGGAAGAGGAGAAGTGGGCAGAGAGAGGGAAAGGGGGAGAGAAGAGAGATGGAGAACGAGAGATGGAGAAGGGAGAGAGAAGGAGAGTGGAGAAAAGAGGACAAGTAGAGCAGAGAGAAGAGAAGGAAGCGGGAGAGAGAAGGAGAGTAGGGAAGAGGAGAGAGGGAGAGAAGGGAGAGAGAAGGGAAAGAGAGAGAAAAGGAGAGGGAGGAGAGAGAAGTAGGGAGAGAGAGCGAGAGAAGGAGGAAGGAGTGGAGAAGAGGACAAGAGGAAGATAGAAAATGAAGGAGAAGGGGGAAGAGGGGAGGGAGAGAAGAAGGGGGAGAGGGAACGAGAGAGGTAGAGAAGAGAGGGAAGGAGGAGAGAAGAGGGAGGGAGGGGGAGAAGGAAGTAGAGAGGAGACGGAGAAGGGAGAAGAAGGGCGAGGGAGAAGAGAGAGGGGTTGAAGAAGGAGAGAGAGAGGGAGAGAGCGAGCGAGAGAAGGAGAAGGGAAAGAGGAGGATATAGAAGGATAAAAGGGGGAGAGAGTAGAAGAAGAGAGAAGAATAAGGAGAGAAGAAGGGGAGCGGGATACGAGGGAGATAGAGATGAGGCGAGGGAGATGAGAGAAAGAGAAGAGGGAAGAGTGAGAGAAAAGGAGAGCGGTAGAGAAGGAGAGAAGAGAGAGGGGTAGAACGAGAGAGAAGGGAGAGAATGGGACGAGGAGAGAGGAAGGAGTGGGAGAAAAAGAGAAGCGAGAGAAGGAGAGGGAGAAGGAGAGAGAGAGATAAAGAGAGTGGGATAAGGAGAAGAGGGAAAGGGAGAGAAGGAAGAGAGGGAAAGAGATAGAGACGGTGGAGAAATGATAAGGGAGAGATGTGGAGAAGGATAAGGAGAATTGTGGGCAAAGAAGAGGGAAGATGGGAAGAGGGTTGAAGAAGAGGGGGAGAGAATGAGAGAGAGTGAGAAGGGAGAGGGGTAGACAACATAGGAGAAGAGAGAAGGGAGCGAGAGAGAGAGAAGGATAGAGGCAGAGAAGAGAGAATAGGGATAAGGATAAGGAGAGAAGAGAAAGGAGAATAGAAAAGAGGAGGGATAGAGAGAGAGAGAGAGAGAAGAGACAGGAGGGAGAGAGAGCGAGAGATGGAGGAGGAGAAGGAGGGAGTGGAGGAGAGGGATAAGAGGGAGAGAAAACGAGAAAGAAGAGAGGAAAGAGGAGAGGAGAGAGAGATAAGAATAGGGAGAAGGAGAGTGGGGGAGAGAATGGGAGACGAGATCTAGAGAGAGAAGCTCTGGAGAAAAACTAGTTCTAGAGAGAGGGAGAGGAAGAGAAACGAGATCTAGAGAGAGAAGCTCTGGAGAAAAACTAGTTCTAGAGAGAGAAAGTTGAGGGGAGTGAGGAGAAGCGTGGGGGAGCCTCCCTCCAGCCCCCCCACCGGACATGGACGTTGGCCGGCGACCTCTGGATGCCTGCCGGCCCACCACCATCACCGGCGCCGGTGGTGGTGGCCGGAATATCACAAAATCCGGCCATCTCGGGTTAGTTTCGTTTTTAGAAGATGGGGGTGTACAAGGAGTGCCTTGGCCTCCCTTGGCTGCCGTGGCTGCCGGCCGGCCACCCCAGGTCGACGGCCGACCTTACCTCGCCGTCTCCGGTGGGCTAGCCCCGCCGGACGGCGAGAACTCCGGCGATGCGGAAAATGGAGAGAATGTGAAGGAGAATGTGGTAGGAAGAAGATGGACGGATCTCTTCTCCTCTAATCCAAGGGCATCCACAGCCCTAGAGTTTGTTGCACCGGTGGTAAAGGAAGGAGTGTGCATGGCGAAGTGCTCAAGGGAGGCGGTGGTGGAGGCATTAAAGAAATGGGACAAGGTACTTCTTGGTTATTTTGTTGATTTCAAACCACATCTACCTACTTTGGAGAAGTTCTTGCAAAGGGCGTGGAAGATCACCGGCGGCCTTGAGGTAATACGCCGGCAAGAAGGTTTCCTTTTGTTTAGATTCACATTGGATAAGGACTTAGATTTTGTTCTTGAGAATGGACCATGGTTTGTGAGGGGAACGCCCCTTGTAGTGCAAAGGTGGACTCCCACAACGGTGATGAAGAAGGAGAAAATGTCCACGATGCCCATATGGATTCGCATGCCGGAGCTTGACTTGAGGTTTTGGTCACCCAAAAACCTTAGTACCATAGCAAGTGTGGTTGGCCGTCCCCTTTACATGGATGAGAATACGGCATCGGGGAGGCGTTTGTCATATGCTCGAGTTTGTGTGGAGGTGCCATGCTCATTTGAATATCCATCAAAGATCCAAGTGCAAGTAGAGGATGGTGAGGTGGAGGATATTGGGGTGGAATACGAGTGGAGGATGGGATATTGCGACACATGCAAGGAGGTTGGTCACACATTGGCAAGATGTCCATGCAAAGCTCAAGAGAAGTCACTAGTGAGGCTAACCGGAAATGAGAAGAAGAAGGCATGGGTGGTGGTTGGAAGAGATGGGAAGAAGGTATGCTCACACGAAGAGAAGGACAATGAGGAGATGGTGGGGGAAGAAAATGCGGGAAAAATGAAGTTGGGGGACGCCGACGGGGAGGAGGTGGCCGCCGGAGGCTCGCCGGAAAAGGTTACCGGAGTGGCTGCCGGAGGTGAGGAGGCCACCGGAGGTGGAGCACATGGGGTAGGGCTTGGGGAACCAAAAGCAAAAGGTGGGGGACAAAAAGAAAAAGGAGGACAAAAAAGAAAAGATGTCATAAAAAGTAGTCAAGTTTGCTTTGTGGAAGAACCAATCATGAGGGAGGAATTCAAAAATGATGGGGTGGAGCTTTCTTTGGGCAGCCATGAAGCCAATAAGAGTGATCCACATGGAAAAGGGCATGCAAATGACATCAAAAGCAAAAGCAAGTTTGTGCCCACTTTGGATGAGCCAATCATGGGGGGAGAATTTCAAATGCATGTGATGGCTCCAAACTCTTTGGGCAGCCATGAAGCCATTGAGAACCCTCCATGTGGCATTGGAAAAGCAAAAGAATGGACCACACACTACCATGGAACATGTGGAAAGGGGGTAGGTGAGGAGAAAGATATGGATAAGGATGAGAGTGAGAAGGATTTGTCTCTTGACTTGGAGAGGAATGTGGGCTCAAAACGTGATAACCATGAGTGGGCTGGCCCAAATGTTGGAACCAAATTGCCTAGAGATCCATTTGCACAAGGTGCAAGTATGAATGGGGAGGGGCTTCGGATTTTGGAAGAGAAACTACAAGGTGACCCCGGTAGAGGTGGGTTGGGAGGGAAGGCTAGATTGAGGTCCCCCCCACCCTCAGTAGACCTTGATGATATATCTCCTCAAGCCGCATTTAAAGGTGTCCGAGAGGTTGCATTTCAGCAACAACAAAAGGAGAAGACCGGTGGGCCGAGCAAGGTTGCACGAGAGGAACTCACGGAAAGTGACAAGGAAGATGCCGCACTCATGGGCCTAGATCATGTTGAGTACTTGCGCTTGAAGAAGAGATACGGGGATGTGCGAACATATGTTGAGGAACCATGGTGCTATGACTCTGATGAGTTGAACTCAAGTGGTTCCCAACATTCGAAGGGATCATCCAAGAAGAAGGGGAAGAAGAAGAAAGGGAAAGGAAGAAGATGAACGTGCCCGAACAAGTACCTACCACGAATGCATATTAAGAGTTACGGGTTATGGAACGTGCAAACTATGTTGTGTAATTTGAGCGTGTAGGATTTAGGATCCATTGTTAGACTAGCACGAGTCGATGTAATATTTATTTTCGCAATATGAACTACTCGCACCAGAGTAGTTCCTAGCACTTCATTGTATGCTCTTTTTTTGCATGTACGTTTATTGAGGCATCAATAAATTTAGCGGCTCTGCCGAGACCGCCCTTTTGATTTGCAAAAAAAGAAGGAGAGAGGGAAATGGAGAAGAGGAGAGGGAGAGGAGGAGATATAGAGAAGGGAAGGTGAGAGAAAAAAGGAGAGGGAGATAAGGAGAAGAGAGGGGGAACTAAAGGAGGTGAAGGGATAAGAGGGGAGAGAGAGAAGAGGAGGGAGAAGGAGAGGAGAGGAAGAGAGGGGAGAGAGAAGGAGAAGAGAGAGGGAACGAGAGGAGACGGAGGGATAAGAGGAGAGAGCGGAGAAGGAGGGAGAGATAAGGACAAGACGGGAGGGGAGGAGAGAGAGGGAGAAGAGGGGAGAGATAGAAGAGGAAGGAGAGAGGGGGGACAAGAGAGGAGGGAGCAAGAGAATGAGAAGTGGATAGAGAAGGAAATGAGGATAAGAGGGAAGGGAACGAGATAGAGAAGGCAGAGTGGAGATGGAGAAGGAGAGAGAAGGAGAGATAGTGGAGGAGAGAGGAAACGAGAGAGGAGGAGAGGGAGAAAGAGAAGGGGGGAGGAGGAGAGAAGTGAGAGAAGGGAGGGAGAGAGAGAATGGAGAGTAGAGGGAAGAGAAGAGGATAGGAGGGAGAAGGAGAGAGAGGGTAAGGGGAGGGAAGAAGTGGGAGAAGGGGAGAGGAGAAGGGAGAGAACTAGAAGGGGAGCGAAGAAGGGAAAGAGAAGATAGAGGTAGAAGGAGTCCCCCCCTCATTCTCATCTTCCCTCTCCTCCTCTCCTTCCCTTCTCTTTATCCTCTCTCTTCTTCTCCTTCTCTCCCTCTCGCTCCTCTCTTCCTTCTCTCCTTACCTTATAAGGAGAGATGGAGAGGGTAAGAGGGAGATAGAGAACGACATGAGGGAAGAAGAGAGAGGGGAAAAGAGGGATGGGAGAGAAGAAGAGGTAGGGAAGAAGGAGAGAGGAGATAGAGAAGGGAGAGTGAAGGAGAGGGAAGTAAGGAGGCGAGGTAGAGAAGGAGAGGGAGAGAGAAGCGGAAGAGAGGAGGATTGGGAGAGAAAGCAGGAAAGAGAGATAAGGAGAGAGGGAACGAGAGAGAAGGAGAAGAGAAAGAGGATAAGAGGGAGAATGAGAAAAGGAGAAGCGAGAGAATGTGAGAAGAGGAGAGAGAGCGAGAGAGAGGGATAAGAGGGAGAGGACAGAAAGAAGGTGAGGAGGAGAACAAGTAGAGGAAGAGAAGGAGAAGAGGGAGGAGGAGGAGAGTGGCAGGGAAGAGGAGAAGTGGGAAGAGAGAGGGAAAGGGGGAGAGAAGAGAGATGGAGAACGAGAGATGGAGAAGGGAGAGAGAAGGAGAGTGGAGAAAAGAGGACAAGTAGAGCAGAGAGAAGAGAAGGAAGCGGGAGAGAGAAGGAGAGTAGGGAAGAGGAGAGAGGGAGAGAAGGGAGAGAGAAGGGAAAGAGAGAGAAAAGGAGAGGGAGGAGAGAGAAGTAGGGAGAGAGAGCGAGAGAAGGAGGAAGGAGTGGAGAAGAGGACAAGAGGAAGATAGAAAATGAAGGAGAAGGTGGAAGAGGGGAGGGAGAGAAGAAGGGGGAGAGGGAACGAGAGAGGTAGAGAAGAGAGGGAAGGAGGAGAGAAGAGGGAGGGAGGGGGAGAGGGAAGTAGAGAGGAGACGGAGAAGGGAGAAGAAGGGCGAGGGAGAAGAGAGAGGGGTTGAAGAAGGAGAGAGAGAGGGAGAGAGCGAGCGAGAGAAGGAGAAGGGAAAGAGGAGGATAGAGAAGGATAAAAGGGGGAGAGAGTAGAAGAAGAGAGAAGGATAAGGAGAGAAGAAGGGGAGCGGGATACGTGGGAGATAGAGATGGGGCGAGGGAGATGAGAGAAAGAGAAGAGGGAAGAGTGAGAGAGAAGGAGAGCGGTAGAGAAGGAGAGAAGAGAGAGGGGTAGAACGAGAGAGAAGGGAGAGAATGGGACGAGGAGAGAGGAAGGAGTGGGAGAAAAAGAGAAGCGAGAGAAGGAGAGGGAGATGGAGAGAGAGAGAGAGAGATAAGGAGAGTGGGATAAGGAGAAGAGGGAAAGGGAGAGAAGGAAGAGAGGGAAAGAGATAGAGACGGTGGAGAAATGATAAGGGAGAGATGTGGAGAAGGATAAGGAGAATGTGTGGGCAAAGAAGAGGGAAGATGGGAAGAGGGTTGAAGAAGAGGGGGAGAGAATGAGAGAGAGTGAGAAGGGAGAGGGGTAGACAACATAGGAGAAGAGAGAAGGGAGCGAGAGAGAGAGAAGGATAGAGGCAGAGAAGAGAGAATAGGGATAAGGATAAGGAGAGAAGAGAAAGGAGAATAGAAAAGAGGAGGGATAGAGAGAGAGAGAGAGAGAGAGAGAGAGAAGAGACAGGAGGGAGAGAGAGCGAGAGATGGAGGAGGAGAAGGAGGGAGTGGAGGAGAGGGATGAGAGGGAGATAGAAAACGAGAAAGAAGAGAGGAAAGAGGAGAGGAGAGAGAGATAAGAATAGGGAGAAGGAGAGAGGGAAATGGAGAAGAGGAGAGGGAGAGGAGGAGATATAGAGAAGGGAAGGTGAGAGAAAAAAGGAGAGGGAGATAAGGAGAAGAGAGGGGGAACTAGAGGAGGTGAAGGGATAAGAGGGGAGAGAGAGAAGAGGTGGGAGAAGGAGAGGAGAGGAAGAGAGGGGAGAGAGAAGGAGAAGAGAGAGGGAACGAGAGGAGACGGAGGGATAAGAGGAGAGAGCGGAGAAGGAGGGAGAGATAAGGACAGGACGGGAGGGGAGGAGAGAGAGGGAGAAGAGGGGAGAGATAGAAGAGGAAGGAGAGAGGGGGGACAAGAGAGGAGGGAGCAAGAGAATGAGAAGTGGATAGAGAAGGAAATGAGGATAACAGGGAAGGGAACGAGATAGAGAAGGCAGAGTGGAGATGGAGAAGGAGAGAGAAGGAGAGATAGTGGAGGAGAGAGGAATGGAGAGTAGAGGGAAGAGAAGGGGGGAGGAGGAGAGAAGTGAGAGAAGGGAAGGAGAGAGAGAATGGAGAGTAGAGGGAAGAGAAGAGGATAGGAGGGAGAAGGAGAGAGAGGGTAAGGAGAGGGAAGAAGTGGGAGAAGGGGAGAGGAGAAGGGAGAGAACTAGAAGGGGAGCGAAGAAGGGAAAGAGGAGATAGAGGTAGAAGGAGTCCCCCCCTCATTCTCATCTTCCCTCTCCTCCTCTCCTTCCCTTCTCTTTATCCTCTCTCTTCTTCTCCTTCTCTCCCTCTCGCTCCACTCTTCCTTCTCTCCTTACCTTATAAGGAGAGATGGAGAGGGTAAGAGGGAGATAGAGAACGAGAAGAGGGAAGAAGAGAGAGGGGAAAAGAGGGATGGGAGAGAAGAAGAGGTAGGGAAGAAGGAGAGAGGAGATAGAGAAGGGAGAGTGAAGGAGAGGGAAGTAAGGAGGCGAGGTAGAGAAGGAGAGGGAGAGAGAAGCGGAAGAGAGGAGGATTGGGAGAGAGAGCAGGAAAGAGAGATAAGGAGAGAGGGAACGAGAGAGAAGGAGAAGAGAAAGAGGATAAGAGGGAGAATGAGAAAAGGAGAAGCGAGAGAATGTGAGAAGAGGAGAGAGAGCGAGAGAGAGGGATAAGAGGGAGAGGACAGAAAGAAGGTGAGGAGGAGAACAAGTAGAGGAAGAGAAGGAGAAGAGGGAGGAGGAGGAGAGTGGCAGGGAAGAGGAGAAGTGGGAAGAGAGAGGGAAAGGGGGAGAGAAGAGAGATGGAGAACGAGAGATGGAGAAGGGAGAGAGAAGGAGAGTGGAGAAAAGAGGACAAGTAGAGCAGAGAGAAGAGAAGGAAGCGGGAGAGAGAAGGAGAGTAGGGAAGAGGAGAGAGGGAGAGAAGGGAGAGAGAAGGGAAAGAGAGAGAAAAGGAGAGGGAGGAGAGAGAAGTAGGGAGAGAGAGCGAGAGAAGGAGGAAGGAGTGGAGAAGAGGACAAGAGGAAGATAGACAATGAAGGAAAAGGGGGAAGAGGGGAGGGAGAGAAGAAGGGGGAGTGGGAACGAGAGAGGTATAGAAGAGAGGGAAGGAGGAGAGAAGAGGGAGGGAGGGGGAGAAGGAAGTAGAGAGGAGACGGAGAAGGGAGAAGAAGGGCGAGGGAGAAGAGAGAGGGGTTGAAGAAGGAGAGAGAGAGGGAGAGAGCGAGCGAGAGAAGGAGAAGGGAAAGAGGAGGATAGAGAAGGATAAAAGGGGGAGAGAGTAGAAGAAGAGAGAAGAAAAAGGAGAGAAGAAGGGGAGCGGGATACGAGGGAGATAGAGATGAGGCGAGGGAGATGAGAGAAAGAGAAGAGGGAAGAGTGAGAGAGAAGGAGAGCGGTAGAGAAAGAGAGAAGAGAGAGGGGTAGAACGAGAGAGAAGGGAGAGAATGGGACGAGGAGAGAGGAAGGAGTGGGAGAAAAAGAGAAGCGAGAGAAGGAGAGGGAGAAGGAGAGAGAGAGATAAAGAGAGTGGGATAAGGAGAAGAGGGAAAGGGAGAGAAGGAAGAGAGGGAAAGAGATAGAGACGGTGGAGAAATGATAAGGGAGAGATGTGGAGAAGGATAAGGAGAATGTGTGGGCAAAGAAGAGGGAAGATGGGAAGAGGGTTGAAGAAAAGGGGGAGAGAATGAGAGAGAGTGAGAAGGGAGAGGGGTAGACAACATAGGAGAAGAGAGAAGGGAGCGAGAGAGAGAGAAGGATAGAGGCAGAGAAGAGAGAATAGGGATAAGGATAAGGAGAGAAGAGAAAGGAGAATAGAAAAGAGGAGGGAGAGAGAGAGAGAGAGAGAGAGAGAGAGAGAAGAGACAGGAGGGAGAGAGAGCGAGAGATGGAGGAGGAGAAGGAGGGAGTGGAGGAGAGGGATAAGAGGGAGAGAAAACGAGAAAGAAGAGAGGAAAGAGGAGAGGAGAGAGAGATAAGAATAGGGAGAAGGAGAGAGGGAAATGGAGAAGAGGAGAGGGAGAGGAGGAGATATAGAGAAGGGAAGGTGAGAGAAAAAAGGAGAGGGAGATAAGGAGAAGAGAGGGGGAACTAAAGGAGGTGAAGGGATAAGAGGGGAGAGAGAGAAGAGGAGGGAGAAGGAGAGGAGAGGAAGAGAGGGGAGAGAGAAGGAGAAGAGAGAGGGAACGAGAGGAGACGGAGGGATAAGAGGAGAGAGCAGAGAAGGAGGGAGAGATAAGGACAGGACGGGAGGGGAGGAGAGAGAGGGAGAAGAGGGGAGAGATAGAAGAGGAAGGAGAGAGGGGGGACAAGAGAGGAGGGAGCAAGAGAATGAGAAGTGGATAGAGAAGGAAATGAGGATAAGAGGGAAGGGAACGAGATAGAGAAGGCAGAGTGGAGATGGAGAAGGAGAGAGAAGGAGAGATAGTGGAGGAGAGAGGAAACGAGAGAGGAGGAGAGGGAGAAAGAGAAGGGGGGAGGAGGAGAGAAGTGAGAGAAGGGAGGGAGAGAGAGAATGGAGAGTAGAGGGAAGAGAAGAGGATAGGAGGGAGAAGGAGAGAGTGGGTAAGGAGAGGGAAGAAGTGGGAGAAGGGGAGAGGAGAAGGGAGAGAACTAGAAGGGGAGCGAAGAAGGGAAAGAGGAGATAGAGGTATAAGGAGTCCCCCCCTCATTCTCATCTTCCCTCTCCTCCTCTCCTTCCCTTCTCTTTGTCCTCTCTCTTCTTCTCCTTCTCTCCCTCTCGCTCCTCTCTTCCTTCTCTCCTTACCTTATAAGGAGAGATGGAGAGGGTAAGAGGGAGATAGAGAACGAGATGAGGGAAGAAGAGAGAGGGGAAAAGAGGGATGGGAGAGAAGAAGAGGTAGGGAAGAAGGAGAGAGGAGATAGAGAAGGGAGAGTGAAGGAGGGGAAGTAAGGAGGCGAGGTAGAGAAGGAGAGGGAGAGAGAAGCGGAAGAGAGGAGGATTGGGAGAGAGAGCAGGAAAGAGAGATAAGGAGAGAGGGAACGAGAGAGAAGGAGAAGAGAAAGAGGATAAGAGGGAGAATGAGAAAAGGAGAAGCGAGAGAATGTGAGAAGAGGAGAGAGAGCGAGAGAGAGGGATAAGAGGGAGAGGACAGAAAGAAGGTGAGGAGGAGAACAAGTAGAGGAAGAGAAGGAGAAGAGGGAGGAGGAGGAGAGTGGCAGGGAAGAGGAGAAGTGGGAAGAGAGAGGGAAAGGGGGAGAGAAGAGAGATGGAGAACGAGAGATGGAGAAGGGAGAGAGAAGGAGAGTGGAGAAAAGAGGACAAGTAGAGCAGAGAGAAGAGAAGGAAGCGGGAGAGAGAAGGAGAGTAGGGAAGAGGAGAGAGGGAGAGAAGGGAGAGAGAAGGGAAAGAGAGAGAAAAGGAGAGGGAGGAGAGAGAAGTAGGGAGAGAGAGCGAGAGAAGGAGGAAGGAGTGGAGAAGAGGACAAGAGGAAGATAGAAAATGAAGGAGAAGGGGGAAGAGGGGAGGGAGAGAAGAAGGGGGAGAGGGAACGAGAGAGGTAGAGAAGAGAGGGAAGGAGGAGAGAAGAGGGAGGGAGGGGGAGAGGGAAGTAGAGAGGAGACGGAGAAGGGAGAAGAAGGGCGAGGGAGAAGAGAGAGGGGTTGAAGAAGGAGAGAGAGAGAGGGAGAGAGCGAGCGAGAGAAGGAGAAGGGAAAGAGGAGGATAGAGAAGGATAAAAGGGGGAGAGAGTAGAAGAAGAGAGAAGGATAAGGAGAGAAGAAGGGGAGCGGGATACGAGGGAGATAGAGATGGGGCGAGGGAGATGAGAGAAAGAGAAGAGGGAAGAGTGAGAGAGAAGGAGAGCGGTAGAGAAGGATAGAAGAGAGAGGGGTAGAACGAGAGAGAAGGGAGAGAATGGGACGAGGAGAGAGGAAGGAGTGGGAGAAAAAGAGAAGCGAGAGAAGGAGAGGGAGAAGGAGAGAGAGAGAGAGAGATAAAGAGAGTGGGATAAGGAGAAGAGGAGATAGAGAAGGGAGAGTGAAGGAGAGGGAAGTAAGGAGGCGAGGTAGAGAAGGAGAGGGAGAGAGAAGCGGAAGAGAGGAGGATTGGGAGAGAGAGAAGGAAAGAGAGAGAAGGAGAGAGGGAACGAGAGAGAAGGAGAAGAGAAAGAGGATAAGAGGGAGAATGAGAAAAGGAGAAGCGAGAGAATGTGAGAAGAGGAGAGAGAGCGAGAGAGAGGGATAAGAGGGAGAGGACAGAAAGAAGGTGAGGGGGAGAACAAGTAGAGGAAGAGAAGGAGAAGAGGGAGGAGGAGGAGAGTGGTAGAGAAGAGGAGAAGTGGGAAGAGAGAGGGAAAGGGGGAGAGAAGAGAGATGGAAAACGAGAGATGGAGAAGGGAGAGAGAAGGAGAGTGGAGAAAAGAGGACAAGTAGAGCAGAGAGAGGAGAAGGAAGCGGGAGAGAGAAGGAGAGTAGGGAAGAGGAGAGAGGGAGAGAAGGGAGAGAGAAGGGAGAGAGAAGGTAAAGAGAGAGAAAAGGAGAGGGAGGAGAGAGAAGTAGGGAGAGCGAGCGAGAGAAGGAGGAAGGAGTGGAGAAGAGGACAAGAGGAAGATAGAAAATGAAGGAGAAGGGGGAAGAGGGGAGGGAGAGAAGAAGGGGGAGAGGGAACGAGAGAGGTAGAGAAGAGAGGGAAGGAGGAGAGAAGAGGGAGGGAGGGGGAGAGGGAAGTAGAGAGGAGACGGAGAAGGGAGAAGAAGGGCGAGGGAGAAGAGAGAGGGGTTGAAGAAGGAGAGAGAGAGGGAGAGAGCGAGCGAGAGAAGGAGAAGGGAAAGAGGAGGATAGAGAAGGATAAAAGGGGGGAACGTGTTCCCAGTTCTAGAGAGAGAAGCTCTGGAGAAAAACTAGTTCTAGAGAGAGAAAGTTGAGGGGAGTGAGGAGAAGCGTGGGGGAGCCTCCCTCCAGCCCCCCCCACCGGACATGGACGTTAGCCGGCGACCTCAGGATGCCTTCCGGCCCACCACCATCACCGGCGTCGGTGGTGGTGGCCAGAATATCACAAAATCCGGCCATCTCGGGTTAGTTTCGTTTTTAGAAGATGGGGGTGTACAAGGAGTGCATTGGCCTCCCTTGGCTGTCGTGGCTGCCGGCCGGCCACCCCAGGTCGACGGCCGACCTTACCTCGGCGGCTCCGGTGGGCTGGCCCCGCCGGACGGCGAGAACTTCGGCGATGCGGAAAATGGAGAGAATGAGAAGGAGAATGTGGTGGGAAGAAAATGGACGGATCTCTTCTCCTCTAATCCAAGGGCATCCACGGCCCTAGAGTTTGTTGCACCGGTGGTAAAGGAAGGAGTGTGCATGGCGAAGTGCTCAAGGGAGGCGGTGGTGGAGGCATTAAAGAAATGGGACAAGGTACTTCTTGGTTATTTTGTTGATTTCAAACCACATCTACCTACTTTGGAGAAGTTCTTGCAAAGGGCGTGGAAGATCACCGGCGGCCTTGAGGTAATACGCCAGCAAGAAGGTTTCCTTTTGTTTAGATTCACATTGGATAAGGACTTAGATTTTGCTCTTGAGAATGGACCATGGTTTGTGAGGGGAGCGCCCCTTGTAGTGCAAAGGTGGACTCCCACAACGGTGATGAAGAAGGAGAAAATGTCCACGGTGCCCATATGGATTCGCATGCCGTAGCTTGACTTGAGGTTTTGGTCTCCCAAAAACCTTAGTACCATAGCAAGTGTGGTTGGCCGTCCCATTTACATGGATGAGAATACGGCATCGGGGAGGCGGTTGTCATATGCTCGAGTTTGTGTGGAGGTGCCATGCTCATTTGAATATCCATCAAAGATCCAAGTGCAAGTAGAGGATGGTGAGGTGGAGGATATTGGGGTGGAATACGAGTGGAGGATGGGATATTGCGACACATGCAAGGAGGTTGGTCACACATTGGCAAGATGTCCATGCAAAGCTCAAGAGAAGTCACTAGAGAGGCTAACCGGAAATGAGAAGAAGAAGGCATGGGTGGTGGTCGGAAGAGATGGGAAGAAGGTATGCTCACACGAAGAGAAGGACAATGAGGAGATGGTGGGGGAAGAAAATGCGGGAAAAATGAAGTTGGGGGACGCCGACGGGGAGGAGGTGGCCGCCGGAGGCTCGCCGGAAAAGATCACCGGAGTGGCTGCCGGAGGTGAGGAGGCCACCGGAGTTGGAGCACATGGGGTAGGGCTTGGGGAACCAAAAGCAAAAGGTGGGGGACAAAAAGTAAAAGGAGGACAAAAAAGAAAAGATGTCATAAAAAGTAGTCAAGTTTGCTTTGTGGAAGAACCAATCATGAGGGACGAATTCAAAAATGATGGGGTAGAGCTTTCTTTGGGCAGCCATGAAGCCAATCAGAGTGATCCACGTGGAAAAGGGCATGCAAATGACATCAAAAGCAAAAGCAAGTTTGTGCCCACTTTGGATGAGCCAATCATGGGGGGAGAATTTCAAATGCATGTGGTGGCTCCAAACTCTTTGGGCAGCCATGAAGCCATTGAGAACCCTCCATGTGGCATTGGAAAAGCAAAAGAATGGTCCACACACTACCATGGAACATGTGGAAAGGGGGTAGGTGAGGAGAAAGATATGGATAAGGATGAGAGTGAGAAGGATTTGTCTCTTGACTTGGAGAGGAATGTGGGCTCAAAATGTGATAACCATGAGTGGGCTGGCCCAAATGTTGGAACCACATTGCCTAGAGATCCATTTGCACAATGTGCAAGTATGAATGGGGAGGGGCTTCGGATTTTGGAAGAGAAACTACAAGGTGACCCCGGTAGAGGTGGTTTGGGAGGGAAGGCTAGATTGAGGTCCCCCCCATCCTCAGTAGACCTTGATGCTATATCTCCTCAAGCCGCATTTAAAGGTGTCCGAGAGGTTGCATTTCAGCAACAACAAAAGGAGAAGACCGGCGGGCCGAGCAAGGTTGCACGAGAGGAACTCACGGAAAGTGACAAGGAAGATGCCACACTCATGGGCCTAGATCATGTTGAGTACTTGCGCTTGAAGAAGAGATACGGGGATGTGCGAACATATGTTGAGGAACCATGGTGCTATGACTCTGATGAGTTGAACTCAAGTGGTTCCCAACATTCGAAGGGATCATCCAAGAAGAAGGGGAAGAAGAAGAAAGGGAAAGGAAGAAGATGAACGTGCCCGAACAAGTACCTACCACGAATGCATGTTAAGAGTTAAGGGTTATGGAACGTGCAAACTATGTTGTGTAATTTGAGCGTGTAGGATTTAGGATCCATTGTTAGACTAGCGCGAGTCGATGTAATATTTATTTTTCGCAATATGAACTACTCGCACCAGAGTAGTTCCTAGCACTTCATTGTATGCTCTTTTTTTTGCATGTACGTTTATTGAGGCATCAATAAATTTAGCGGCACTGCCGAGACCGCCCTTTTGATTTGCAAAAAAAAGGATAAAAGGGGGAGAGAGCAGAAGAAGAGAGAAGGATAAGGAGAGAAGAAGGGGAGCGGGATACGAGGGAGATAGAGATGAGGCGAGGGAGATGAGAGAAAGAGAAGAGGGAAGAGTGAGAGAGAAGGAGAGCGGTAGAGAAGGAGAGAAGAGAGAGGGGTAGAACGAGAGAGAAGGGAGAGAATGGGACGAGGAGAGAGGAAGGAGTGGGAGAAAAAGAGAAGCGAGAGAAGGAGAGGGAGAAGGAGAGAGACAGAGAGATAAAGAGAGTGGGATAAGGAGAAGAGGGAAAGGGAGAGAAGGAAGAGAGGGAAAGAGATAGAGACGGTGGGAGAAATGATAAGGGAGAGAGGTGGAGAAGGATAAGGAGAATGTGTGGGCAAAGAAGAGGGAAGATGGGAAGAGAGTTGAAGAAGAGGGGGAGAGAATAAGAGAGAGTGAGAAGGGAGTGGGGTAGACAACATAGGAGAAGAGAGAAGGGAGCGAGAGAGAGAGAGAAGGATAGAGGCAGAGAAGAGAGAATAGGGATAAGGATAAGGAGAGAAGAAAAGTAGAATAGAAAAGAGGAGGGAGAGAGAGAGAGAGAGAGAGAGAGAGAGAGAGAGAGAGAGAGAGAGAGAGAGAGAGAAGAGACAGGAGGGAGAGAGAGCGAGAGATGGAGGAGGAGAAGGAGGGAGTGGAGGAGAGGGATACGAGGGAGAGAGAAAAGGAGAAAGAAGAGAGGAAAGAGGAGAGGAGAGAGAGAGATAAGAATAGGGAGAAGGAGAAAGGGAAATGGAGAAGAGGAGAGGGAGAGGAGGAGATATAGAGAAGGGAAGGTGAGAGAAAAAAGGAGAGGGAGTTAAGGAGAAGAGAGGGGGAACTAGAGGAGGTGAAGGGATAAGAGGGGAGAGAGAGAAGAGGAGGGAGAAGGAGAGGAGAGGAAGAGAGGGGAGAGAGAAGGAGAAGAGAGAGGGAACGAGAGGAGACGGAGGGATAAGAGGAGAGAGCGGAGAAGGAGGGAGAGATAAGGAGAGGACGAGAGGGGAGGAGAGAGAGGGAGAAGAGGGGAGAGATAGAAGAGGAAGGAGAGAGGGGGGACAAGAGAGGAGGGAGCAAGAGAATGAGAGGTGGATAGAGAAGGAAAGGAGGATAAGAGGGAAGGGAACGAGAAAGAGAAGGCAGAGTGGAGATGGAGAAGGAGAGAGAAGGAGAGATAGTGGAGGAGAGAGGAAACGAGAGAGCAGGAGAGGGAGAAAGAGAAGGGGGGAGGAGGAGAGAAGTGAGAGAAGGGAGAGAGAGAGAGAGAGAGAGAGAGAAAGGAGAGTAGAGGGAAGAGAAGAGGATAGGAGGGAGAAGGAGAGAGAGGGTTAGGAGAGGGAAGAAGTGGGAGAAGGGGAGAGGAGAAGGGAGAGAACTAGAAGGGGAGCGAAGAAGGGAAAGAGGATATAGAGGTAGAAGGAGTCCCCCCTCATTCTCATCTTCCCTCTCCTCCTCTCCTTCCCTTCTCTTTATCCTCTCTCTTCTTCTCCTTCTCTCCCTCTCGCTCCTCTCTTCCTTCTCTCCTTACCTTATAAGGAGAGATGGAGAGGGTAAGAGGGAGATAGAGAACGAGAAGAGGGAAGAAGAGAGAGGGGAAAAGAGGGATGGGAGAGAAGAAGAGGTAGGGAAGAAGGAGAGAGGAGATAGAGAAGGGAGAGTGAAGGAGAGGGAAGTAAGGAGGCGAGGTAGAGAAGGAGAGGGAGAGAGAAGCGGAAGAGAGGAGGATTGGGAGAGAGAGAAGGAAAGAGAGATAAGGAGAGAGGGAACGAGAGAGAAGGAGAAGAGAAAGAGGATAAGAGGAAGAATGAGAAAAGGAGAAGCGAGAGAATGTGAGAAGAGGAGAGAGAGCGAGAGAGAGGGATAAGAGGGAGAGGACAGAAAGAAGGTGAGGGGGAGAACAAGTAGAGGAAGAGAAGGAGAAGAGGGAGGAGGAGGAGAGTGGTAGAGAAGAGGAGAAGTAGGAAGAGAGAGGGAAAGGGGGAGAGAAGAGAGATGGAGAACGAGAGATGGAGAAGGGAGAGAGAAGGAGAGTGGAGAAAAGAGGACAAGTAGAGCAGAGAGAGGAGAAGGAAGCGGGAGAGAGAAGGAGAGTAGGGAAGAGGAGAGAGGGAGAGAAGGGAGAGAGAAGGGAAACAGAGAGAAAAGGAGAGGGAGGAGAGAGAAGTAGGGAGAGAGAGCGAGAGAAGAAGGAAGGAGTGGAGAAGAGGACAAGAGGAAGATAGAAAATGAAGGAGAAGGAGGAAGAGGGGAGGGAGAGAAGAAGGGGGAGAGGGAACGAGAGAGGTAGAGAAGAGAGGGAAGGAGGAGAGAAGAGGGAGGGAGGGGGAGGGGGAGGGGGAGGGGGAATAGAGAGGAGACGGAGAAGGGAGAAGAAGGGCGAGGGAGAAGAGAGAGGGTTTGAAGAAGGAGAGAGAGAGGGAGAGAGCGAGCGAGAGAAGGAGAAGGGAAAGAGGAGGATAGCGAAGGATAAAAGGGGGAGAGAGCAGAAGAAGAGAGAAGGATAAGGACAGAAGAAGGGGAGCGGGATACGAGGGAGATAGAGATGAGGCGAGGGAGATGAGAGAAAGAGAAGAGGGAAGAGTGAGAGAGAAGGAGAGCGGTAGAGAAGGAGAGAAGAGAGAGGGGTAGAACGAGAGAGAAGGGAGAGAATGGGACGAGGAGAGAGGAAGGAGTGGGAGAAAAAGAGAAGCGAGGGAAGGAGAGGGAGAAGGAGAGAGACAGAGAGATAAAGAGAGTGGGATAAGGAGAAGAGGGAAAGGGAGAGAAGGAAGAGAGAGAAAGAGATAGAGACGGTGGGAGAAATGATAAGGGAGAGAGGTGGAGAAGGATAAGGAGAATGTGTGGGCAAAGAAGAGGGAAGATGGGAAGAGAGTTGAAGAAGAGGGGGAGAGAATGAGAGAGAGTGAGAAGGGAGTGGGGTAGACAACATAGGAGAAGAGAGAAGGGAGAGAGAGAGAGAGAAGGATAGAGGCAGAGAAGAGAGAATAGGGATAAGGATAAGGAGAGAAGAGAAAGTAGAATAGAAAAGAGGAGGGAGAGAGAGAGAGAGAGAGAGAGAGAGAGAGAGAGAGAGAGAAGAGACAGGAGGGAGAGAGAGCGAGAGATGGAGGAGGAGAAGGTGGGAGTGGAGGAGAGGGATAAGAGGGAGAGTGAAAAGGAGAAAGAAGAGAGGAAAGAGGAGAGGAGAGAGAGCGATAAGAATAGGGAGAAGGAGAGAGGGAAATGGAGAAGAGGAGAGGGAGAGGAGGAGATATAGAGAAGGGAAGGTGAGAGAAAAAAGGAGAGGGAGATAAGGAGAAGAGAGGGGGAACTAGAGGAGGTGAAGGGATAAGAGGGGAGAGAGAGAAGAGGAGGGAGAAGGAGAGGAGAGGAAGAGAGGGGAGAGAGAAGGATAAGAGAGAGGGAACGAGAGGAGACAGAGGGATAAGAGGAGCGAGCGGAGAAGGAGGGAGAGATAAGGAGAGGACGAGAGGGGAGGAGAGAGAGGGAGAAGAGGGGAGAGATAGAAGAGGAAGGAGAGGGGGGACAAGAGAGGAGGGAGCAAGAGAATGAGAGGTGGATAGAGAAGGAAAGGAGGATAAGAGGGAAGGGAACGAGATAGAGAAGGCAGAGTGGAGATGGAGAAGGAGAGATAGTGGAGGAGAGAGGAAACGAGAGAGGAGGAGAGGGAGAAAGAGAAGGGGGGACGAGGAGAGAAGTGAGAGAAGGGAGAGGGAGAGAGAGAGAGAGAGAGAGAGAGAGAAAGAAAGGAGAGTAGAGGGAAGAGAAGAGGATAGGAGGGAGAAGGAGAGAGAGGGTAAGGAGAGGGAAGAAGTGGGAGAAGGGGAGAGGAGAAGGGAGAGAACTAGAAGGGGAGCGAAGAAGGGAAAGAGGATATAGAGGTAGAAGGAGTCCCCCCTCATTCTCATCTTCCCTTTCCTCCTCTCCTTCCCTTCTCTTTATCCTCTCTCTTCTTCTCCTTCTCTCCCTCTGGCTCCTCTCTTCCTTCTCTCCTTACCTTATAAGGAGAGATGGAGAGGGTAAGAGGGAGATAGAGAACGAGAAGAGGGAAGAAGAGAGAGGGGAAAAGAGGGATGGGAGAGAAGAAGAGGTAGGGAAGAAGGAGAGAGGAGATAGAGAATGGAGAGTGAAGGAGAGGGAAGTAAGGAGGCGAGGTAGAGAAGGAGAGGGAGAGAGAAGCGGAAGAGAGGAGGATTGGGAGAGAGAGAAGGAAAGAGAGATAAGGAGAGAGGGAACGAGAGAGAAGGAGAAGAGAAAGAGGATAAGAGGGAGAATGAGAAAAGGAGAAGCGAGAGAATGTGAGAAGAGGAGAGAGAGCGAGAGAGAGGGATAAGAGGGAGAGGACAGAAAGAAGGTGAGGGGGAGAACAAGTAGAGGGAGAGAAGGAGAAGAGGGAGGAGGAGGAGAGTGGTAGAGAAGAGGAGAAGTGGGAAGAGAGATGGAAAGGGGGAGAGAAGAGAGATGGAGAACGAGAGATGGAGAAGGGAGAGAGAAGGAGAGTGGAGAAAAGAGGACAGTAGAGCAGAGAGAGGAGAAGGAAGCGGGAGAGAGAAGGAGAGTAGGGAATAGGAGAGAGGGAGAGAAGGGAGAGAGAAGGGTAACAGAGAGAAAAGGAGAGGGAGGAGAGAGAAGTAGGGAGAGAGAGCGAGAGAAGGAGGAAGGAGTGGAGAAGAGGACAAGAGGAAGATAGAAAATGAAGGAGAAGGGGGAAGAGGGGAGGGAGAGAAGAAGGGGGAGAGGGAACGAGAGAGGTAGAGAAGAGAGGGAAGGAGGAGAGAAGAGGGAGGGAGGGGGAGAGGGAAGTAGAGAGGAGACGGAGAAGGGAGAAGAAGGGCGAGGGAGAAGAGAGAGGGGTTGAAGAAAGAGAGAGAGAGGGAGAGAGCGAGCGAGAGAAGGAGAAGGGAAAGAGGAGGATAGAGAAGGATAAAAGGGGGAGAGAGCAGAAGAAGAGAGAAGGATAAGGAGAGAAGAAGGGGAGCGAGATAAGAGGGAGATAGAGATGAGGCGAGGGAGATAAGAGAAAGAGAAGGGGGAAGAGTGAGAGAGGAGAGCGGTAGCGAAGGAGAGAAGAGAGAGGAGTAGAACGAGAGAGAAGGGAGAGAATGGGACGAGGAGAGAGGAAGGAGTGGGAGAAAAAGAGAAGCGAGAGAAGGAGAAGGAGAGAGAGAGATAAAGAGAGTGGGATAAGGAGAAGAGGGAAAGGGAGAGAAGGAAGAGAGAGAAAGAGATAGAGACGGTGGGAGAAATGATAAGGGAGAGAGGTGGAGAAGGATAAGGAGAATGTGTGGGCAAAGAAGAGGGAAGATGTGAAGAGAGTTGAAGAAGAGGGGGAGAGAATGAGAGAGAGTGAGAAGGGAGAGGGGTAGACAACATAGGAGAAGAGAGAAAGGAGCGAGAGAGAGAGAAGGATAGAGGCAGAGAAGAGAGAATAGGGATAAGGATAAGGAGAGAAGAGAAAGTAGAATAGAAAAGAGGAGGGAGAGAGAGAGAGAGAAGAGACAGGAGGGAGAGAGAGCGAGAGATGGAGGAGGAGAAGGAGGGAGTGGAGGAGAGGGATAAGAGGGAGAGAGAAAAGGAGAAAGAAGAGAGGAAAGAGGAGAGAGAGATAAGAATAGGGAGAAGGAGAGAGGGAAATGGAGAAGAGGAGAGGGAGAGGAGAAGGAGAGGGAAAGAGGAGAAGGCAAGCGAGGGGGAGAGAGACAGGGAGAAGAGAGAGAAGGAGAAGGAAAAAAGTGAGAAGGATAGAGCGTGAGAGGAAGTAAGGAGGGAGGGAGGAGGAGGGAAAATGAGAGGAGAGAGAAGTTCTGGGGTTGCGTATGGGGAACCTATGGTTTTCTAGGTGTTCCAACCTCATTTTTCCACCAAATCTCTTGATTTCTTCACCAAAATGGATCCTAAGTCTAGTTCTACACGTTTGCAACAACAAGATGGAGATTGTGGCATCATTAAGGATCTCCATCACCCACCAAACAAAGCACCACCCTCGGGTTTGGAGGGTGAAGCTTCTACGCCACTTCTAGGGAGTACTTTTACTCCCCCAAGGAAGTGGTCCGACCTCTTTGGGGCCAGCCCAAGGGCATCCACGGCCCTTGAATTCATTCCACCGGCCATTAAGGGAGGGGAGAAGATCGCCATTTGCTCAAAGGTTGAAGTTGTGGAGGCACTAAGAAGATGGGACAAGGTCTTGGTTGGTCACTTCATAGCCTTCAAGCCGCACTTGCCGACGTTAGAAAAACACCTTCACAAGTTGTGGGGCTTAGTTGGAAGCATGGAAATCATTAGGAGGAGTCAAGGTTTCATGCTTTTTCGTTTTACTCTTGGGGAGGATAGAAAGAAGGTGCTTGAAGGAGGGCCTTGGTTCGTTAAAGGAGCCCCCCTTGTGGTTCAAGAGTGGATGCCGGAGATGACATTGAAGAAGGCCAACATAACCACGATGCCCATTTGGGTTCGTTTGCCGGAGCTAGATCTACGTTTTTGGTCGGTGAAAACCTTGAGCAATATTGCAAGTGTTCTTGGAAGACCACTCTACATGGATGAACACACGGCGGGTGGGAGAAGGCTAGCATTTGCACGAGTTTGCATTGAGGTTAGTCACGATTTCTCATACCCTAGTTGGGTAGAGGTGCAAGTGGAAGAAGGTGAGACGCATAAGGTGCATGTGGAATATGAATGGCGCCCCGGATATTGCAAGGATTGCCAAGAATTCGGCCATTATGTGGAGAAGTGCCCAAAAAGGAGGATGCCTAGTACCATGCTTGGTCCACAAAGAAATGCGGAAAAATGGGTTGTGGTCAATAGAGGGAAGGCCGGGAAAATGGATGTGAGGGAAGAAGGATTGCAAGGAGGGATTGGTAGTGCGAAACACCAAAGATTGGTGGGATTGTTGGGGGAGGCCATGGTGGAAGAGATCTTCGTTGGTGAGGGAGGTGAGGGAAGGAAGGTTGGAAGGGATGATGACGTGGAACCTCTTGGGGCTGACGTGGAATCAAGGGCAAATGAGAGGAGGACACATGGGAAGGAGTGTGGGAGGGAAAATGAGGAGGGAAACGAGAAAGAAGGTTGGGGGAAAGCTTTGTGCACCTCTTTAGGGCCAGCAAATGAGAATGGGACACGTGGCAGGGAAGAGGATGGAATTGGAGACAAAAAGAAGGTTTGCTTTGGTGAGATAACGGTCACAAGGGGGAAGCCTATGAGGAAGTGACAAGTGGCGGTCAAGGGAAGGAAATAGAATTGCAAAAACAAGATTTGTGCTTCATATTGGGAGGAACCAATGAGGAAGGAGACGCATGTACTAGGAGTGTAGGGGCCAATGAGGAGGGAGATGAGTGCTCAATTTTTGAAGGGACCAATGAGGAGGGAGTTGAGTGCTCACAAGATAAAGGGACCAATGAGGAGGGAGTTGAGTGCTCACAAGATAAAGGGGCCAATAAGGAGGGAGTTGAGTGCTCAATTATAGGAGCCAATGAGAAAGGAGGTGAGTGCTCCATGCTTGGGGGGACCAATGAGGATAAAGCTAGTACTACATATGAAGACATAGTTGGGGACCACATTCTCTCTAGTGGGAAAAATGGAAAAAGAGAAAACATGGATAGGAAATCACGTGATTCTCATGGGAGTGTGGGGTTTCAAGTGGGAAAGGGTAAGCATGGGAATAACGTGCATGAGAAAACAAGTGTGGGTGAGGGGTTGAGTGGTGTAGTATCCTTAGTGTCTCAAGAGAAAGGATGGGTTTCACCCAAAAGAGTGGCTAGAGAGAAGGATAAGGGGAAAGAAATCTCGAGCATGAACAAGAATGGAGGAAGGTTTGATGTGCTCAACAAAGCCGAGAAGGAAAGTGGAGTAGAAGATGGAGAAATTTCGAAGCAAGAAAGGGGAATATCGTTGCAAGAAGACACTAGTGTTGGGAAACCAAGGAGAGGGTGCTCCCCACCACCTCCGGTTGATTTGGAAACAATCTCACCACAACCCGAAGTTTTCAAGGCCATACGTGAGAAGGGTTTGAGGCAACAAAAGAACACACGCGGAGGCAAGGGGCGCACCCCCTCACCTTGAATCCATGAATGTCCTAATATGGAACGTTTGCGGTGCAAATGGACCCGACCGTGCACATATGATAAGGGGTCGATTAAGGGAGGAGAAACCGGACATTGTTTGTCTTGTGGAGCACAAAGTGAAATTGAAGAAGTTAGCAAGATTCAAGCGTACAATTTGGCCCCATGCGTTGGTGGGAAATAACTTGATTGTTGACTCCGGGAGAATCCTTGTACTTTGGAATGAACATGTGGTTGATCTAGAAGTCAAGTTTGAGTCAACCCAAATGCTCCACTTCGAAGGTTGCTTGAGAAATGGAGTTGTGTTTGCCCTCACGGCTATATATGGAGAGAATGGACACATTGATAGACGAATCTTGTGGCGGGACCTTGAATCCGTAGAGCCTCCAACGTCAATGCCTTGGTTAGTAGGAGGTGATTTCAATTGCATTCGATGGCCGTGGGAAAAACGAGGTGGAGGGGGAGTAAATGAGGCTGCCATAAAAGATTTCAACGAGAGTGTGGATGCCCGACAACTCCTTGAGATGCCTTCCTCGGGTGGAGAGTTCACTTGGTCGAATTCTTCCGAAGGAAGCGCTTGCATTGAAACTCGAATTGATCGGATCTTGATGAATAATGCATGGTTAGAAAAGTTTCCACAATCTCACTATGTAGTGGGGGAGAAGGCTCTAAGTGACCATGCGACACTTATCATGCGAACGGAAGGAAATGAGAGAAGGAAGGCGCGGATGTTTAGGTTCAAAAACCATTGGGTGGAGCATGAGGATTTCCTTTCGATTGTTGAAGGGGCTTGGGCAACACTTGTAAATGGCACTCCTATGTTTCGTGTGGTGGAGAAATTGAATGAAGTCAAGGAGGCACTCAAGAGGTGGAGTGCGAGTAAGTTTGGGAATGTTGAAAACAAAGTGAAGCAAGCCCGGGAAGCTCTTGAGGATGTAAGGAGAAGGAGTGCAAACCCGGTGGATGGAGCTCTTGAAATTGTTGAGGGGGCTGCAAAAGACGAGCTTGCACGTGTCCTTGCTAGGGAGGAATCCATTATTAGGCAAAAATCAAGAGTCAAGTGGTTAAAGGAGGGGGATCGGAATACCCGGTTTTTCCATACGCAACTTCGTGTGAGGAGAGCCACCAACCAAGTGAGAAGAGTGTGTGAGGGTGAGTGCATTGTGGAGGAGGAGGGGGAAATCCGTGAAGCGTTTCGACGCTTTTTTTCTAACTTGTTTGCTAGTGATTTTCAGGTACAACCTATTAAGCCGGCGATAAATTTGCCCCTCATTGATCCTTCGGATGGGGAGGGTCTAGTTCGAAAGCTGACCATGAAGGAGTTGGAGGATGTTGTTTTGAATGCAAATGTGGACAAAGCACCGGGGCCCGATGGCTTTAATGCCATGTTCTTCAAGGCGGCGTGGAGGAAAAAGAAGGACGTGTTTAAGGCGGTGGATTCTTGCTTGAGTAGTGGGAAGTTATTGGCCAAGTGGAACTACACATCCATCACGATCATACCAAAGAAGAAAGCCCCTTCCATGGTAGAAGACTATAGGCCCATTGCCTTATGCAACATAACGTACCGATTCACCTCAAAGGTCCTTGCAAATCGATTGAAGGGGTTACTCCCAAAGCTAGTAGGAGAACATCAAAGTGCTTTCATTCATGGAAGGAGAATTGGGGATAATATCCTCCTTGCACACGAATTGTGCCATAATCTCCATCTCGGCAAGGGGAAAGGAAGAATGTGTATCAAGCTTGATATTAGAAAGGCTTATGACTCCATCTCGTGGGAGTTTCTTGATCAAGTGATGCTGAAATTTGGCTTCCCCAAGAAGTGGAGGACGACCATCATGGCTTGTGTGAAGGCATCATTTGTTGTGACGGTAAATGGAGCAAACTCTACACCTTTTCGAGCTACAAATGGGTTACGACAAGGAGACCCGTTAGCCCCATATTTGTTCGTTATGTGCATGGAGATATTGAGTAAGATGGTGAGCATGGCGGTGGAGGAGGGAAGAATAGAACCCTTAGTTTGTGGAGACATGGTCGTGTCCCATTTATTGTTTGCCGATGATGTTCTATTATTTGCAAAGGCCACAAGAGAGAACGCCCATGCAATTAAAGAGGTACTTGCAGAATTTACGGCATGTTCGGGACTGAAATTCAACGTCTCAAAAAGTCAGATTTTCATGGGAGGCGATATCCAACATGGGCAATGGATTGAGGAGCATCTTGGTATGGAAAGGAGGGAATTTCCGGTGGTCTACCTTGGCTTGCCGCTATTTTCGGGAAGAATGGGAAGAAATCATTGCACATCCCTTGTAAACTAAGTGAAGGCCCGCCTTAGCTCATGGCAGCAACACTTTCTCTCCATTGCCGGAAGAGTGGAGCTTGTGAGAAGCGTGCTGATTTCCCTTAGCATATATTGGACATCCGTTTTTCTTCTTCCGAGGCGAGTCCTACACGATTTGGAGAGCATCATGAGTAGATTCATTTGGGGGGGACCGAAGAAGTGGGTGGCGGTCGCTTGGAAAGACGTGTGTACTCCAAAGGATGAAGGAGGACTTGGCCTTAAACGCTTAACGGAGTGGAACGATGTGGGCCTCCTTCGCTTGTTTTGGCTAGTCGTGGAAGGTGGTAACTCACTTTGGGTGAAGTGCATTCGCCAAAAATACTTAAAGACACGTTCTATTTGGCTTGCAAGACACCCATCCTCCTCCTCGTGGGCTTGGCGAGGGATACTTCGAGTGCGTGACATTGCAAGGCGGCATATTCATTACAAGGTGGGAAATGGGGAGGACATAAGATTCTTCCAATATCCATGGTGTGGTGAGCCATTCCAATGCACAACTTGGGGGGAACGTTTACACTATGATGTAGGGGTACCATGGGACGTCAAAGTGGCTTTCTTCATCAAGGATGGTCGTTGGGCTCTACCCCCACCAAGGTCACGTACAATGGAGGAGTTATGGGACAAGATTAGGCATATACCTATCTTTGGAGGTCGTGACGGGCCAGCAAGGATAAATGGAAGAGGTGAATCATTTGGGATGAAAGAGGCTTGGAAGTGGGTGAGGGAACCGGGCACCAAAGTGGGATGGACGAAAGTAGTGTGGCACAAACACGCCATCCCAAAGCATGCCCTCACGGCTTGGAGAGCACTAAGGGGCCGACTTGTTACAAAGAAGCTTATGAACCAAAGAGGAGCCACACATGACCCCACTTGCGTTCTTTGTGAGGACATGGAGAATGATATAGAACACCTATTTTGGGGATGTCTATACACGAGAGAAGTATGGAAAAGGGTCCTTGCAAGCCTACAACTCAGCCCAAACTTTGCAAGTACCCTTGAGGGGGAGGCAACACGACTCTTGCATGCTAGTGGTAGTAAAGTAGACAAGGTAGTACGAAGATGAACTTTTAATGCTATGGTACATGAAAGTTGGCAAGAGAGGAATAGAAGGATCTTCGAGGGAGAGAAGAAAAGGACGGAGGAACTCATGAGGCTCATCAAGGACACAATCCGTTGCATGGGAGACAAGATCAAGGTATTAGCAAGGAATGAAGAAGAACTCACGAACTTTGAGCTGATTTGGATGTAATAAAATGTAGTGCGGTGGTCTCTTGCGCATGGTAACATTGTAATCATTTCCTTTTTGTGTAGCGCATAGGTAGAAATACGGATTTCATTGTATGGTGTGGCTGGTTTATGCGTGTGGCATAAACCCGCGCTCAAAAAACTCATTTTTGTAGGTTGTAAACAATACTTATCAATAGAATTAGAGGCTAAGCCTCCCTTTTTGCTTTGCAAAAAAAATAGACAAGAAGGGGGAGAGGGAACGAGAGAGGTAGAGAAGAGAGGGAAGGAGGAGAGAAGAGGGAGGGAGGGGGAGAGGGAAGTAGAGAGGAGACGAAGAAGGGCGAGGGAGAAGAGAGAGGGAGAGAGCGAGCGAGAGAAGGAGAAGGGAAAGAGGTGGATAGAGAAGGATAAAAGGGGGAGAGAGCAGAAGAAGAGAGAAGGATAAGGAGAGAAGAAGGGGAGCGGGATACGAGGGAGATAGAGATGAGGCGAGTGAGATGAGAGAAAGAGAAGAGGGAAGAGTGAGAGAGAAGGAGAGCGGTAGAGAAGGAGAGAAGAGAGAGGGGTAGAACGAGAGAGAAGGGAGAGAATGGGACGAGGAGAGAGGAAGGAGTGGGAGAAAAAGAGAAGCGAGAGAAGGAGAGGGAGAAGGAGAGAGAGAGAGAGATAAAGAGAGTGGGATAAGGAGAAGAGGGAAAGGGAGAGAAGGAAGAGAGAGAAAGAGATAGAGACGGTGGGAGAAATGATAAGGGAGAGAGGTGGAGAAGGATAAGGAGAATGTGTGGGCAAAGAAGAGGGAAGATGGGAAGAGAGTTGAAGAAGAGGGGGAGAGAATGAGAGAGAGTGAGAAGGGAGAGGGGTAGACAACATAGGAGAAGAGAGAAGGGAGCGAGAGAGAGAGAGAAGGATAGAGGCAGAGGAGAGAGAATAGGGATAAGGATAAGGAGAGAAGAGAAAGTAGAATAAAAAAGAGGAGGGATAGAGAGAGAGAGAGAGAGAAGAGACAGGAGGGAGAGAGAGAGAGCGAGAGCGAGAGCGAGAGAGAGAGAGAGAGAGAGAGAGAGAGAGAGAGAGAGAGAGAGAGAGAGAGAGAGAGAGAGAGAGAGAGAGAGAGAGAGAGAGAGAGAGAGAGAGAGAGAGAGAGAGAGAGAGAGAGAGAGAGAAGAGAGAAAGGAGGGAGAGAGAGCGAGAGATGGAGGAGGAGAACGAGGGAGTGGAGGAGAGGGATAAGAGGGAGAGAGAAAAGGAGAAAGAAGAGAGGAAAGAGGAGAGGAGAGAGGAGGAGATATAGAGAAGGGAAGGTGAGAGAAAAAAGGAGAGGGAGATAAGGAGAAGACAGGGGGAACTAGATGAGGTGAAGGATAAGAGGGGAGAGAGAGAAGAGGAGGGAGAAGGAGGGGAGAGAGAAGGAGCATAGAGAGGGAACAAGAGGAGACGGAGGGATAAGAGGAGAGAGCGGAGGAGGGAGAGATAAGGAGAGGACGAGAGGGGAGGAGAGAGAGGGAGAAGAGGGGAGAGATAGAAGAGGAAGGAGAGAGGGGGGACAAGAGAGGAGGGAGCAAGAGAATGAGAGGTTGATAGAGAAGGAAATGAGGATAAGAGGGAAGGGAACGAGATAGAGAAGGCAGAGTGGAGATGGAGAAGGAGAGATAGTGGAGGAGAGAGGAAACGAGAGAGGAGGAGAGGGAGAAAGAGAAGGGGGGAGGAGGAGAGAAGTGAGAGAAGGGGGAGAGAGAGAGAGAGAGAGAGAGAGAAAGGAGAGTAGAGGGAAGAGAAGAGGATAGGAGGGAGAAGGAGAGAGAGGGTAAGGAGAGGGAAGAAGTGGGAGAAGGGGAGAGGAGAAGGGAGAGAACTAGAAGGGGAGCGAAGAAGGGAAAGAGGAGATAGAGGTAGAAGGAGTCCCCCCCTCATTATCATCTTCCCTCTCCTCCTCTCCTTCCCTTCTCTTTATCCTCTCTCTTCTTCTCCTTCTCTCCCTCTCGCTCCTCTCTTCCTTCTCTCCTTACCTTATAAGGAGAGATGGAGAGGGTAAGAGGGAGATAGAGAACGAGAAGAGGGAAGAAGAGAGAGGGGAAAAGAGGGATGGGAGAGAAGAAGAGGTAGGGAAGAAGGAGAGAGGAGATAGAGAAGGGAGAGTGAAGGAGAGGGACGTAAGGAGGCGAGGTAGAGAAGGAGAGGGAGAGAGAAGCGGAAGAGAGGAGGATTGGGAAAGAGAGAAGGAAAGAGAGATAAGGAGAGAGGGAACGAGAGAGAAGGAGAAGAGAAAGAGGATAAGAGGGAGAATGAGAAAAGGAGAAGCGAGAGAATGTGAGAAGAGGAGAGAGAGCGAGAGAGAGGGACAAGAGGGAGAAGACAGAAAGAACGTGAGGGGGAGAACAAGTAGAGGAAGAGAAGGAGAAGAGGGAGGAGGAGGAGAGTGGTAGAGAAGAGGAGAAGTGGGAAGAGAGAAGGAAAGGGGGAGAGAAGAGAGATGGAGAACGAGAGATGGAGAAGGGAGAGAGAAGGAGAGTGGAGAAAAGAAGACAAGTAGAGCAGAGAGAGGAGAAGGAAGCTGGAGAGAGAAGGAGAGTAGGGAAGAGGAGAGAGGGAGAGAAGGGAGAGAGAGAGCAAAGGAGAGGGAGGAGAGAGAAGTAGGGAGAGAAAGCAAGAGAAGGAGGAAGGAGTGGAGAAGAGGACAAGAGGAAGATAGAAAATGAAGGAGAAGGGGGAAGAGCGGAGGGAGAGAAGAAGGGGGAGAGGGAATGAGAGAGGTAGAGCAGAGAGGGAAGGAGGAGAGAAGAGGGAGGGAGGGGGAGAGCGAAGTAGAGAGGAGACGGAGAAGGGAGAAGAAGGGCGTGGGAGAAGAGAGAGGGGTTGAAGAAGGAGAGAGAGAGGGAGAGAACGAGCGAGAGAAGGAGAAGGGAAAGAGGAGGATAGAGAAGGATAAAAGGGGGAGAGAGCAGAAGAAGAGAGAAGGATAAGGAGAGAAGAAGGGGAGCGGGATACGAGGGAGATAGAGATGAGGCGAGGGAGATGAGAGAAAGAGAAGAGGGAAGAGTGAGTGAAGGAGAGCGGTAGAGAAGGAGAGAAGAGAGAGGGGTAGAACGAGAGAGAAGGGAGAGAATGGGACGAGGAGAGAGGAAGGAGTGGGAGAAAAAGAGAAGCGAGAGGAGGATGGAGAAGGAGAGAGAGAGAGATAAAGAGAGTGGGTAATTAGAAGAGGGAAAGGGGGAGAACGAAGAGAGAGAAAGAGGTAGAGACGGTGGATAAATGATAAGGGAGAGAGGTGGACAAGGATAAGGAGAATGTGTGGGCAAAGAAGAGGGAAGATGGGAAGAGAGTTGAAGAAGAGGGGGAGAGAATGAGAGACAGTGAGAAGGGAGAGGGGTAGACAACATAGGAGAAGAGAGAAGGGAGCGAGAGAGAGAGAGAGTAGGATAGAGGCAGAGAAAAGAGAATAGGGATAAGGATAAGGAGAGAAGAGAAAGGAGAATAGAAAAGAGGAGGGAGAGAGAGAGAGAGCGAGAGCGAGAGAGAGAGAGAGAGAGAGAGAGAGAGAGAGAGAGAGAGAGAGAGAGAGAGAGAGAGAGAGAGAAGAGACAGGAAGGAGAGAGAGCGAGAGATGGAGGAGGAGAAGGAGGGAGTGGAGGAGAGGGATAAGAGGGAGAGAGAAAAGGAGAAAGAAGAGAGGAAAGAGGAGAGGAGAGAGAGATAAGAATAGGGAGAAGGAGAGAGTGAAATGGAGAAGAGGAGAGGGAGAGGAGGAGATATAGAGAAGGGAATGTGAGAGAAAAAAGGAGAGGGAGATAAGGAGAAGAGAGGGGGAACCAGAGGAGGTGAAGGGATAAGAGGGGAGAGAGAGAAGAGGAGGGAGAAGGAGAGGATAGGAAGAGAGGGGAGAGAGAAGGAGAAGAGAGAGGGAACGAGAGGAGACGGAGGGATAAGAGGAGAGAGCGGAGAAGGAGGGAGAGATAAGGAGAGGACGAGAGGGGAGGAGAGAGAGGGAGAAGAGGGGAGAGATGGAAGAGGAAGGAGAGAGGGGGGACAAGAGAGGAGGGAGCAAGAGAATGAGAGGTGGATAGAGAAGGAAATGAGGATAAGAGGGAAGGGAACGAAATAAAGAAAGCAGAGTGGAGATGGAGAAGGAGAGAGAAGGAGAGATAGTGGAGGAGAGAGGAAACGAGAGAGGAGGAGAGGGAGAAAGAGAAAGGAGAGTAGAGGGAAGAGAAGAGGATAGGAGGGAGAAGGAGAGAGAGGGTAAGGAGAGGGAAGGACTGGGAGAAGGGGAGAGGAGAAGGGAGAGAACTAGAAGGGGAGCGAAGAAGGGAAAGAGGAGATAGAGGTAGAAGGAGTCCCCCCTCATTCTCATCTTCCCTCTCCTCCTCTCCTTCCCTTCTCTTTATCCTCTCTCTTCTTCTCCTTCTCTCCCTCTCGCTCCTCTCTTCCTTCTCTCCTTACCTTATAAGGAGAGATGGAGAGGGTAAGAGGGAGATAGAGAACGAGAAGAGGGAAGAAGAGAGAGGGGAAAAGAGGGATGGGAGAGAAGAAGAGGTAGGGAAGAAGGAGAGAGGAGATAGAGAAGGGAGAGTGAAGGAGAGGGAAGTAAGGAGGCGAGGTAGAGAAGGAGAGGGACAGAGAAGCGGAAGAGAGGAGGATTGGGAGAGAGAGAAGGAAAGAGAGATAAGGAGAGAGGGAACGAGAGAGAAGGAGAAGAGAAAGAGGATAAGGGGGAGAATGAGAAAAGGAGCAGCGAGAGAATGTGAGAAGAGGAGAGAGAGCGAGAGAGAGGGATAAGAGGGAGAGGACAGAAAGAAGGTGAGGGGGGGAACAAGTAGAGGGAGAGAAGGAGAAGCGGGAGGAGGAGGAGAGTCGTAGAGAAGAGGAGAAGTGGGAAGAGAGAGGGAAAGGGGGAGAGAAGAGAGATGGAGAACGAGAGATGGAGAAGGGAGAGAGGAGAGTGGAGAAAAGAGGACAAGTAGAGCAGAGAGAGGAGAAGGAAGCGGGAGAGAGAAGGAGAGTAGGGAAGAGGAGAGAGGGAGAGAAGGGAGAGGGAAGGGAAAGAGAGAGAAAAGGAGAGGGCGGAGAGAGAAGTAGGGAGAGAGCGAGAGAAGGAGGAAGGAGTGGAGAAGAGGACAAGAGGAAGATAGAAAATGAAGGAGAAGGGGGAAGAGGGGAGGGAGAGAAGAAGGGGGAGAGGGAACGAGAGAGGTAGAGAAGAGAGGGAAGGAGGAGAGAAGAGGGAGGGAGGGGGAGAGGGAAGTAGAGAGGAGACGGAGAAGGGAGAAGAAGGGCGAGGGAGAAGAGAGAGGGGTTGAAGAAGGAGAGAGAGGGGGAGAGAGCGAGCGAGAGAAGGAGAAGGGAAAGAGGAGGATAGAGAAGGATAAAAGGGGGAGAGAGCAGAAGAAGAGAGAAGGATAAGGAGAGAAGAAGGGGAGCGGGATACGAGGTAGATAGAGATGAGGCGAGGGAGATGAGAGAAAGAGAAGTGGGAAGAGTGAGAGAGAAGGAGAGCGGTAGAGAAGGAGAGAAAAGAGAGGGGTAGAACGAGAGAGAAGGGAGAGAAGGGACGAGGAGAGAGTAAGGAGTGGGAGAAAAAGAGAAGCGAGAGAAGGAGAGGGAGAAGGAGAGAGAGAGAGATAAAGAGAGTGGGTAATTAGAAGAGGGAAAGGGAGAGAACGAAGAGAGAGAAAGAGATAGAGGCGGTGGGAGAAATGATAAGGGAGAGAGGTGGAGAAGGATAAGGAGAATGTGTGGGAAAGAAGAGGGAAGATGGGAAGAGAGTTGAAGAAGAGGGGGAGAGAATGAGAGAGAGTGGGAAGGGAGAGGGGTAGACAACATAGGAGAAGAGAGAAGGGAGCGAGAGAGAGAGAAGGATAGAGGCAGAGAAGAGAGAATATGGATAAGGATAAGGAGAGAAGAGAAAGGAGAATAGAACAGTGGAGGGAGAGAGAGAGAGAGAGAAGAGACAGGAGGGAGAGAGAGAGCGAGAAATGGAGGAGGAGAAGGAAGGAGTGGAGGAGAGGGATAAGAGGGAGAGAGAAAACGAGAAAGAAGAGAGGAAAGAGGAGAGGAGAGAGAGATAAGAATAGGGAGAAGGAGAGAGGGAAATGGAGAAGAGGAGAGGGAGAGGAGGAGATATAGAGAAGGGAAGGTGAGAGAAAAAAGGAGAGGGAGATAAGGAGAAGAGAGGGGGAACTAGAGGAGGTGAAGGGATAAGAGGGGAGAGAGAGAAGAGGAGGGAGAAGGAGAGGAGAGGGGAGAGAGAAGGAGAAGAGAGAGGGAACGAGAGGAGACGGAGGGATAAGAGGAGAGAGCGGAGAAGGAGGGAGAGATAAGGAGAGGACGAGAGGGGAGGAGAGAGAGGGAGAAGAGGGGTGAGATAGAAGAGGAAGGAGAGAGGGGGGACAAGAGAAGAGGGAGAAAGAGAATGAGAGGTGGATAGAGAAGGGAAAGAGGATACGAGGGAAGGGAACGAGATAGAGAAGACAGAGTGGAGATGGAGAAGGAGAGATAGTGGAGGAGAGAGGAAACGAGAGAGGAGGAGAGGGTGAAAGAGAAGGGGGGAGGAGGAGAGAAGTGAGAGAAGGGAGAGAGAGAGAGAGAGAGAAAGGAGAGTAGAGGGAAGAGAAGAGGATAGGAGGGAGAAGGAGAGAGAGGGTAAGGAGAGGGAAGAAGTGGGAGAAGGGGAGAGGAGAAGGGAGAGAACTAGAAGGGGCGCAAAGAAGGGAAAGAGGAGATAGAGGTAGAAGGATAAGGAGAATGTGTGGGCAAAGAAGAGGGAAGATGGGAAGAGAGTTGAAGAAGAGGGGGAGAGAATGAGAGAGAGTGAGAAGGGAGAGGGGTAGACAACATAGGAGAAGAGAGAAGGGAGCGAGAGAGAGAGAAGGATAGAGGGAGAGAAGAGAAAATATGGATAAGGATAAGGAGAGACGAGAAAGGAGAATAGAACAGAGGAGGGAGAGAGAGAGAGAGAGAGAGAGAGAGAGAGAGAGAGAGAGAGAGAGATAGTAGAGGAGAGAGTAAACGAGAGAGGAGGAGAGGGAGAAAGAGAAGGGGGGAGGAGGAGAGAAGTGAGAGAAGGGGAGAGAGAGAGAGAGAGAGAGAGAGAGAGAGAGAGAGAGAAAGGAGAGTAGAGGGAAGAGAAGAGGATAGGAGGGAGAGGGTAAGGAGAGGGAAGAAGTGGGAGAAGGGGAGAGGAGAAGGGAGAGAACTAGAAGGGGAGCGAAGAAGGGAAAGAGGATATAGAGGTAGAAGGAGTCCCCCCTCATTCTCATCTTCCCTCTCCTCCTCTCCTTCCTTTCTCTTTATCCTCTCTCTTCTTCTCCTTCTCTCCCTCTGGCCCCTCCCTTCCTTCTCTCATTACCTTATAAGGAGAGATGGAGAGGGTAAGAGGGAGATAGAGAACGAGAAGAGGGAAGAAGAGACAGGGGAAAAGAGGGATGGGAGAGAAGAAGAGGTAGGGAAGAAGGAGAGAGGAGATAGAGAAGGGAGAGTGAAGGAGAGGGAAGTAAGGAGGCGAGGTAGAGAATGAGAGGGAGAGAGAAGCGGAAGAGAGGAGGATTGGGAGAGAGAGAAGGAAAGAGAGATAAGGAGAGAGGGAACGAGAGTGAAGGAGAAGAGAAAGAGGATAAGAGGGCGAATGAGAAAAGGAGAAGCGAGAGAATGTGAGAAGAGGAGAGAGAGCGAGAGAGAGGGATAAGAGGGAGAGGACAGAAAGAAGGTGAGGGGGAGAACAAGTAGAGGAAGAGAAGGAGAAGAGGGAGGAGGAGGAGAGTGGTAGAGAAGAGGAGAAGTGGGAAGAGAGAGGGAAAGGGGGAGAGAAGAGAGATGGAGAACGAGAGATGGAGAAGGGAGAGAGAAGGAGAGTGGAGAAAAGAGGACAAGTAGAGCAGAGAGAGGAGAAGGAAGCGGGAGAGAGAAGGAGAGTAGGAAAGAGGAGAGAGGGAGAGAAGGGAAAGAGAAGGGAAAGAGAGAGAAAAGGAGAGGGAGGAGAGAGAAGTAGGGAGAGAGGGAAATGGAGAAGGAGGAAGGAGTGGAGAAGAGGACAAGAGGAAGATAGAAAATGAAGGGGAAGGGGGAAGAGGGGAGGGAAAGAAGAAGGGGGAGAGGGAACGAGAGAGGTAGAGAAGAGAGGGAAGGAGGAGAGAAGAGGGATGGAGGGGGAGAGGGAAGTAGAGAGGAGACGAAGAAGGGAGAAGAAGGGCGAGGGAGAAGAGAGAGGGGTTGAAGAAGGAGAGAGAGAGGGAGAGAGCGAGCGAGAGAAGGAGAAGGGAAAGAGTAGGATAGAGAAGGATAAAAAGGGGAGAGAGCAGAAGAAGAGAGAAGGATAAGGAGAGAAGAAGGGGAGCGGGATACGAGGGATGGAGGGGGAGAGGGAAGTAGAGAGGTAGACAACATAGGAGAAGAGAGAAGGGAGCGAGAGAGAGAGAGAAGGATAGAGGCAGAGAAGAGAGAATAGGGATAAGGATAAGGAGAGAAGAGAAAGTAGAATAGAAAAGAGGAGGGAGAGAGAGAGAGAGAGAGAAGAGACAGGAGGGAGAGAGAGCGAGAGATAGAGGAGGAGAAGGAGGGAGTGGAGGAGAGGGATAAGAGGGAGAGAGAAAAGGAGAAAGAAGAGAGCAAAGAGGAGAGGAGAGAGAGATAAGAATAGGGAGAAAGATAGAGGGAAATGGAGAAGAGGAGAGGGAGAGGAGGCGATATAGAGAAGGGAAGGTGAGAGAAAAAAGGAGAGGGAGATACGGAGAAGAGAGGGGGAACTAGAGGAGGTGAAGGGATAAGAGGGGAGAGAGAGAAGAGGAAGGAGAAGGAGAGGAGAGGAAGAGAGGGGCGAGAGAAGGAGAAGAGAGAGGTAACGAGAGGAGACGGAGGGATAAGAGGAGAGAGCAGAAAAGGAGGGAGAGATAAGGAGAGGACGAGAGGGGAGGAGAGAGAGGGAGAAGAGGGGAGAGATAGAAGAGGAAGGAGAGAGTGGGGACAAGAGAGGAGGGAGCAAGAGAATGAGAGGTGGATAGAGAAGGAAATGAGGATAAGAGGGAAGGGAACGAGATAGAGAAGGCAGAGTGGAGATGGAGAAGGAGAGAGAAGGAGAGATAGTGGAGGAGAGAGGAAACGAGAGAGGAGGAGAGGGAGAAAGAGAAGGGGGGAGGAGGAGAGAAGTGAGAGAAGGGAGAGAGAGAGAGAGAGAGAGAGAGAAAGGAGAGTAGAGGGAAGAGAAGAGGATAGGAGGGAGAAGGAGAGAGAGGGTAAGGAGAGGGAAGAGAAGAGGATAGGAGGGAGAAGGAGAGAGAGGGTATGGAGAGGGAAGAAGTGGGAGAAGGGGAGAGGAGAAGGGAGAGAACTAGAAGGGGAGCGAAGAAGGGAAAGAGGATATAGAGGTAGAAGGAGTCCCCCCTCATTCTCATCTTCCCTCTCCTCCTCTCCTTCCCTTCTCTTTATCCTCTCTCTTCTCCTTCCCTTCTCTTTAGAGAGATAAAGAGAGTGGGATAAGGAGAAGAGGGAAAGAGAGAAAAGGAAGAGAGAGAAAGAGATAGAGACGATGGGAGAAACGATAAGGGAGAGAGGTGGAGAAGGATAAGGAGAATGTGTGGGCAAAGAAGAGGGAAGATGGGAAGAGAGTTGAAGAAGAGGGGGAGAGAATGAGAGAGAGTGAGAAGTGAGAGGGGTAGACAACATAGGAGAAGAGAGAAGGGAGCGAGAGAGAGAGAGAGAGAAGGATAGAGGCAGAGAAGAGAGAATAGGGATAAGGATAAGGAGAGAAGAGAAAGTAGAATAGAAAAGAGGAGGGAGAGAGAGAGAGAGAGAGAGAAGAGACAGGAGGGAGAGAGAGCGAGAGATGGAGGAATAGAAGGAGGGAGTCGAGGAGAGGGATAAGAGGGAGAGAGAGATAAGAATAGGGAGAAGGAGAGAGGGAAATGGAGAAGAGGAGAGGGAGAGGAGGAGATATAGAGAAGGGAAGGTGAGAGAAAAAAGGAGAGGGAGATAAGGAGAAGAGAGGGGGAACTAGAGGAGGTGTGATTGACATCATTTCATGCTTATATTTGTATCTTATATCCATTATCTTTCACCTAAACAATGCTTTGTTACGAGTTTTATGTTTAGTTTTCAGGAATAATTAGGTTTGAAGAGATGAAGCATAAAAGGACCCAAAAGCTGGGAAAAAGGACTGAATTTTGAGATCTGGGGACCAAGATGCAAGGGAGAAGGACCTGAACGCAAGACAGAAGGACCTAAGAGCAAAACAGAGAACTCCACACCATCATGGGGAGTATTTTGGCAATTCTATTCGGGTCGGAGATCCAATAAACAAAGTAAATGCATCCAAGACCACCAAATACACAAAGCCAAGCCCAGAAGAAGATTCAACTGGATCCGAATCTTTTGGACCGCCAATTGGCGGTCACTTTTGGCCCAAATCCACCAAATTTTCTCCTGGACGTGTATTAATGTTTGCTTAGGCTAGTTTTGGTATTGGTTTAGTCCCACATCAGGGGATTGTCTCGGATTAGCTTTTTCCATGCCTATAAATAGAACTCTTCACCTCCTTTTGTAATCACTCCATATTTTAAGTGGTTATTCTTCCTACTAGAAGTGAGGCCTTGAAGCACACACTAAAGTAGGAGGATGTTACTTTTAATGTGAGTCATTTTATCAATAAAGTTTTGTGTTTCTTTCATTGTTTGTTTATGCTTCTTTTATTGTTTGTGGATGTTTTAGTTTAATCGTCTTTTATTTCTAGCTTAGTTTTAATATGCTTTCTTTGCTTAGTTTAATAATTAGTGTAATGTTTAGTGAGTAGTTTCATCCCCTTTGGGGGGTGGAGTAGATGTACATACATGCATTAGAGAATGGGATGAATGCTTTATTTTTGATGTGTTGATAAAACATGAATGTATGCTTGCTTGTTTAGGATAGAATTTATAACTTGATGAGTTTTGCCAAAATGATTAGACACCTCTCATGCTTGTTTAGGTTCTGAAATAAACAACTTGCATATGTAAATGTTAATCAACTAAGTTGGTGAATAGATTGATAGGTTTTGCCATAACATTTAGACACTTCCTATGCTTGATAAACACCACCTTCATGTGCTTAAAGAATGTATTCTACACCCACCTCTTTGCATGTGTGCACTCACTCCACCCCTAAGGGGATTTCCCATTTCTGTATTCCAGCATTCTTCTTTTGTTCTTAGCTTATTTGTTAGTTCATTGTTTGTTTGTTTCGTTCGCATTTCATACTTCTTAGCATAGTTAAGTGTAGAGTAGCTTAATCAATCTTTCTCCCCCAATCTTTGCCACTTGATTTCTGATAAACAAGAGGTTGCTCACCTCCCTGAGGACGACCCGTACTTGCCATCGCTTCATCGCGGTCGTGCACTTGCGGTTTTAAATAAAACGTTCATCAAGTTTTTGGCGCCGTTGTCGGGGAGGTGCCAGTCCAGACTCTTGTTTGGACGATTCGAGTGGATTTAATTTGTGTTGTGTAGTTTTTCCTTGTTTCAGGAGACTTAGAGTCATCAGGAGGAACGCCTGGAGAAGTTTTGAGTGAATCTGAGCATTTAAGACCGTCAATCAGCGGCCTGAGACCGCCAATTGGCGGTCAGGTAAGCTCGGTTTTGTCTCGTATTTCTTTGGTTGGTTTTCATAATTGATGTAGTGATTTGGGATTTAATTTGGCATGTTTTGACTTATAGTTTGTTCCCAGATCCATAATCAACCTCCTCTAAGCAACTTGGACCCTTAAACTCAAAGCAAAAGATTAGGCATTCTTGTTGTTTAGGTCATGCATCATGTATGTGACTTAGGCATTTAGATTGTCTTTTATCTTAGCTTTATTTTCTGTTGCTGAGAGCTGGCGTGAGGTACGCACCTTCTACTCTCATTTATGCATTTCGTATGAACATGCATTAGTTAGTAGGAAGTGCATTGCAACAAGTGTGAGTTGAGCGTTTTGTTTGGAGAGTTGATTGCTAGATTAGGACTCCAAAACGCTACTAAGGAGGGGCTGTCCCATAAAAGATAAGGTGGGGGATTTCATCACCCTTTCCTTCGCCCCAAAAACCACACTAATCAGGAGCCTAATTTTAAAATCAAGTAGACATTGGCCCTAAGGATTTCGGGCGCATTAGGAGAGTGATCCGGTCCCGACCGTCATGACCTGATCGGCGTTGCCCACTTTGTCGATAGTAGGAGAGACGAGATCCCCGGATCTTGGCTCACTTGCTGGGCTTTGTGGTCCTCGTCGTAGGGAGGTGAGGCGTGTTGAGGCCGTGTGACCTCGCAGTTAGGCGTCGTCTAACTGTAAGGACCTATAGCGACCTTAGGATTGTTTGAGCCTTGTTTGCTTGTGTGCTTCTACCTGTACCCATCCGCCGTAGCTTAAGGACTTCGTCCCTTCTCTCTTGAGTCATTCTTTCTCTCCTGTGTTCCCCCGTCCTCTCCCCTACGTACATTCTTTGAAAGAAAAAAAGAGAGTTGTGGTTTGTGTGCGCACCTTTGTGCATGCTTTCGTGGACACGAGACGAGAGTGGTCGTTTGACGAGGAGCGTTGTCAATCCGGCTTCGGTCATCGATTTCTCGACACCTCCCTCCTCTCGTGTTGTACGTAGTTCGGGTCCAATGGCTGCTAATTTCCGTGAGGAGGAGCAGTTGCTGGACCCACCTGCTCCACCAGTGCTTCCAGTTGTCGTTCCCATACCTCTTCGTGATCGATGCTACCCGAGCCGTACAACTCTACCCTCATGCATCGTATTACCAGAGGCTAATGGGAACCATTTTGAGGTTAAGCCTCAATTCATTTCAATGCTCCCTCATTTCACTGGGAAAGGTGACCCCTATATCTTTTTCAGGGAATTTGAGGAGGTCTGTGCTATGTTCAAGCTGCAACAACTTAGCACAGACTCCATCCATCTTAGGCTCGTTCCTTTTGCACTAAAGGATGACGCCAAGAAGTGGTTGTACAGCAACCAGGCGAATTCCTTTAGGACTTGGGATGAGTTTCAATCTGCATTCCTCAAGAAGTACTTTCCTAATCATCGGACTCAAAAATTGAGGAACGAAATCAATTCGTTCTATCAACATGAGACCGAACCATTTCATGCATATCTTGAGAGGTTCAAAGAGCTACTATCCTCGTGCCCTCACCATGGCATTGAGTTGTGGCGTCTTTGTCAGATTGTGTATGAGGGTCTTCACATCCCGTCCATAACGCTCCTTGAGTCCATGTGTCAAGGAGAGTTCTTGGGAAAGGATGAAAGGGAGGCATGGGCCTTCCTAGAAGACATCGCTGAGAAAACCATGCAATGGGAGAGTGTGAGGGAACCACCTGCATCATCTAGTATAGGAGCGAGGATCGCGAATGCAAACTCAACTAGATCGGGTTCCGCATTTGCTATCGATACCACTACGGCCACCGAGGCACACATGGCGGCCTTAATGCGCCGTATGGATTCGATTGAGCTCCAAAACCAACAAAGTGCACCTCACATGTCCACATCTGGTCCAGTTCCCTGTCATTCATGTGGTAGGATAGGTCATGTAGAAAGCGAGTGTGAGTCCATTCCTCCTGAGATGGAGCGTGTCAACGCCGTCTATGATAGAGCCAGGAATGACCCATACTCATCGTCTTATAATCCTGGATGGAGGAACCACCCCAATTTTTCATGGAACCAAACTAATGCCCCAGGTGGTCCTTCCAACTCCTCTAGACCACATTACCAATCACACCAACCTCCCATGCATGCACATTCCTATCAGCCACCCCAAGCGCAAACCACCAATCCATCGGGTTTCCCAAATTCCAATAATATGGAAACCCGATTCAATTCGCTTGAGACCTTGACTCGTGGACTTGAAAACTCAATGAGAAATTTTATGTCTACCACAAGTCAAGTTCTCACTTCAAATCAGCAGACCATGAAATCTCTAGAGCTTCAGATGGGCCAATTGGCTCAGTCTGTACATGAGAGAGAGAGAGAGAGAGAGAGAGGGTCTTTTCCTAGCCAGCCTGAGGCTAACCCCCGCATGTACCAACAACAACAAATGCAAAATGAGAATGTGGTACCTCGAGGGAGGCAAGTGAACCATGTGGAGGAACCTGTTTACCATGTCAATTCCATTGTGACCTTAAGGAATGGAAAACAGGTTGACAATCACATTTCCTTGCCACACCCACCACCATCTATGCAGCCCCTCAGTGGGAATGGTGGTGAAAAAGAAGCTGAGGGTGAGGGTAATACACCAAAGCTTTCTTCTCAGGCACAGCAGAAAACCTACCTGCCAAAAGCTCCCTATCCAAGTAGGTTGAACAAAAAGCAGAGTGACAACATGGACAAGATATTAGAGGTGTTTAAGCAAGTGAAGGTTAACATCCCCTTGTTGGATGTCATCCAACAAATACCTCAATATGCCAAAGTGTTGAAGGATCTCTGCACAACCAAGAGGAAGACCAATGTTCCTAAGAAAGCATTCTTGGCTGCAAATATCAGCTCACTTTTGTCCAATCCCACCTACACAAAATACAAAGACCCTGGGTGTCCTACTATTCAGTGTACGATAGGGGACACTAGAATGAGCAATGTTTTGCTTGATTTAGGATCAGCGGTCAACCTCCTCCCATTCTCTGTTTATCAACAGTTGAACTTGGGAGAATTGAAACCAACTAAGATCACCCTCCAATTGGCAGATAGATCCATTCGTATTCCCATGGGGATTATCGAGGACGTGCTTATCAAAGTTGGAGATTTTATATTTCCAATCGATTTTGTTGTCCTCGATACCAATCCTGTTGCGAACACCCACTCTCAAATACCTTTGATTTTGGGTAGACCATTTCTGGCAACCTCCAATGCCTTGATTAATTGTCGAAATGGTCTCATGAAGCTCTCATTCGGTAACATGAGTGCTGAGTTTCATGTGTTCAACTCTGGTAAGCAACAGGAACCCATGGATGAACCTTTAAATCTAAATCTCATCCGCCAATTGGAGAAAGCACCACACAATCAACGAACACCCCTAACCCCAATGCAACCCGTTGAGAATGTTCGTGGGCCCAGCGAAAACTCATTGCCTGTCTTCGCAATGCAACAGAGTGAGCTGGCCTCGAACATGAATGTCCAAAGGGAGTGTTCGTTGCATGATTCAGTTGAGACAACTAGTGAGAGTGAGATACCTCATCATATGCCTATACCAGAAGATGTCTCTACCTCAGATCCCATGGCCATTGAGCCATTTGAGCTTCATTTTGACTCCAACAAGGACCCACCTATGACCGAGCTTATGCTTGATGATCTAAATGATGGTGTGAGGTCCTTGTTGGATGACTTGGGGAGAAGCCCCATTCTTAGTGATGCAGGTCTGCTGCATCCATCGAATGAGCTTGAGGAACTCATTCTGATGCACCCGCCTATTGGTTGGAGGGTTTTCTTCGATGAGCAATTAAACCCTAGTGAGGCAACACAACTTCGTTCTTTGTTGCCCACACCCAACCAATATCATGAGGGGTTCGAGCCTTTCAGCTTTGACCTTTCACCCCTCATGACGCCTCAGAGTACCAGTGGAGTTTGCCCATCTCGGCAAGTCTCTGGTCCTCATGACTTGATGTTCTCATTTGATGTTCCTTGACCAAATGATTATGAGAATATCTTGGTTGATGTATATATCTTTATTATAAAAAAAAAGTGTAATAAAAGACTCATTAGTGAGCATCGTTTGTTGTGGGCCCCAACCCTTGTGTACTTGGGCCCAATCTCTTCACGTATTTATGTCCCTTCTTCAGCTTCTCACAGGTTTTGAGGGAATTTCGGTTTGTGTCCATCAACATGACCCTGAATGTCCCTTTGTACTTCATGTTGGTGAGATCTTTCCTTTTTCATGCATATCTACATGTAGTATCTTGTTCACATTCATTGAGGACAATGCATGAAGTAGGTGGGGGGGGGGGTGTTTTACGTGTGTACATAGTCGAGTCTTTTTCTTTTGATTTTGTTTTCTTTTTGTGTGTATTGTTAGGGTCATGTTAGTGTGCCACATTTAATATCGATATATCTGCTTGCCATGATCCTTGGGTGACTTGTCTTCTTTTGCTTGCCTAGTGCTTTAAAATTTTCACATTTCTTTCAAAATCTTCATGTGTTTGCGAAAGAAAATGTTTTTGTGGGTTTTGCGTGTGTTTAGCATGTGCAAAACCGTTGAGAGGCAAAGTAAAAAGAAAGCTCCCAAAATTGTCTTGAACTTGATGCATTAGGATTTCTAGTACTGACTTTAGGTCTTATCGAGTCGTTAGGATGCACCCCGGTTTTCCCTCGGGGGCGTGTAATCGTAGGGTTTCAACACTCAAACATTTAAAGAAGTCCACCCTAAACCTAGTGAGTCAAATAATTCGTGTCTTTTAGTATAAGGAAGTTTGTCGTGGTCAAAGGCCATTAATCTCTTTTTGTGAAACTTAAGTGTAGGGGTTTTGGTTCCCATGTAGATAAATAAATAAGTGGTGTTCTCTCTTCTCGCACGGCTCCTATCACTCGGGAAAGTAGGTCTGAGGGGACTTTGTGCCTGGTGCTTTCGAGTCATCTGACTTGGGATGCACCGACCGAACTCCCGTTACACGGGTGGTAGGGATCGCCCTATGTGGAGATTTGGGGGAAGGTGTACGTGATAGTGTAAGTCCTCATAGGCAATGATGCACGAAACCTGACCCTGGGAGAATCAAACACCAACCAATAAAATGCTCCAAAGAAAAAGAAAAAAAAATGATGAAAAAAAAAGAAAAAAAAGTCAAATAAGAACCAAAATGGACTTTACACATTGTATCACATTCAGAAGTTAAGGTTGCCCATGTCTTTCACTTAAGTCCTTAACTAACTCTCATGAATAACTCATTAGGCTAGGTGTGTGGACCGATTACATATATAGAGTCGACCCGTAGTATTACCGCGTCCCATGATCGACAATATGAGTCCAACGAGTCATGTAGCTAGATTGATTAATGCATCTTGTTCGGATTTTGTGGGTATATCCGCTGAAAACCCTCAGGAGACAACACTCCTCCTCCTTGGCGACAAGGAGGTTTAACGGTTTGTTGCACGTGCTAAGTGCAACCGTGATTCCTACGAAAGTGAGTTAGGATTTCTTGTTTTCGTATGCTTTTCTCTTTGTTTGTTTTGCTCGGGACTAGCAAAAGTTAGGTGTGGGGGTATTTGATTGACATCATTTCATGCTTATATTTGTATCTTATATCCATTATCTTTCACCTAAACAATGCTATGTTACGAGTTTTATGTTTAGTTTTCAGGAATAATTAGGTTTGAAGAGATGAAGCATAAAAGGACCCAAAAGCTGGGAAAAAGGACTGAATTGTGAGATCTAGGGACCAAGATGCAAGGGAGAAGGACCTGAACGCAAGACAGAAGGACCTAAGAGCAAAACAGAGAACTCCACACAATCATGGGGAGTATTTTGGCAATTCTATTCGGGTCGGAGCTCCAATAAACAAAGTAGATGCATCCAAGACCACCAAATACACAAAGCAAAGCCCAGAAGAAGATTCAACTGGATCCGGATATTTTTCACCGCCAATTGGCGGTCCAAGACCGCTAATTGGCGGTCACTTTTGGCCCAAATCCACCAAGTTTTCTCCTGGACGTGTATTAATGTTTGATTAGGCTAGTTTTGGTATTGGTTTAGTCCCACATCGGGGGATTGTCCCGGATTAGCTTTTTCCATGCCTATAAATAGAACTCTTCACCTCCTTTTGTAATCACTCCATATTTTAAGTGGCTATTCTTCCTACTAGAAGTGAGACCTTGAAGCACACACTAAAGTAGGAGGATGCTACTTTTAATGTGAGTCATTTTATCAATAAAGTTTTGTGTTTCTTTCATTGTTTGTTTATGCTTCTTTTATTGTTTGTGGATGTTTTAGTTTAATCGTCTTTTATTTCTAGCTTAGTTTTAATATGCTTTCTTTGCTTAGTTTAATAATTAGTGTAATGTTTAGTGAGTAGTTCCATCCCCTTTGGGGGGTGGAGTAGATGTACATACATGCATTAGAGAATGGGATGAATGCTTTATTTTTGATGTGTTGATAAAACATGAATGTATGCTTGCTTGTTTAGGATAGAATTTATAACTTGATGAGTTTTGCCAAAATGATTAGACACCTCTCATGCTTGTTTAGGTTCTGAAATAAACAACTTGCATATGTAAATGTTAATCAACTAAGTTGGTGAATAGATTGATAGGTTTTGCCATAACATTTAGACACTTCCTATGCTTGATAAACACCACCTTCATGTGCTTAAAGAATGTATTCTACACCCACCTCTTTGCATGTGTGCACTCACTCCACCCCTTAGGGGATTTCCCATTTCCGTATTTCAGCATTCTTCTTTTGTTCTTAGCTTATTTGTTAGTTCATTGTTTGTTTCTTTCGTTCGCATTTCATACTTCTTAGCATAGTTAAGTGTAGACTAGCTTAATCAATCTTTCTCCCCCAATCTTTGCCACTTGATTTCTGATAAAGAAGAGCCTGCTCACCTCCCTGAGGACGACCCGTACTTGCCACCGTTTCATCGCGGCCGTGCACTTGCGGTTTTAAATAAAACGTTCATCAAGGTGAAAGGATAAGAGGGGAGAGAGAGAAGAGGAGGGAGAAGGAGAGGAGAGGAAGAGAGGGGAGAGAGAAGGAGAAGAGAGAGGGAACGAGAGGAGACGGAGGGATAAGAGGAGAGAGCGGAGAAGGAGGGAGAGATAAGGAGAGGACGAGAGGGGAGGAGAGAGAGGGAGAAGAGGGGAGAGATAGAAGAGGAAGGAGAGAGGGGGGACAAGAGAGGAGGGAGCAAGAGAATGAGAGGTGGATAGAGAAGGAAAGGAGGATAAGAGGAAGGGAACGAGATAGAGAAGGCAGAGTGGAGATGGAGAAGGAGAGAGAAGGAGAGATAGTGGAGGAGAGAGGAAACGAGAGTGGAGGAGAGGGAGAAAGAGAAGGGGGAGGAGGAGAGAAGTGAGAGAAGGGACAGAGAGAGAGAGAGAGTGAGAGAGAGAGAGAGAGAGAGAGAGAGAGAAAGAGAGAGAGAGAGAGAGAGAGAGAGAGAGAGAGAGAGAGACAGGAGAGAGAGAGAGAGAGAGAGACAGGAGAGTAGAGGGAAGAGAAGAGGATAGGAGGGAGAAGGAGAGAGAGGGTAAGGAGAGGGAAGAAGTGGGAGAAGGGGAGAGGAGAAGGGAGAGAACTAGAAGGGGAGCGAAGAAGGGAAAGAGGATATAGAGGTAGAAGGAGTCCCCCCTCATTCTCATCTTCCCTCTCCTCCTCTCCTTCCCTTCTCTTTATCCTCTCTCTTCTTCTCCTTCTCTCCCTCTGGCTCCTCTCTTCCTTCTCTCCTTACCTTATAAGGAGAGATAGAGAGGGTAAGAGGGAGATAGAGAACGAGAAGAGGGAAGAAGAGAGAGGGGAAAAGAGGGATGGGAGAGAAGAAGAGGTAGGGAAGAAGGAGAGAGGCGATAGAGAAGGGAGAGTGAAGGAGAGGGAAGTAAGGAGGCGAGGTAGAGAAGGAGAGGGAGAGAGAAGCGGAAGAGAGGAGGATTGGGAGAGAGAGAAGGAAAGAGAGATAAGGAGAAAGGGAACGAGAGAGAAGGAGAAGAGAAAGAGGATAAGAGGGAGAATGAGAAAAGGAGAAGCGAGAGAATGTGAGAAGAGGAGAGAGAGCGAGAGAGAGGGATAAGAGGGAGAGGACAGAAAGAAGGTGAGGGGGAGAACAAGTAGAGGAAGAGAAGGAGAAGAGGGAGGAGGAGGAGAGTGGTAGAGAAGAGGAGAAGTGGGAAGAGAGAGGGAAAGGGGTAGAGAAGAGAGATGGAGAACGAGAGATGGAGAAGGGAGAAAGAAGGAGAGTGGAGAAAAGAGGACAAGTAGAGCAGAGAGAGGAGAAGGAAGTGGGAGAGAGAAGGAGAGTAGGGAAGAGGAGAGAGGGAGAGAAGGGAGAGAGAAGGGAAAGAGAGAGAAAAGGAGAGGGAGGAGAGAGAAGTAGGGGGAGAGAGCGAGAGAAGGAGGAAGGAGTGGAGAAGAGGACAAGAGGAAGATAGAAAATGAATGAGAAGGGGGAAGAGGGGAGGGAGAGAAGAAGGGGGAGAGGGAACGAGAGAGGTAGAGAAGAGAGGGAAGGAGGAGAGAAGAGGGAGGGAGGGGGAGAGGGAAGTAGAGAGGACACGGAGAAGGGAGAAGAAGGGCGAGGGAGAAGAGAGAGGGAGAGAACGAGCGAGAGAAGGAGAAGGGAAAGAGGAGGATAGAGAAGGATAAAAAGGGGGAGAGAGCAGAAGAAGAGAGAAGGATAAGGAGAGAAGAAGGGGAGCGGGATACGAGGGAGATAGAGATGAGGCGAGGGAGATGAGAGAAAGAGAAGAGGGAAGAGTGAGAGAGAAGGAGAGCGGTAGAGAAGGAGAGAAGAGAGAGGGGGTAGAACGAGAGAGAAGGGAGAGAATGGGACGACGAGAGAGGAAGGAGTGGGAGAAAAAGAGAAGCGAGAGAAGGAGAGGGAGAAGGAGAGAGAGAGAGATAAAGAGAGTGTGATAAGGGGAAGAGGGAAAGGGAGAGAAGGAAGAGAGAGAAAGAGATAGAGACGGTGGGAGAACTGACAAGGGAGAGAGGTGGAGAAGGATAAGGAGAATGTGTGGGCAAAGAAGAGGGAAGATGGGAAGAGCGTTGAAGAAGAGGGGGAGAGAATGAGAGAGAGTGAGAAGGGAGAGGGGTAGACAACATTGGAGAAGAGAGAAGGGAGCGAGAGAGAGAAGGATAGAGGCAGAGAAGAGAGAATAGGGATAAGGATAAGGAGAGAAGAGAAAGTAGAATAGAAAAGAGGAGGGAGAGAGAGAGAGAGAGAGAAGAGACAGGAGGGAGAGAGAGCGAGAGATGGAGGAGGAGAAGGAGGGAGTGGAGGAGAGGGATAAGAGGGAGAGAGAAAAGGAGAAAGAAGAGAGGAAAGAGGAGAGGAGAGAGAGATAAGAATAAGGAGAAGGAGAGAGGGAAATGGAGAAGAGGAGAGGGAGATGAGGAGATATAGAGAAGGGGAGGTGAGAGAAAAAAGGAGAGGGAGATAAGGAGAAGAGAGGGGGAACTAGAGGAGGTGAAGGGATAAGAGGGCAGAGAGAGAAGAGGAGGGAGAAGGAGAGGAGAGGAAGAGAGGGGAGAGAGAAGGAGAATAGAGAGGGAACGAGAGGAGACGGAGGGATAAGAGGAGAGAGCGGAGAAGGAGGGAGAGATAAGGAGAGGACGGGAGGGGAGGCGAGAGAGGGAGAAGAGGGGAGAGATAGAAGAGGAAGGAGAGAGGGGGGACAAGAGAGGAGGGAGCAAGAGAGGTGGATAGAGAAGGAAAGGAGGATAAGAGGGAAGGGAACGAGATAGAGAAGGCAGAGTGGAGATGGAGAAGGAGAGAGAAGGAGAGATAGTGGAGGAGAGAGGAAACGAGATAGGAGGAGAGGGAGAAAGAGAAGGGGGGAGGAGGAGAGAAGTGAGAGAAGGGAGAGAGAGAGAGAGAGAGAGAGAGAGAGAAAGGAGAGTAGAGGGAAGAGAAGAGGATAGGAGGGAGAAGGAGAGAGAGGGTAAGGAGGGGGAAGAAGTGGGAGAAGGGGAGAGGAGAAGGGAGAGAACTAGAAGGGGAGCGAAGAAGGGAAAGAGGATATAGAGGTAGAAGTAGTCCCCCCTCATTCTCATCTTCCCTCTCCTCCTCTGCTTCCCTTCTCTTTATCCTCTCTCTTCTTCTCCTTCTCTCCCTCTCGCTCCTCTCTTCCTTCTCTCCTTACCTTATAAGGAGAGATGGAGAGGGTAAGAGGGAGATAGAGAACGAGAAGAGGGAAGAAGAGAGAGGGGAAAAGAGGGATGGGAGAGAAGAAGAGGAAGGGAAGGAGAGAGGAGATAGAGAAGGGAGAGTGAAGGAGAGGGAAGTAAGGAGGCGAGGTAGAGAAGGAGAGGGAGAGAGAAGCGGAAGAGAGGAGGATTGGGAGAGAGAAGGAAAGAGAGATAAGGAGAGAGGGAACGAGAGAGAAGGAGAAGAGAAAGAGGATAAGAGGGAGAATGAGAAAAGGAGAAGCGAGAGAATGTGAGAAGAGGAGAGAGAGCGAGAGAGAGGGATAAGAGGGAGAGGACAGAAAGAAGGTGAGGGGGAGAACAAGTAGAGGAAGAGAAGGAGAAGAGGGAGGAGGAGGAGAGTGGTAGAGAAGAGGAGAAGTGGGAAGAGAGAGGGAAAGGGGGAGAGAAGAGAGATGGAGAACGAGAGATGGAGAAGGGAGAGAGAAGGAGAGTGGAGAAAAGAGGACAAGTAGAGCAGAGAGAGGAGAAGGAAGCGGGAGAGAGAAGGAGAGTAGGGAAGAGGAGAGAGGGAGAGAGAAGGGAAAGAGAGAGAAAAGGAGAGGGAGGAGAGAGAAGTAGGGAGAGAGAGCGGGAGAAGGAAGAAGGAGTGGAGAAGAGGACAAGAGGAAGATAGAAAATGAAGGAGAAGGGGGAAGAGGGGGGGGGGGGGGAGAGAAGAAGGGGGAGAGAATGGACACATTGATAGACGAATCTTGTGGCGGGACCTTGAATCCATGGAGCCTCCAACGTCAATGACTTGGTTAGTAGGAGGTGATTTCAATTGCATTCGATGGCCGTGGGAAAAACGAGGTGGAGGGGGAGTAAATGAGGCTGCCATAAAAGATTTCAACGAGAGTGTGGATGCCCGACAACTCCTTGAGATGCCTTCCTCGGGTGGAGAGTTCACTTGGTCGAATTCTTCCGAAGGAAGCGCTTCCATTGAAACTCGAATTGATCGGATCTTGATGAATAATGCATGGTTAGAAAAGTTTCCACAATCTCACTATGTAGTGGGGGAGAAGGCTCTAAGTGACCATGCGACACTTATCATGCGAACGGAAGGAAATGAGAGAAGGAAGGCGCGGATGTTTAGGTTCGAAAACCATTGGGTGGAGCATGAGGATTTCCTTTCGATTGTTGAAGGGGCTTGGGCAACACTTATAAATGGCACTCCTATGTTTCGTGTGGTGGAGAAATTGAATGAAGTCAAGGAGGCACTCAAGAGGTGGAGTGCGAGTAAGTTTGGGAATGTTGAAAACAAAGTGAAGCAAGCCCGGGTAGCTCTTGAGGATGTAAGGAGAAGGAGTGCAAACCCGGTGGATGGAGCTCTTGAAATTGTTGAGGGGGCTGCAAAAGACGAGCTTGCACGTGTCCTTGCTAGGGAGGAATCCATTATTAGGCAAAAATCAAGAGTCAAGTGGTTAAAGGAGAGGGAGAGAAGGGAGAGGGAAGGGAAAGAGAGAGAAAAGGAGAGGGAGGAGAGAGAAGTAGGGAGAGAGAGCGAGAGAAGGAGGAAGGAGTGGAGAAGAGGACAAGAGGAAGATAGAAAATGAAGGAGAAGGGGGAAGAGGGGAGGGAGAGAAGAAGGGGGAGAGGGAACGTGAGAGGTAGAGAAGAGAGGGAAGGAGGAGAGGAGAGGGAGGGAGGGGGAGAGGGAAGTAGAGAGGAGACGGAGAAGGGAGAAGAAGGGCGAGGGAGGAGAGAGGGGTTGAAGAAGGAGAGAGAGAGGGAGAGAGCGAGCGAGAGAAGGAGAAGGGAAAGAGGGGGATAGAGAAGGATAAAAGGGGGAGAGAGCAGAAGAAGAGAGAAGGATAAGGAGATAAGAAGGGGAGCGGGATACGAGGGAGACAGAGATGAGGCGAGGGACATGAGAGAAAGAGAAGAGGGAAGAGTGAGAGAGAAGGAGAGCAGTAGAGAAGGAAAGAAGAGAGACGGGTAGAACGAGAGAGAAGGGAGAGAATGGGACGACGAGAGAGGAAGTAGTGGGAGAAAAAGAGGAGAGGAGGAGAGAAGAGAGGAGGGAGAAGGAAAAGTAGGAGAGAGAAGCTCTAGGAAAGCATGGGGGTTTCTATTGGTTTCTTAGGTCTTTTTTCACGTTTTTCCACTTAAATCTTCGTTTTTTCAACTCAAATGGAGCGATTTAGTCGCTCTTCTCAAGATTTGATGCAAGATGGAGGTTGTGGCAAGCATTTGGACCTCCAAAATGCTCATTTGGAGCAGCGAGATGTGTTGGAGGAGGGGAGGCCGAGCCACATTGGGAAAGAAGGGGGTTCTACTCCAAAGAAATGGACGGATTTGTTCTCCTCTTGTCCAAGGGCATCCACGACCCTTGAGTTTGTGGAGCCGGAAGTGAAGGATGGGGTGCGCATGGCAAGGTGCTCGAAAGAAGAGGTGGTGGAGGCATTGAAGAAATGGGACAAGGTATTGCTTGGTTACTTTGTTGATTTCAAACCACATTTTCCCACGTTAGAGAAGTACTTGCAACGGGTGTCGAAGCTCACCAGAGGTTTGGAAGTGATCCGAAGGCAAGAGGGGTTCCTTTTATTTAGGTTCACGATTTACAAGGACTTGGAGTATGTTCTTGAGAATGGTCCTTGGTTTGTGAGGGGCACACCTCTAGTTGTGCAAAAGTGGACGCCCACCACCATGATGAAGAGGGAGAAGATGTCCACGGTGCCCATTTGGATTCACTTGCCGGAGTTAGATTTGAGGTTTTGGTCACCAAACAATTTGAGCACCATAGCTAGTGTTATCGGAAGGTCACTCTACATGGATGAGAACACGGCGGTGGGGAGGAGATTGGCTTATGCACGTTTGTGTGTGGAGGTACCATGCACATTTGATTACCCATCAAAAATTCGAGTTCAAGTGGAGGATGGAGAGGAGGAGGACATTGTGGTGGAGTATGAGTGGAGATTGGGATATTGTGTTGATTGCAAGGAATTCGGCCATACTCCGGTCAAGTGCCCAAACAAAGTCCGAGAGGAGGTGCAAGGGAAGCCGACCGGGAAGAAGAAGAATAAAGAATGGGTTGTCGTTGGAAAAGGAGGAAGAGGAATAAGAGAAAGAGAGGAGAAGGAGGGCGAAGCCGAGGTGATTGGTTTGGGCGTTGAGAGAGAGGAATTGGAGCTGCCGGAATTGGTCACCGGCGAGGAGGGGCTGGTCGGAGGTGGGCTGGTCGGAGGTGGTGTCCTTGGGGGTGAGGTGGCCATGGAGTTTGGTGCACATGGGCTAAACCATGAGGGACAAAAAGTTAGTGGAGGGGGACAAAAAGCAAGAGAAGGACAAAAAGGAAAAGGTGTCATAGGAAAAGAAAAAACTGCTTTGTTTGAGCCAATCATGGGTGGGGATTTCGAAATTTGTCTTATTCCTCCTCCTTTGGGCAACCATGAAGCAAATAAAAATGAGACACATGGAAAGGGGAAAGCAAATGATGGGAGGCCAAACCAAAATGAGACAAGTGGCAAGGGAGTAAGTGGAGGGAATGGAATTGATATTCATGCACATGAGGGGGTGTTATTCTCTACACGTGAAGAGGAAACACAAGATGGGGATTTCGAAATTGCTCTTATTCCTCCTCCTTTGGGCAGCCATGAAGCAAATAAAAATGTGACACATGGAAAGGGGAAAGCAAATGATGGGAGGTCAAACCAAAATGCGACAAGTGGCAAGGGAGTAAGTGGAGGGAATGAAATTGATATGCATGCACATGAGGGGGTGCTATTCTCTACACGTGAAGAGGAAACACAAGATGAGGGGTGGATTTCTCCAAAGCATGGGGTCCGAAATATGGAGAAGGGAGGCTCTAGTGTGGTGCTCACTCGAAGTGGTGCGTTGGGAGGGGGTACAAGTGGTCGGTTTGAAGCTCTTATGGGCTTGGTTGACGTGGGTCAGCCCGAGGGAGGAGACAAGGATGTTGAGCAACAAATCGGGGAGAAGAGGCCGGGAATTAAAGTGTTATCACCACCACCACCGGTGGACTTGTCATCTATCTCCCCACAACCGGAGGCGTTTAAAGCCGTTCGTGAGAAGGCGTTGGGGCAACAACGAGCAAATCGAGGTGGGAAGGGATCTCAACGATCCCCTACTCCAAAACCATGAATGTCCTTGTTTGGAATGTGCGCGGCGCAAATCTCCCCAGTCGTGCACTTATGATAAGGGGTAAAATAAAGGAAGCAAAGGTGGATGTAGTGTGCATCGTGGAACACAAAGTCAAAACGAAAAGGTTGGACAGATTTCGAAGGGCAATATGGGGGAATAACAAGTGGGCGGCGAATAATATGATTGTGGACTCCGGAAGAGTGCTTGTGATGTGGGATGAATGCAAAGTGGATCTCCATGTTACATGGGAGACATCACAATTACTACAACTTGAAGGAAGGGAATTAAGAAATGGGAAACACATTGTTATTACGGCGGTGTATGGGGAAAATGGATACATGGAACGCCGAAGGTTATGGGAGGACTTGGAAGGAGCGGCACCTTTAGATACCACACCTTGGCTTGTGTGTGGTGACTTCAATTGCATACTAGGGTGCGGTGAAAAGAGGGGTGGTTTGGGTTTCAACATCACGGCCATGGATGATTTTAATGTATGTTTGGATAGTTTGCAACTACTTGAAGTACCGTCAACGGGTGGGGAATTCACATGGACTAACTCATCGAAGGGAGAGGCGTGCATTGAAACTAGGATTGATAGGATCCTTATGACACAAGCATGGTTGGCTGAATTCCCGGATGTAGCCTATGTCGTGGGAGAAAGGGAGCTTAGTGATCATTCGCCACTTCTCATGACAATGGAAAATAAGGGTGAGAGGAAGGCAAGAATGTTTCGATTTGATAATTTTTGGGCCGATCATGAGGGGTTTGAGGAGGTGGCAAGCTCAGCATGGGCAAACTTGGTAGATGGGACGCCCATGTTCCGGGTCGTAGCAAAATTAGGCATGGTCAAGGAGGCGGTTAAGAAGTGGAGTAAGGAAACGTTTGGGAATCCAGAAAGTAGAGTGGGAGAAGCGAAGCATGCACTAGAAGAAGTGCGGCATCAAAGAAGGACACATCCGGAGGACGATAGGTTACAAGAGCAAGAGAATAGATGCAAAGAGGAGCTCGATCGTGCACTAGTTTGGGAGGAATCCATCCTGAGGCAAAAATCGGGGATTAAGTGGTTAAGTGAAGGAGACCGGAACTCGAGATTCTTTCATGCTTCCCTTCGTGTGAGGAGAGCCACCAATAATGTGAGACGAGTGTTGGAAGGGGGAAATACATTCGAGAGTGAGGAGGAGATTCGAGAGGCGTTTAGGCGTCGTTACTCTAACTTGTTTGCTAATGGTTTTCAGGTACAAAATCTTGACTCACAAATCCTCTTCCCACGACTTGAGGAGGGGGAAGCAATGACACTAGTGAAGGACTTGTCCATGGAAGAATTGGAGAAAGTGGTGATGAATTCAAATGTGGACAAGGCGCCGGGCCCTGATGGCTTCAATGCAAAGTTTTTCAGGTGCTCTTGGTCGTGGCTGAAAAGAGATGTTTTTAAAGCGGTGGACTCCTTCATGTGAAGTGGGAAATTGCTAGCTCAAGCCAACTACACATCAATCACACTCATCCCGAAGAAGACGACACCATGCACGGTGGATGATTACCGGCCCATCTCCTTATGCAACATGATCTACCGATATCTATCAAAGGTGTTGGCAAATAGATTAAAGAAGGTTTTGCCAAGGTTGGTGGGGGAAACACAAAGTGCGTTCGTGAGTGGTCGAAGGATTAGTGACAACATCTTGCTTGCACATGAAGTCTGTCACAACATGCACTTGAACCGTGGGAAAGGGCGTATGTGTCTCAAATTAGATCTTCGGAAGGCATACGATTCAGTGTCTTGGAAGTTCCTTGAAGAGGTGCTGAAGAGGTTTGGGTTCCCGAGTACATGGACGAAGTGGATGATGGCGTGTGTGAAGGCATCGTTTGTGGTGACGGTGAATGGAGCCAACTCAAAGCAATTTCGGCAAGGGGACCCTCTAGCTCCCTACTTGTTTGTACTTTGCATGGAGACATTGAGCGTCATGATCAAAAAGGAGGTGGAGGAAGGAGCGATCAAACCAAGTAGATGTGGGGACATTCCGATATCCCACCTTTTGTTCGCCGATGATGTGATGGTGTTCGCGGATGCTACACGTGCTAATGCCCATGCTATAAAAGAGGTTCTCTCCAAATTCTCAGCCATGTCGGGTCTTAAATTGAATACAACTAAGAGCCAAGTGTTCCTTGGGGGTGATGCACAAGATGGGCAATGGATATGTGATCACTTGGAGATGGAGAGGGTGGAATTCCCGGTTATCTATTTGGGGCTGCCATTATTCTCCTCACGCTTAGGAAAGCAACATTGTTCGAGCCTCATTGAGAAGGTGAGAACTAAATTGAGCACTTGGAAGCGAAACCACCTTTCCATGGCGGGTAGGGTGGAGTTGGTGTGAAGTGTCTTGGTCTCGTTTAGCATATATTGGACTTCAGCTTTCTTACTCCCAAAAACAGTCTTGAGGGAGGTGGAGAGTATCATGATACACTTTGTTTGGGGGGCCCAAAAAAGTGGGTGGCCGTGGCGTGGAAAGACATATGCACACCAAAGAAGAAGGGCGGCTTGGGGCTGAAGAGACTCACGGAATGGAATGAAGTAGGTATGTTACGACTCTTTTGGTTGGTAGTTGAGAATGGAGGCTCGTTATGGGTGAGATGCATGCGACGGAAATACTTGAGAAATCGGTCCATTTGGCTTGCTTGGCCACCATCGACTTCCTCGTGGGCATGGAGAGGCATCCTAAGTGTTCGTGACATAGCGAAGGAGAAAATTCAGTACCAAGTTGGGGATGGGAAGTCTATTCGTTTCTTCCTTGACCCATGGTGTGGAATGTCGTTCATAAGCCGACCGGGGGGAGATTGGCTGAAACATAATATTGGTGTTCCAATTGACACTTATGTGTCTTATTTTATTCGGGATGGGGTGTGGAACCTCCCCTTCCCACGTAGTTTGGAGATTGAGGAACTTTGGCCACGTATTATGGGTACCCCCATCTCGGGTGGGATTGACAAACCGACCCGAATTGGAATGAGGAGTGACAACTTCACAACCAAGGAGGCGTGGACATGGGTAATTCAAGAGAAGGAGGATGTGGTTTGGGCCCCCTTGGTGTGGCATAAGCACCATGTCCCGAAGCACGCAATGACACTTTGGAGGGCTTTACGTGGAAGACTCACAACACAGTGCCTCATGAAGCAGAGGGGAGCCATGCATGATACCACGTGTGTACTTTGCGAGGACGGAGAGGAAGATATGGCACATCTTTTTTGGAAATGCGAGTATACAAGACACGTGTGGGCACAAATTCGGGGGGTCCTAAAGCTAAGCATGGATGTAGAAGAAACAATGGAAGCCGAGGTACAACGGGGTATCCAGATTAGAGGAGGGGGCTGGGACAGTAAATATCATGCGGTTAGCCTTGGGAGCGGTGGTCCATGAATGTTGGCAAAAAAGAAATAGGCGCATCTTTGATGATGAGAAGAGGCGCCCGGTGGATGTTATTCAAAGTGTGAAGGAAGGAGTGCGGATAGTGGAGTGAATTTGAAAGAGTATGGGCATAGTGAGGTGAAATCTTTTTGTAATAAGTAGTAGAATGGGTAACTGTGCATGGCGATAGAATTGTAATAGTGGCCGGGTGTGCATGTGGCACCCCCCGCGGACTTAAGACTCATATTTTGTAGGTTGTAATTTACACACATTTAATAGATTTAGAGGCTAAGCCTCCCTTTTGCTTTGCAAAAAAAAAGTGGGAGAAAAAGAGAAGCGAGAGAAGGAGAGGGAGAAGGAGAGAGAGAGAGAGATAGAGAGAGTGGGATAAGGAGAAGAGGGAAAGGGAGAGAAGGAAGAGAGAGAAAGAGATAGAGACAGGGGGAGAAATGATAAGGTAGAGAGGTGGAGAAGGATAAGGAGAATGTGTGGGCAAAGAAGAGGGAAGATGGGAAGAGAGTTGAAGAAGAGGGGGAGAGAATGAGAGAGAGTGAGAAGGGAGAGGGGTAGACAACATAGGAGAAGAGAGAAGGGAGCGAGAGAGAGAGAGAGAGAGAAGGATAGAGGCAGAGAAGAGAGAATAGGGATAAGGATAAGGAGAGAAGAGAAAGTAGAATAGAAAAGAGGAGGGAGAGAGAGAGAGAGAGAGAAGAGACAGGAGGGAGAGAGAGCGAGAGATGGAGGAGGAGAAGGAGGGAGTGGAGGAGAGGGATAAGAGGGAGAGAGAAAAGGAGAAAGAAGAGAGGAAAGAGGAGAGGAGAGAGAGATAAGAATAGGGAGAAGGAGAGAGGGAAATGGAGAAGAGGAGAGGGAGAGGAGGAGATATAGAGAAGGGAAGGTGAGAGAAAAAAGGAGAGGGAGATAAGGAGAAGAGAGGGGGAACTAGAGGAGGTGAAGGGATAAGAGGGGAGAGAGAGAAGAGGAGGAAGAAGGAGAGGAGAGGAAGAGAGGGGAGAGAGAAGGAGAAGAGAGAGGGAACGAGAGGAGACGGAGGGATAAGAGGAGAGAGCGGAGAAGGAGGGAGAGATAAGGAGAGGACGAGAGAGGGAGAAGAGGGGAGTGATAGAAGAGGAAGGAGAGAGGGGGGACAAGAGAGGAGGGAGCAAGAGAATGAGAGGTGGATAGAGAAGGAAAGGAGGATAAGTGGGAAGGGAACGAGATAGAGAAGGCAGAGTGGAGATGGAGAAGGAGAGATAGTGGAGGAGAGAGGAAACGAGAGAGGAGGAGAGGGAGAAAGAGAAGGGGGGAGGAGGAGAGAAGTGAGAGAAGGGAGAGAGAGAGAGAATGGAGAGTAGAGGGAAGAGAAGAGGATAGGAGGGAGAAGGAGAGAGAGGGTAAGGAGAGGGAAGAAGTGGGAGAAGGGGAGAGGAGAAGGGAGAGAACTAGAAGGGGAGCGAAGAAGGGAAAGGGGAGATAGAGGTAGAAGGAGTCCCCCCTCATTCTCATCTTCCCTCTCCTCCTCTCCTTCCCTTCTCTTTATCCTCTCTCTTCTTCTTCTTCTCTCCCTCTCGCTCCTCTCTTCCTTCTCTCCTTACCTTATAAGGAGAGATGGAGAGGGTAAGAGGGAGATACAGAACGAGAAGAGGGAAGAAGAGAGAGGGGAAAAGAGGGATGGGAGAGAAGAAGAGGTAGGGAAGAAGGAGAGAGGAGATAGAGAAGGGAGAGTGAAGGAGAGGGAAGTAAGGAGCCGAGGTAGAGAAGGAGAGGGAGAGAAGGTCGAGGGAGAGAGAATCCAAGCAAAAGGGGCGGAATAGCACCCAACACAACTCACCTCCACGCACTGCTCCGAATTCCACTCGCCGGAGATCACCTCTTCTTCCATGCCGGAGCGCACCTACTCGCTGGGGCTCAACCTAGGAGAGAGAGAGAGACGTGAGTGAGAGCAAGGTAAGGGAGAGAGAGAAAATCACCAAATCAATATCTCCTCCCAAACCAATCCTCACCATCCTTTCCAATCCATCCATCTCCACCACTCATCTCAACCATCCTCAATCCTAGCCGTCCATCTTCATCTCCCCCTAAACACCACCTAAACACATCCAAAAACCCAATTAGGATTAGGATCTTACAGAACAAGTAGAGGAAGAGAAGGAGAAGAGGGAGGAGGAGGAGAGTGGTAGAGAAGAGGAGAAGTGGGAAGAGAGAGGGAAAGGGGGAGAGAACGAGAGATGGAGAAGGGAGAGAGAAGGAGAGTGGAGAAAAGAGGACAAGTAGAGCAGAGAGAGGAGAAGGAAGCGGGAGAGAGAAGGAGAGTAGGGAAGAGGAGAGAGGGAGAGAAGGGAGAGAGAAGGGAAAGAGAGAGAAAAGGAGAGGGAGGAGAGAGAAGTAGGGAGAGAGAGCGAGAGAAGGAGGAAGGAGTGGAGAAGAGGACAAGAGGAAGATAGAAAATGAAGGAGAAGGGGGAAGAGGGGAGGGAGAGAAGAAGGGGGAGAGGGAACGAGAGAGGTAGAGAAGAGAGGGAAGGAGGAGAGAAGAGGGAGGGAGGGGGAGAGGGAAGTAGAGAGGAGACGGAGAAGGGAGAAGAAGGGCGAGGGAGAAGAGAGAGGGGTTGAAGAAGGAGAGAGAGAGGGAGAGAGCGAGCGAGAGAAGGAGAAGGGAAAGAGGAGGATAGAGAAGGATAAAAGGGGGAGAGAGTAGAAGAAGAGAGAAGGATAAGGGGAGAAGAAGGGGAGCGGGATACGAGGGAGATAGAGATGAGGCGAGGGAGATGAGAGAAAGAGAAAAGGGAAGAGTGAGAGAGAAGGAGAGCGGTAGAGAAGGAGAGAAGAGAGAGGGGTAGAACGAGAGAGAAGGGAGAGAATGGGACGAGGAGAGAGGAAGGAGTGGGAGAAAAAGAGAAGCGAGAGAAGGAGAGGGAGAAGGAGAGAGAGAGAGAGATAAAGAGAGTGGGATAAGGAGAAGAGGGAAAGGGAGAGAAGGAAGAGAGAGAGAAAGAGATAGAGACGGTGGGAGAAATGATAAGGGAGAGAGGTGGAGAAGGATAAGGAGAATGTGTGGGCAAAGAAGAGGGAAGATGGGAAGAGAGTTGAAGAAGAGGGGGAGAGAATGAGAGAGAGAGTGAGAAGGGAGAGGGGTAGACAACATAGGAGAAGAGAGAAGGGAGCGAGAGAGAGAGAGAGGGTAAGTAGAGGAAAAAGTTATGAGAGGAGAGAGAAACTCTAGGTGCGCATGGGGAACCTAAGGTTGTCTAGGGTTCTCCACCTCGTTTCTTCACCAAAACCATTGATTTTCTCACCAAAATGGATCCTACATCTAGCTCTACACGATTGCAACTACAAGATGGAGATGGTGGCACAAATACGGATCTCCATCATGCAAACAAGTTGGTTTTATCCTCGGTCTTAGAGGGTGAAGCTTCCACACCACCTCTAGGGAGTGTTCTTACTCCCCCAAGGAAGTGGTCGGACTTATTTACATCTAGTTCAAGGGCAGCCACGACCCTCAAGTTTGTCCCGCCGGTTGTCAAGGGAGGAGAGAAGGTGGCCGTGTGTTCACAACAAGAAGTGAGGGAGAACTTGAAACGGTGGGACAAGGTGTTGGTAGGGTATTTCGTAGCTCTCAAGCCTCACTTGCCGACCTTGGAGAAGCATCTCCACAAACTATGGGGACTAGTTGGAGGTATGGAAATCATTAGAAGAAGCCAAGGATTCTTATTATTTCGTTTTACACTTAGTGAAGATAGAAAGAGGGTTCTCCAAGGAGGACCTTGGTTCGTTAGAGGGGCACCACTTGTGGTTCAAGAGTGGACACCGGAAATGTCATTGAAGAAGGCAAACATCACCACGATCCCCATTTGGGTTCGCTTGCCGGAGCATGACCTCCGTTTTTGGTCACCCAACACATTGAGTAACATAGCAAGTGTGCTTGGAAGGCCCCTCTACATGGATGATTATACGGCTTCCGGGTGTAGGTTGGCGTTTGCAAGAGTTTGCATTGAGGTCAGCCATGAGTTCTCCTATCCAAGTTGGGTGGAGGTGCAAGTGGAGGAGGGCGAAATGCATAAAGTGTACGTGGAATATGAGTGGAGACCCGGGTATTGCATGGAGTGCCTTGAGTTTGGGCATGTGGTGGAGAGATGCCCAAGGAAGAAAGTGATTGCAAGTGTCCATGAAGTCCCACAAAGGAAGGTCGAGAAATGGGTGGAGGTAGGCCGTGCAAAGGGTGGGAAACACCTCAAGAAGGATGGAAGTGAGGTGCGAAGCAAGGAAAGGGTGAGAGAGGAGGGGTGTTTGCATGGAGGGGAGGCAAAGGAGGTGGCTGCCGTGGAGGGTGGAGGAGGGAGGATGGATGGAAGGGATGATGACGTGGAGCCCTTAGAGGAGGACGTGGTCACATCAGCAAATGGGGAGGTGACACGTAGCTCATGTGGGAGGGAAAATGAGGAGGGAAAATCAAGAGGACCACAAGATTTCGTGGTATGCTCCTCTCTAGTGGGAGCAAATGAGAGGAAGGCACGTGGCATGGAGGAGGACAAGAATGGAGACAAAAATAGAGTCCATTTTCGTGAGGAAACAACTACAAGGGAGGAAGCCAAGGAGAGGAGGCCATGTGGACGTCTAGAAGAGCAAAAGGGAAAGCAAAACAAAGGTGGGTGCTCTACTTTTGGAAGAACCAATGAGGAGGGTGTTGAGTGCTCCATGTTTGAATGGGCCAATGGGGAGAGAGCAAGTGAGCCTTGTGAAGAAGTAGAGGGGGACCAAGATACTTTTCGTGAGGACAAACCAAAAGAGGAATGGGGTGGAGAGTCACGTGAATTACCACACATGGAGGAGTCCTTCATGCAAGAAAGAGAGGGGGACCAAGTTAGCTTTTGTGGGGACCAACCAAATGAGGAATGGGGTGGGAAATCACGTGACCCACTCAACTTGGAGGGAGCTAGCATGATAGGAACGTTGCATGGGCCTCTTGTGCATGGGATGGCCACGAAATTAGTGGAACACCATGAGGTATGCAACAAAGGAAATGTGAGAGAGGTTTTGGAAGTCAATGGCGTGGGAAATGGCTCAAGTAGATTAGCTTCCTTGATACATGATGAAGAAGGATGGACAACGCCTAGAAAAGTGGCAAGGGAGAAGGACCAAAGGAAGGAAAGCTCGTGGAAAAGGAAATGTGGGAGCATGGTAGGGGTGTTAGGTGACCTCGAGAAGGAGAATGAGATGGAGGACGGGAAGGGAAAACAAGAAGAAACACATGAGATGGAGGTTCCGTCGTCCATAGCAAGCCGTGTGCGAAGTTGCTCCCCACCACCCCCGGTGGATTTGGCTTCAATTTCACCACAACCCGAAGCCTTCAAAGCAATTCGTGAGAAAGGAATGAGACAACAAAAAAACATGCGTGGAGGGAAGGGGCGTATGCCCACACCTTGAACACATGAATATCCTTGTGTGGAATGTGCGCGGAGCAAATGGACCCGGCCGTGCACTTATGATAAGGGGTCGAATAAAGGAGGTGAAGTCGGATATAGTGTGTCTTGTGGAACACAAAGTGAAATTGAAGAAGCTTGCAAGATTCAAGCGCGCAATATGGCCTCATGAATGGGTGGGGGAATAGCTTGATCGTGGACTCCGGGAGAATACTTGTGCTTTGGAATGATCAAGTGGTAGGCCTTGATACTAAATTTGAATCGGCCCAAATGCTTCATTTCGAGGGGCTCATGAGGAAGGATGGGATTGAGTTTGCTTTCACAGCAATTTATGGAGAAAATGGTCATGTAGAGAGAAGGAAACTTTGGCACGACCTTGCCTCCGTGGAACCAAGTGCCTCGATACCTTGGGTAGTGGGAGGGGACTTCAATTGTATTCGTATGGCAAGCGAGAAGAGGGGAGGAGGGATGGTGAATGAGGCTGCAATTCAGGAATTCAATGAGTGTGCGGATGCACTTCAACTCCTTGAAATGCCTTGGATGGGTGAGGAATTCACTTGGTCAAACTCCTCCGAGGGCGCCGCTCGTATCGAAACGAAAACTGATCGTATATTGATGAACAATGCTTGGTTAGAGAGGTTCCCGGAGGTATATTATGTGGTGGGGGCAAAGGACTTGAGTGACCATGCGACGCTCACCATGAAAATGGAGGGAAATGAGAGGAGGAAGTCGAAGATGTTTAGGTTTGAAAACTATTGGACGGATCATGAAGAGTTCTTAGGGGTTGTAGAGGGTGCGTGGGCAACACTTGTGGATGGTACTCCCATGTTTAGAGTGGTGGAAAAATTGAATGAAGCAAAAAAGGCTCTAAAGAGATGAAGTGGGCTCAAGTTTGGAAATGTTATAAACAAGGTGGGAGTAGCTAGAAATACCCTTGCGGATATAAGGAGAAGGAGAAGTGAGGGGCCGGATGATGAGCACCTAAGAAACGAAGATAGGGCAGCAAAAGAAGAGCTAAACCGCGTTCTCATGTGGGAGGAATCATTAATTCGCCAAAAATCAAGAGTTAGGTGGTTAAAGGAGGGGGACCAAAACACCCGGTTCTTTCATGCGCAACTTAGAGTGAGGAGGGCCACCAACCAAGTGAGGAGTGTGTGTGAGGGAGAGTACACCTTCGAGGAGGAAGGAGAGATTCGTGAAGCGTTTCGACGATTTTTTCTAACTTGTTTGCTAATGAATTTCAGGTTTGTAAGATCAAATCATCGATTGAGTTACCCCAAATTGCAGCATCGGATGGAGAATGTTTAGTGCGACAATTGCACATGAAGGAGCTTGAAGATGTTATCTTGAATGCAAATGTGGACAAGGCGCCAGGGCCCGATGGGTTCGATGCTAAGTTCTTCAAAGTGGCATGGGGAATAATAAAGAAGGACATTTTCAAAGCCGTGGAGTCATGCATGTCGAGTGGAAAGGTTTTGGCCAAGTGGAATTACACGTCTATCACACTCATACCAAAGAAGAAGGCACCAAAGATGGTGGAAGATTATAGGCCCATAGCTTTGTGCAACATGATGTATAGATTTACTTCTAAAGTGCTTGCAAACCGGTTGAAGATATTGCTACCACAAATTGTTGGGGAAAATCAAAGTGCATTTGTTCATGGAAGAAGAATTAGTGACAACATCCTCCTTACACATGAGCTATGTCACAACCTTCATCTTGATAAAGGAAGAGGAAGAATGTGCATCAAGCTTGATATTCGAAAGGCCTACGATTCCATCTCGTGGGAGTTCCTTGATCAAGTAATGGAGAAATTTGGGTTTCCGGACAAGTGGAGGAGGACCATCATGGCATGTGTTCGAGCATCCTTTGTTGTGACCGTGAATGGGGCAAATTCAAAACCGTTTAAAGCAAGGAATGGGTTGAGGCAAGGAGATCCACTAGCCCCATATTTGTTTGTAATGTGCATGGAAGTCTTGAGTAAGATGGTGAAGATGGCGGTGGAGGAAGGCAAGCTTGAACCCTTGGTGTGTGGAGACACTCTCGTCTCACACTTGATGTTTGCGGATGATGTGCTACTTGTTGCAAAGGCTACAAAGGAGAACGCCCAAGTTCTTAAACAACTTCTTGATGACTTCACGGCATATTCGGGGCTACAATTTAACACATCCAAGAGTCAAATATTCATGGGTGGTGAAGTCCAACATGGGGAATGGATTGTTGAACATCTAGGTATGGAGAAAAAGCTTTCCCCGGTGATATAGTTAGGTTTGCCCTTATTCTCGGGAAGGATGGCAAGAAGTCATTGCATGTCACTTGTCAACAAGCTAAAGGCACGGTTGAGCACTTGGAAGCAAAACTTTTTATCCATCGCCGGTCAGGTGGAGCTAGTGAGGAGTGTACTAGTTTCTCTTAGCATATATTGGACATCCGCATTTCTCATTCCTCGGAAAGTGCTACAAGAGATGGACAGCCTTATGTCTAGATTTATTTGGGGAGGGCCTAAGAAGTGGGTGGCGGTTGCGTGGAAGGATGTGTGTACCCCAAAATTGGAAGGGGGACTCGGGCTTAAGAGCTTAGTAGAATGGAACGAAGTGGGCCTTCTCCGTTTGTTTTGGCTAGTGGTGGAAGATGGAAACTCTCTTTGGGTGAAGTGCATTCGCCAAAAATACTTGAAGAATAGATCCATTTGGCTCGCAAGACCACCATCCACCTCCTCGTGGGCATGGAGAGGGACCCGAGTTCGTGATATAGCAAGGCAACATATTCAATACCAAGTGGGAGATGGTGAAGACATTAGTTTCTTTCATCACCCATGGTGTGGGCTGCCTTTCCATTGTGAAGAGTGGGGTGAGCGGCTACATTACGATTTGGGGGTACCTTGGGATACAAAAGTTGCACATTTCATTCGAAATGGAGAGTGGACTCTCCCCTTCCCAATATCGACCATCATGGAGGAACTTTGGACAAAGATCAGCAATACTCCCATCAAAGGAGGAAGAGACAAACCATCACGAGTTGATGGACGAGGGGACAAGTTGGGAATGAAGGAGGTGTGGAAGTGGGTGAAGAAGCCGGGCTCCAAGGTGGCATGGGCGGATATGGTGTGGCAAAGCACAAGGAGGCTATACCAAAACATGCACTCACGGCATGGAGAGCTTTGAGAGGGCGGCTAGTCACCAAAAAGCTAATGAACCAAAGAGGGGCCAGCCATAACCCAACATGTGTCCTATGTGACGAGATGGAAGAAGACATTCAACACTTATTTTGGGGCTGCCATTATACAAAGGAGGTATGGGCCCAAATCCTTCGACTTTTGAAACTCAAACCAAACCAAGCAAGGAATCTAGAAAGTGAAGCAAATCGTGTCTCCCATGCTAGGGGGAGCCGGGTGGACAAGGTCACAAGAAGATGGGCCTTTAATGCAATGATACATGAAGTGTGGCAAGAACGAAATCGCAGAATTTTCGAGGATGAAAAGAAGAAACCGGATGACATTGTGGGAGCAATTAAGGACATGGTCCGATGTATGGGACAAAGAGTGAAGAGCCTAGCAAGAAACAACGTGGAATACCAGAATTTTGAGGAGACTTGGGCGTAGCATGGATGACACATTATGAGATGTAGGTCTGATTTGATGTAGAGATGTCATGATGTAATACTTGTATGTCGAGATATACATTTGTAGTAGCCGGATATGCATGTAGCATACTCCCGCGAGACTAAACGATAAATTTTGTAGGTTGTAAACTTTGCTAATTAATAGAAATTCGAGGCTAAGCCTCCCTTTTTGCTTTGCAAAAAAAATGATAAGGAGAATGTCTGGGCAAAGAAGAGGGAAGATGGGAAGAGAGTTGAAGAAAAGGGGGAGAGAATGAGAGAGAGTGAGAAGGGAGAGGGGTAGACAACATAGGAGAAGAGAGAAGGGAGCGAGAGAGAGAGAGAAGGATAGAGGCAGAGAAGAGAGAATAGGGATAAGGATAAGGAGAGAAGAGAAAGGAGAATAGAAAAGAGGAGGGAGAGAGAGAGAGAGAGAAGAGACAGGAGGGAGAGATGGAGGAGGAGAAGGAGGGAGTGGAGGAGAGGGATAAGAGGGAGAGAGAAAACGAGAAAGAAGAGAGGAAAGAAGAGAGGAGAGAGAGATAAGAATAGGGAGAAGGAGAGAGGGAAATGGAGAAGAGGAGAGGGAGAGGAGGAGATATAGAGAAGGGAAGGTGAGAGAAAAAAGGAGAGGGAGATAAGGAGAAGAGAGGGGAAACTAGAGGAGGTGAAGGGATAAGAGGGGAGAGAGAAGAAGAGGGAGAAGGAGAGGAGAGGAAGAGAGGGGAGAGAGAAGGAGAAGAGACACGGAACGAGAGGAGACGGAGGGATAAGAGGAGAGAGCGGAGAAGGAGGGAGAGATAAGGAGAGGACGAGAGGGGAGGAGAGAGAGGGAGAAGAGGAGAGAGGGGGGACAAGAGAGGAGGGAGCAAGAGAATGAGAAGTGGATAGAGAAGGAAATGAGGATAAGAGGGAAGGGAACGAGATAGAGAAGGCAGAGTGGAGATGGAGAAGGAGAGAGAAGGAGCGATAGTGGAGGAGAGAGGAAACGAGAGAGGAGGAGAGGGAGAAAGAGAAGGGGGGAGGAGGAGAGAAGTGAGAGAAGGGAGAGAGAGAGAGAGAGAAAGGAGAGTAGAGGGAAGAGAAGAGGATAGGAGGGAGAAGGAGAGAGAGGGTAAGGAGAGGGAAGAAGTGGGAGAAGGGGAGAGGAGAAGGGAGAGAACTAGAAGGGGAGCGAAGAAGGGAAAGAGGAGATAGAGGTAGAAGGAGTCCCCCCTCATTCTCATCTTCCCTCTCCTCCTCTCCTTCCCTTCTCTTTATCCTCTCTCTTCTAGTCCTTCTCTCCCTCTCGCTCCTCTCTTCCTTCTCTCCTTACCTTATAAGGAGAGATGGAGAGGGTAAGAGGGAGATAGAGAACGAGAAGAGGGAAGAAGAGAGAGGGGAAAAGAGGGATGGGAGAGAAGAAGAGGTAGGGAAGAAGGAGAGAGGAGATAGAGAAGGGAGAGTGAAGGAGAGGGAAGTAAGGCGGCGAGGTAGAGAAGGAGAAGGAGAGAGAAGCGGAAGAGAGGAGGATTGGGAGAGAGAGAAGGAAAGAGAGATAAGGAGAGAGGGAACGAGAGAGAAGGAGAAGAGAAAGAGGATAAGAGGGAGAATGAGAAAAGGAGAAGCGAGAGAATGTGAGAAGAGGAGAGAGAGCGAGAGAGAGGGAGAAGAGGGAGAGGATAGAAAGAAGGTGAGGGGGAGAACAAGTAGAGGAAGAGAATGAGAAGAGGGAGGAGGAGGAGAGTGGTAGAGAAGAGGAGAAGTGGGAAGAGAGAGGGAAAGGGGGAGAGAAGAGAGATGGAGAACGAGAGATGGAGAAGGGAGAGAGAAGGAGAGTGGAGAAAAGAGGACAAGTAGAGCAGAGAGAAGAGAAGGAAGCGGGAGAGAGAAGGAGAGTAGGGAAGAGGAGAGAGGTAGAGAAGGGAGAGAGAAGGGAAAGAGAGAGAAAAGGAGACGGAGGAGAGAGAAGTAGGGAGAGAGAGCGAGAGAAGGAGGAAGGAGTGGAGAAGAGGACAAGAGGAAGATAGAAAATGAAGGAGAAGGGGGAAGAGGGGAGGGAGAGAAGAAGGGGGAGAGGGAACGAGAGAGGTAGAGAAGAGAGGGAAGGAGGAGAGAAGAAGGAGGGAGGGGGAGAGGGAATTAGAGAGGAGACGAAGAAGGGAGAAGAAGGGCGAGGGAGAAGAGAGAGGGGTTGAAGAAGGAGAGAGAGAGGGAGAGAGCGAGCGAGAGAAGGAGAAGGGAAAGAGGAGGATAGAGAAGGATAAAAGGGGGAGAGAGTAGAAGAAGAGAGAAGGATAAGGAGAGAAGAAGGGGAGCGGGATACGAGGGAGATAGAGATGAGGCGAGGGAGATGAGAGAAAGAGAAGAGGGAAGAGTGAGAGAGAAGGAGAGCGGTAGAGAAGGAGAGAAGAGAGAGGGGTAGAACGAGAGAGAAGGGAGAGAATGGGACGAGGAGAGAGGAAGGAGTGGGAGAAAAAGAGAAGCGAGAGAAGGAGAGGGAGAAGGAGAGAGAGAGAGATAAAGAGAGTGGGATAAGGAGAAGAGGGAAAGGGAGAGAAGGAAGAGAGGGAAAGAGATAGAGACGGTGGAGAAATGATAAGGGAGAGATGTGGAGAAGGATAAGGAGAATGTGTGGGCAAAGAAGAGGGTTGAAGAAGAGGGGGAGAGAATGAGAGAGAGTGAGAAGGGAGAGGGGTAGACAACATAGGAGAAGAGAGAAGGGAGCGAGAGAGAGAGAAGGATAGAGGCAGAGAAGAGAGAATAGGGATAAGGATAAGGAGAGAAGAGAAAGGAGAATAGAAAAGAGGAGGGAGAGAGAGAGAGAGAAGAGACAGGAGGGAGAGAGAGCGAGAGATGGAGGAGGAGAAGGAGGGAGTGGAGGAGAGGGATAAGAGGGAGAGAGAAAACGAGAAAGAAGAGAGGAAAGAGGAGAGGAGAGAGAGATAAGAATAGGGAGAAGGAGAGAGGGAAATGGAGAAGAGGAGAGGGAGAGGAGGAGATATAGAGAAGGGAAGGTGAGAGAAAAAAGGAGAGGGAGATAAGGAGAAGAGAGGGGGAACTAGAGGAGGTGAAGGGATAAGAGGGGAGAGAGAGAAAAGGAGGGAGAAGGAGAGGAGAGGAAGAGAGGGGAGAGAGAAGGAGAAGAGAGAGGGAACGAGAGGAGACGGAGGGATAAGAGGAGAGAGCGGAGAAGGAGGGAGAGATAAGGACAGGACGGGAGGGGAGGAGAGAGAGGGAGAAGAGGGGAGAGATAGAAGAGGAAGGAGAGAGGGGGGACAAGAGAGGAGGGAGCAAGAGAATGAGAAGTGGATAGAGAAGGAAATGAGGATAAGAGGGAAGGGAACGAGATAGAGAAGGCAGAGTGGAGATGGAGAAGGAGAGAGAAGGAGAGATAGTGGAGGAGAGAGGAAACGAGAGAGGAGGAGAGGGAGAAAGAGAAGGGGGAGGAGGAGAGAAGTGAGAGAAGGGAGGGAGAGAGAGAATGGAGAGTAGAGGGAAGAGAAGAGGATAGGAGGGAGAAGGAGAGAGAGGGTAAGGAGAGGGAAGTTGTGGGAGAAGGGGAGAGGAGAAGGGAGAGAACTAGAAGGGGAGCGAAGAAGGGAAAGAGGAGATAGAGGTAGAAGGAGTCCCCCCCTCATTCTCATCTTCCCTCTCCTCCTCTCCTTCCCTTCTCTTTATCATCTCTCTTCTTCTCCTTCTCTCCCTCTCGCTCCTCTCTTCCTTCTCTCCTTACCTTATAAGGAGAGATGGAGAGGGTAAGAGGGAGATAGAGAATGAGAAGAGGGAAGAAGAGAGAGGGGAAAAGAGGGATGGGAGAGAAGAAGAGGTAGGGAAGAAGGAGAGAGGAGATAGAGAAGGGAGAGTGAAGGAGAGGGAAGTAAGGAGGCGAGGTAGAGAAGGAGAGGGAGAGAGAAGCGGAAGAGAGGAGGATTGGGAGAGAGAGCAGGAAAGAGAGATAAGGAGAGAGGGAACGAGAGAGAAGGAGAAGAGAAAGAGGATAAGAGGGAGAATGAGAAAAGGAGAAGCGAGAGAATGTGACAAGAGGAGAGAGAGCGAGAGAGAGAGGGATAAGAGGGAGAGGACAGAAAGAAGGTGAGGAGGAGAACAAGTAGAGGAAGAGAAGGAGAAGAGGGAGGAGGAGGAGAGTGGCAGGGAAGAGGAGAAGTGGGAAGAGAGAGGGAAAGGGGGAGAGAAGAGAGATGGAGAACGAGAGATGGAGAAGGGAGAGAGAAGGAGAGTGGAGAAAAGAGGACAAGTAGAGCAGAGAGAAGAGAAGGAAGCGGGAGAGAGAAGGAGAGTAGGGAAGAGGAGAGAGGGAGAGAGAAGGGAAAGAGAGAGAAAAGGAGAGGGAGGAGAGAGAAGTAGGGAGAGAGAGCGAGAGAAGGAGGAAGGAGTGGAGAAGAGGACAAGAGGAAGATAGAAAATGAAGGAGAAGGGGGAAGAGGGGAGGGAGAGAAGAAGGGGGAGAGGGAACGAGAGAGGTAGAGAAGAGAGGGAAGGAGGAGAGAAGAGGGAGGGAGGGGAGAGGGAAGTAGAGAGGAGACGGAGAAGGGAGAGGGAGAAGAGAGAGGGGTTGAAGAAGGAGAGAGAGAGGGAGAGAGCGAGCGAGAGAAGGAGAAGGGAAAGAGGAGGATAGAGAAGGATAAAAGGGGGAGAGAGTAGAAGAAGAGAGAAGGATAAGGAGAGAAGAAGGGGAGCGGGATACGAGGGAGATAGAGATGAGGCGAGGGAGATGAGAGAAAGAGAATAGGGAAGAGTGAGAGAGAAGGAGAGCGGTAGGGAAGGAGAGAAGAGAGAGGGGTAGAACGAGAGAGAAGGGAGAGAATGGGACGAGGAGAGAGGAAGGAGTGGGAGAAAAAGAGAAGCGAGAGAAGGAGAGGGAGAAGGAGAGAGAGAGAGATAAAGAGAGTGGGATAAGGAGAAGAGGGAAGGGAGAGAAGGAAGAGAGGGAAAGAGATAGAGACGGTGGAGAAATGATAAGGGAGAGATGTGGAGAAGGATAAGGAGAATGTGTGGGCAAAGAAGAGGGAAGATGGGAAGAGGGTTGAAGAAGAGGGGGAGAGAATGAGAGAGAGTGAGAAGGGAGAGGGGTAGACAACATAGGAGAAGAGAGAAGGGAGCGAGAGAGAGAGAAGGATAGAGGCAGAGAAGAGAGAATAGGGATAAGGATAAGGAGAGAAGAGAAAGGAGAATAGAAAAGAGGAGGGAGAGAGAGAGAGAGAGAGAAGAGACAGGAGGGAGAGAGAGCGAGAGATGGAGGAGGAGCAGGGAGTGGAGGAGAGGGATAAGAGGGAGAGAGAAAACGAGAAAGAAGAGAGGAAAGAGGAGAGAGAGATAAGAATAGGGAGAAGGAGAGAGGGAAATGGAGAAGAGGAGAGGGAGGGGAGGAGATATAGAGAAGGGAAGGTGAGCGAAAAAAGGAGAGGGAGATAAGAAGAAGAGAGGGGGAACTAGAGGAGGTGAAGGGATAAGAGGGGAGGGAGAGAAGAGGAGGGAGAAGGAGAGGAGAGGAAGAGAGGGGAGAGAGAGGGAACGAGAAGAGAGAGGGAACGAGAAAAGAGAGGGAACGAGAGGAGACGGAGGGATAAGAGGAGAGAGCGGAGAAGGAGGGAGAGATAAGGACAGGACGGGAGGGGAGGAGAGAGAGGGAGAAGAGGGGAGAGATAGAAGAGGAAGGAGAGAGGGGGGACAAGAGAGGAGGGAGCAAGAGAATGAGAAGTGGATAGAGAAGGAAATGAGGATAAGAGGGAAGGGAACGAGATAGAGAAGGCAGAGTGGAGATGGAGAAGGAGAGAGAAGGAGAGATAGTGGAGGAGAGAGGAAACGAGAGAGGAGGAGAGGGAGAAAGAGAAGGGGGAGGAGGAGAGAAGTGAGAGAAGGGAGGGAGAGAGAGAATGGAGAGTAGAGGGAAGAGAAGAGGATAGGAGGGAGAAGGAGAGAGAGGGTAAGGAGAGGGAAGTTGTGGGAGAAGGGGAGAGGAGAAGGGAGAGAACTAGAAGGGGAGCGAAGAAGGGAAAGAGGAGATAGAGGTAGAAGGAGTCCCCCCCTCATTCTCATCTTCCCTCTCCTCCTCTCCTTCCCTTCTCTTTATCCTCTCTTTTCTTCTCCTTCTCTCCCTCTCGCTCCTCTCTTCCTTCTCTCCTTACCTTATAAGGAGAGATGGAGAGGGTAAGAGGGAGATAGAGAACGAGAAGAGGGAAGAAGAGAGAGGGGAAAAGAGGGATGGGAGAGAAGAAGAGGTAGGGAAGAAGGAGAGAGGAGATAGAGAAGGGAGAGTGAAGGAGAGGGAAGTAAGGAGGCGAGGTAGAGAAGGAGAGGGAGAGAGAAGCGGAAGAGAGGAGGATTGGGAGAGAGAGCAGGAAAGAGAGATAAGGAGAGAGGGAACGAGAGAGAAGGAGAAGAGAAAGAGGATAAGAGGGAGAATGAGAAAAGGAGAAGCGAGAGAATGTGAGAAGAGGAGAGAGAGCGAGAGAGAGAGGGATAAGAGGGAGAGGACAGAAAGAAGGTGAGGAGGAGAACAAGTAGAGGAAGAGAAGGAGAAGAGGGAGGAGGAGGAGAGTGGCAGGGAAGAGGAGAAGTGGGAAGAGAGAGGGAAAGGGGGAGAGAAGAGAGATGGAGAACGAGAGATGGAGAAGGGAGAGAGAAGGAGAGTGGAGAAAAGAGGACAAGTAGAGCAGAGAGAAGAGAAGGAAGCAGGAGAGAGAAGGAGAGTAGGGAAGAGGAGAGAGGGAGAGAAGGGAGAGAGAAGGGAAATAGAGAGAAAAGGAGAGGGAGGAGAGAGAGCGAGAAAAGGAGGAAGGAGTGGAGAAGAGGACAAGAGGAAGATAGAAAATGAAGGAGAAGGGGGAAGAGGGGAGGGAGAAGAAGGGGGAGAGGGAACGAGAGAGGTAGAGAAGAGAGGGAAGGAGGAGAGAAGAGGGAGGGAGGGGGAGAGGGAAGTAGAGAGGAGACGGAGAAGGGAGAAGAAGGGCGAGGGAGAAGAGAGAGGGGTTGAAGAAGGAGAGAGAGAGGGAGAGAGCGAGCGAGAGAAGGAGAAGGGAAAGAGGAGGATAGAGAAGGATAAAAGGGGGAGAGAGTAGAAGAAGAGAGAAGGATAAGGAGAGAAGAAGGGGAGCGGGATACGAGGGAGATAGAGATGAGGCGAGGGAGATGAGAGAAAGAGAAGAGGGAAGAGTGAGAGAGAAGGAGAGCGGTAGAGAAGGAGAGAAGAGAGAGGGGTAGAACGAGAGAGAAGGGAGAGAATGGGACGAGGAGAGAGGAAGGAGTGGGAGAAAAAGAGAAGCGAGAGAAGGAGACGGAGAAGGAGAGAGAGAGAGATAAAGAGAGTGGGATAAGGAGAAGAGGGAAAGGGAGAGAAGGAAGAGAGGGAAAGAGATAGAGACGGTGGAGAAATGATAAGGGAGAGATGTGGAGAAGGATAAGGAGAATGTGTGGGCAAAGAAGAGGGAAGATGGGAAGAGGGTTGAAGAAGAGGGGGAGAGAATGAGAGAGAGAGTGAGAAGGGAGAGGGGTAGACAACATAGGAGAAGAGAGAAGGGAGCGAGAGAGAGAGAAGGATAGAGGCAGAGAAGAGAGAATAGGGATAAGGATAAGGAGAGAAGAGAAAGGAGAATAGAAAAGAGGATGGAGAGAGAGAGAGAAGAGACAGGAGGGAGAGAGAGCGAGAGATGGAGGAGGAGGAGGGAGTGGAGGAGAGGGATAAGAGGGAGAGAGAAAACGAGAAAGAAGAGAGGAAAGAGGAGAGGAGAGAGAGATAAGAATAGGGAGAAGGAGAGAGGGAAATGGAGAAGAGGAGAGGGAGAGGAGGAGATATAGAGAAGGGAAGGTGAGAAAAAAAAGTAGAGGGAGATAAGGAGAAGAGAGGGGGAACTAGAGGAGGTGAAGGGATAAGAGGGGACGGAGAGAAGAGGAGGGAGAAGGAGAGGAGAGGAAGAGAGGGGAGAGAGAGGGAACGAGAAGAGAGAGGGAACGAGAGGAGACGGAGGGATAAGAGGAGAGAGCGGAGAAGGAGGGAGAGATAAGGACAGGACGGGAGGGGAGGAGAGAGAGGGAGAAGAGGGGAGAGATAGAAGAGGAAGTAGAGAGGGGGGACAAGAGAGGAGGGAGCAAGAGAATGAGAAGTGGATAGAGAAGGAAATGAGGATAAGAGGGAAGGGAACGAGATAGAGAAGGCAGAGCGGAGATGGAGAAGGAGAGAGAAGGAGAGATAGTGGAGGAGAGGGAGAAAGAGAAGGGGGAGGAGGAGAGAAGTGATAGAAGGGAGGGAGAGAGAGAATGGAGAGTAGAGGGAAGAGAAGAGGATAGGAGGGAGAAGGAGAGAGAGGGTAAGGAGAGGGAAGAAGTGGGAGAAGGGGAGAGGAGAAGGGAGAGAACTAGAAGGGGAGCGAAGAAGGGAAAGAGGAGATAGAGGTAGAAGGAGTCCCCCCCTCATTCTCATCTTCCCTCTCCTCCTCTCCTTCCCTTCTCTTTATCCTCTCTCTTCTTCTCCTTCTCTCCCTCTCGCTCCTCTCTTCCTTCTCTCCTTACCTTATAAGGAGAGATGGAGAGGGTAAGAGGGAGATAGAGAACGAGAAGAGGGAAGAAGAGAGAGGGGAAAAGAGGGATGGGAGAGAAGAAGAGGTAGGGAAGAAGGAGAGAGGAGATAGAGAAGGGAGAGTGAAGGAGAGGGAAGTAAGGAGGCGAGGTAGAGAAGGAGAGGGAGAGAAAAGCGGAAGAGAGGAGGATTGGGAGAGAGAGCAGGAAAGAGAGATAAGGAGAGAGGGAACGAGAGAGAAGGAGAAGAGAAAGAGGATAAGAGGGAGAATGAGAAAAGGAGAAGCGAGAGAATGTGAGAAGAGGAGAGAGAGCGAGAGAGAGAGGATAAGAGGGAGAGGACAGAAAGAAGGTGAGGAGGAGAACAAGTAGAGGAAGAGAAGGAGAAGAGGGAGGAGGAGGAGAGTGGCAGGGAAGAGGAAAAGTGGGAAGAGAGAGGGAAAGGGGAGAGAAGAGAGATGGAGAACGAGAGATGGAGAAGGGAGAGAGAAGGAGAGTGGAGAAAAGAGGACAAGTAGAGCAGAGAGAAGAGAAGGAAGCGGGAGAGAGAAGGAGAGTAGGGAAGAGGAGAGAGGGAGAGAAGGGAGAGAGAAGGGAAAGAGAGAGAAAAGGAGAGGGAGGAGAGAGAAGTAGGGAGAGAGAGCGAGAGAAGGAGGAAGGAGTGGAGAAGAGGACAAGAGGAAGATAGAAAATGAAGGAGAAGGGGGAAGAGGGGAGGGAGAGAAGAAGGGGGAGAGGGAACGAGAGAGGTAGAGAAGAGAGGGAAGGAGGAGAGAAGAGGGAGGGAGGGGGACAGGGAAGTAGAGAGGAGACGGAGAAGGGAGAAGAAGGGCGAGGGAGAAGAGAGAGGGGTTGAAGAAGGAGAGAGAGAGGGAGAGAGCGAGCGAGAGAAGGAGAAGGGAAAGAGGAGGATAGAGAAGGATAAAAGGGGGAGAGAGTAGAAGAAGAGAGAAGGATAAGGAGAGAAGAAGGGGAGCGGGATACGAGGGAGATAGAGATGAGGCGAGGGAGATGAGAGAAAGAGAAGAGGGAAGAGTGAGAGAGAAGGAGAGCGGTAGAGAAGGAGAGGAGAGAGAGGGGTAGAACGAGAGAGAAGGGAGAGAATGGGACGAGGAGAGAGGAAGGAGTGGGAGAAAAAGAGAAGCGAGAGAAGGAGAGGGAGAAGGAGAGAGAGAGAGAGATAAAGAGAGTGGGATAAGGAGAAGAGGGAAAGGGAGAGAAGGAAGAGAGGGAAAGAGATAGAGACGGTGGAGAAATGATAAGGGAGAGATGTGGAGAAGGATAAGGAGAATGTGTGGGCAAAGAAGAGGGAAGATGGGAAGAGGGTTGAAGAAGAGGGGGAGAGAATGAGAGAGAGAGTGAGAAGGGAGAGGGGTAGACAACAAAGGAGAAGAGAGAAGGGAGCGAGAGAGAGAGAAGGATAGAGGCAGAGAAGAGAGAATAGGGATAAGGATAAGGAGAGAAGAGAAAGGAGAATAGAAAAGAGGAGGGAGAGAGAGAGAGAGAGAAGAGACAGGAGGGAGAGAGAGCGAGAGATGGAGGAGGAGAAGGAGGGAGTGGAGGAGAGGGATAAGAGGGAGAGAGAAAACGAGAAAGAAGAGAGGAAAGAGGAGAGGAGAGAGAGATAAGAATAGGGAGAAGGAGAGAGGGAAATGGAGAAGAGGAGAGGGAGAGGAGGAGATATAGAGAAGGGAAGGTGAGAGAAAAAAGGAGAGGGAGATAAGGAGAAGAGAGGGGGAACTAGAGGAGGTGAAGGGATAAGAGGGGAGAGAGAGAAGAGGAGGGAGAAGGAGAGGAGAGGAAGAGAGGGGAGAGAGAAGGAGAAGAGAGAGGGAACGAGAGGAGACGGAGGGATAAGAGGAGAGAGCGGAGAAGGAGGGAGAGATAAGGACAGGACGGGAGGGGAGGAGAGAGAGGGAGAAGAGGGGAGAGATAGAAGAGGAAGGAGAGAGGGGGGACAAGAGAGGAGGGAGCAAGAGAATGAGAAGTGGATAGAGAAGGAAATGAGGATAAGAGGGAAGGGAACGAGATAGAGAAGGCAGAGTGGAGATGGAGAAGGAGAGAGAAGGAGAGATAGTGGAGGAGAGAGGAAACGAGAGAGGAGGAGAGGGAGAAAGAGAAGGGGGGAGGAGGAGAGAAGTGAGAGAAGGGAGGGAGAGAGAGAATGGAGAGTAGAGGGAAGAGAAGAGGATAGGAGGGAGAAGGAGAGAGAGGGTAAGGAGAGGGAAGAAGTGGGAGAAGGGGAGAGGAGAAGGGAGAGAACTAGAAGGGGAGCGAAGAAGGGAAAGAGGAGATAGAGGTAGAAGGAGTCCCCCCCTCATTCTCATCTTCCCTCTCCTCCTCTCCTTCCCTTCTCTTTATCCTCTCTCTTCTTCTCCTTCTCTCCCTCTCGCTCCTCTCTTCCTTCTCTCCTTACCTTATAAGGAGAGATGGAGAGGGTAAGAGGGAGATAGAGAACGAGAAGAGGGAAGAAGAGAGAGGGGAAAAGAGGGATGGGAGAGAAGAAGAGGTAGGGAAGAAGGAGAGAGGAGATAGAGAAGGGAGAGTGAAGGAGAGGGGAAGTAAGGAGGCGAGGTAGAGAACGAGAGGGAGAGAGAAGCGGAAGAGAGGAGGATTGGGAGAGAGAGCAGGAAAGAGAGATAAGGAGAGAGGGAACGAGAGAGAAGGAGAAGAGAAAGAGGATAAGAGGGAGAATGAGAAAAGGAGAAGCGAGAGAATGTGAGAAGAGGAGAGAAAGCGAGAGAGATGGATAAGAGGGAGAGGACAGAAAGAAGGTGAGGAGGAGAACAAGTAGAGGAAGAGAAGGAGAAGAGGGAGGAGGAGGAATTTGGCAGGGAAGAGGAGAAGTGGGAAGAGAGAGGGAAAGGGGGAGACAAGAGAGATGGAGAACGAGAGATGGAGAAGGGAGAGAGAAGGAGAGTGGAGAAAAGAGGACAAGTAGAGCAGAGAGAAGAGAAGGAAGCGGGAGAGAGAAGGAGAGTAGGGAAGAGGAGAGAGGTAGAGAAGGGAGAGAGAAGGGAAAGAGAGAGAAAAGGAGAGGGAGGAGAGAGAAGTAGGGAGAGAGAGCGAGAGAAGGAGGAAGGAGTGGAGAAGAGGACAAGAGGAAGATAGAAAATGAAGGAGAAGGGGGAAGAGGGGAGGGAGAGAAGAAGGGGGAGGGGGAACGAGAGAGGTAGAGAAGAGAGGGCAGGAGGAGAGAAGAGGGAGGGAGGGGGAGAGGGAAGTAGAGAGGAGACAGAGAAGGGAGAAGAAGGGCGAGGGAGAAGAGAGAGGGGTTGAAGGAGGAGAGAGAGAGGGAGAGAGCGAGCGAGAGAAGGAGAAGGGAAAGAGGAGGATAGAGAAGGATAAAAGGGGGAGAGAGTAGAAGAAGAGAGAAGGATAAGGAGAGAAGAAGGGGAGCGGGATACGAGGGAGATAGAGATGAGGCGAGGGAGATGAGAGAAAGAGAAGAGGGAAGAGTGAGAGAGAAGGAGAGCGGTAGAGAAGGAGAGAAGAGAGAGGGGTAGAACGAGAGAGAAGGGAGAGAATGGGACGAGGAGAGAGGAAGGAGTGGGAGAAAAAGAGAAGCGAGAGAAGGGGAGGGAGAAGGAGAGAGAGAGAGAGATAAAGAGAGTGGGATAAGGAGAAGAGGGAAAGGGAGAGAAGGAAGAGAGGGAAAGAGATAGAGACGGTGGAGAAATGATAAGGGAGAGATGTGGAGAAGGGTAAGGAGAATGTGTGGGCAAAGAAGAGGGAAGATGGGAAGAGGGTTGAAGAAGAGGGGGAGAGAATGAGAGAGAGTGAGAAGGGAGAGGGGTAGACAACATAGGAGAAGAGAGAAGGGAGCGAGAGAGAGAGAAGGATAGAGGCAGAGAAGAGAGAATAGGGATAAGGATAAGGAGAGAAGAGAAAGGAGAATAGAAAAGAGGAGGGAGAGAGAGAGAGAGAGAAGAGACAGGAGGGAGAGAGAGCGAGAGATGGAGGAGGAGAAGGAGGGAGTGGAGGAGAGGGATAAGAGGGAGAGAGAAAACGAGAAAGAAGAGAGGAAAGAGGAGAGGAGAGAGAGATAAGAATAGGGAGAAGGAGAGAGGGAAATGGAGAAGAGGAGAGGGAGAGGAGGAGATATAGAGAAGGGAAGGTGAGAGAAAAAAGGAGAGGGAGATAAGGAGAAGAGAGGGGGAACTAGAGGAGGTGAAGGGATAAGAGGGGAGAGAGAGAAGAGGAGGGAGAAGGAGAGGAGAGGAAGAGAGGGGAGAGAGAAGGAGAAGAGAGAGGGAACGAGAGGAGACGGAGGGATAAGAGGAGAGAGCGGAGAAGGAGGGAGAGATAAGGACAGGACGGGAGGGGAGGAGAGAGAGGGAGAAGAGGGGAGAGATAGAAGAGGAAGGAGAGAGGGGGGACAAGAGAGGAGGGAGCAAGAGAATGAGAAGTGGATAGAGAAGGAAATGAGGATAAGAGGGAAGGGAACGAGATAGAGAAGGCATAGTGGAGATGGAGAAGGAGAGAGAAGGAGAGATAGTGGAGGAGAGAGGAAACGAGAGAGGAGGAGAGGGAGAAAGAGAAGGGGGGAGGAGGAGAGAAGTGAGAGAAGGGAGGGAGAGAGAGAATGGAGAGTAGAGGGAAGAGAAGAGGATAGGAGGGAGAAGGAGAGAGAGGGTAAGGAGAGGGAAGAAGTGGGAGAAGGGGAGAGGAGAAGGGAGAGAACTAGAAGGGGAGCGAAGAAGGGAAAGAGGAGATAGAGGTAGAAGGAGTCCCCCCCTCATTCTCATCTTCCCTCTCCTCCTCTCCTTCCCTTCTCTTTATCCTCTCTCTTCTTCTCCTTCTCTCCCTCTCGCTCCTCTCTTCCTTCTCTCCTTACCTTATAAGGAGAGATGGAGAGGGTAAGAGGGAGATAGAGAACGAGAAGAGGGAAGAAGAGAGAGGGGAAAAGAGGGATGGGAGAGAAGAAGAGGTAGGGAAGAAGGAGAGAGGAGATAGAGAAGGGAGAGTGAAGGAGAGGGAAGTAAGGAGGCGAGGTAGAGAAGGAGAGGGAGAGAGAAGCGGAAGAGAGGAGGATTGGGAGAGAGAGCAGGAAAGAGAGATAAGGAGAGAGGGAACGAGAGAGAAGGAGAAGAGAAAGAGGATAAGAGGGAGAATGAGAAAAGGAGAAGCGAGAGAATGTGAGAAGAGGAGAGAGAGCGAGAGAGATGGATAAGAGGGAGAGGACAGAAAGAAGGTGAGGAGGAGAACAAGTAGAGGAAGAGAAGGAGAAGAGGGAGGAGGAGGAATTTGGCAGGGAAGAGGAGAAGTGGGAAGAGAGAGGGAAAGGGGGAGACAAGAGAGATGGAGAACGAGAGATGGAGAAGGGAGAGAGAAGGAGAGTGGAGAAAAGAGGACGAGTAGAGCAGAGAGAAGAGAAGGAAGCGGGAGAGAGAAGGAGAGTAGGGAAGAGGAGAGAGGTAGAGAAGGGAGAGAGAAGGGAAAGAGAGAGAAAAGGAGAGGGAGGAGAGAGAAGTAGGGAGAGAGAGCGAGAGAAGGAGGAAGGAGTGGAGAAGAGGACAAGAGGAAGATAGAAAATGAAGGAGAAGGGGGAAGAGGGGAGGGAGAGAAGAAGGGGGAGGGGGAACGAGAGAGGTAGAGAAGAGAGGGCAGGAGGAGAGAAGAGGGAGCGAGGGGGAGAGGGAAGTAGAGAGGAGACGGAGAAGGGAGAAGAAGGGCGAGGGAGAAGAGAGAGGGGTTGAAGGAGGAGAGAGAGAGGGAGAGAGCGAGCGAGAGAAGGAGAAGGGAAAGAGGAGGATAGAGAAGGATAAAAGGGGGAGAGAGTAGAAGAAGAGAGAAGGATAAGGAGAGAAGAAGGGGAGCGGGATACGAGGGAGATAGAGATGAGGCGAGGGAGATGAGAGAAAGAGAAGAGGGAAGAGTGAGAGAGAAGGAGAGCGGTAGAGAAGGAGAGAAGAGAGAGGGGTAGAACGAGAGAGAAGGGAGAGAATGGGACAAGGAGAGAGGAAGGAGTGGGAGAAAAAGAGAAGCGAGAGAAGGGGAGGGAGAAGGAGAGAGAGAGAGAGATAAAGAGAGTGGGATAAGGAGAAGAGGGAAAGGGAGAGAAGGAAGAGAGGGAAAGAGATAGAGACGGTGGAGAAATGATAAGGGAGAGATGTGGAGAAGGGTAAGGAGAATGTGTGGGCAAAGAAGAGGGAAGATGGGAAGAGGGTTGAAGAAGAGGGGGAGAGAATGAGAGAGAGTGAGAAGGGAGAGGGGTAGACAACATAGGAGAAGAGAGAAGGGAGCGAGAGAGAGAGAAGGATAGAGGCAGAGAAGAGAGAATAGGGATAAGGATAAGGAGAGAAGAGAAAGGAGAATAGAAAAGAGGAGGGAGAGAGAGAGAGAGAGAAGAGACAGGAGGGAGAGAGAGCGAGAGATGGAGGAGGAGAAGGAGGGAGTGGAGGAGAGGGATAAGAGGGAGAGAGAAAACGAGAAAGAAGAGAGGAAAGAGGAGAGGAGAGAGAGATAAGAATAGGGAGAAGGAGAGAGGGAAATGGAGAAGAGGAGAGGGAGAGGAGGAGATATAGAGAAGGGAAGGTGAGAGAAAAAAGGAGAGGGAGATAAGGAGAAGAGAGGGGGAACTAGAGGAGGTGAAGGGATAAGAGGGGAGAGAGAGAAGAGGAGGGAGAAGGAGAGGAGAGGAAGAGAGGGGAGAGAGAAGGAGAAGAGAGAGGGAACGAGAGGAGACGGAGGGATAAGAGGAGAGAGCGGAGAAGGAGGGAGAGATAAGGACAGGACGGGAGGGGTGGAGAGAGAGGGAGAAGAGGGGAGAGATAGAAGAGGAAGGAGAGAGGGGGGACAAGAGAGGAGGGAGCAAGAGAATGAGAAGTGGATAGAGAAGGAAATGAGGATAAGAGGGAAGGGAACGAGATAGAGAAGGCATAGTGGAGATGGAGAAGGAGAGAGAAGGAGAGATAGTGGAGGAGAGAGGAAACGAGAGAGGAGGAGAGGGAGAAAGAGAAGGGGGGAGGAGGAGAGAAGTGAGAGAAGGGAGGGAGAGAGAGAATGGAGAGTAGAGGGAAGAGAAGAGGATAGGAGGGAGAAGGAGAGAGAGGGTAAGGAGAGGGAAGAAGTGGGAGAAGGGGAGAGGAGAAGGGAGAGAACTAGAAGGGGAGCGAAGAAGGGAAAGAGGAGATAGAGGTAGAAGGAGTCCCCCCCTCATTCTCATCTTCCCTCTCCTCCTCTCCTTCCCTTCTCTTTATCCTCTCTCTTCTTCTCCTTCTCTCCCTCTCGCTCCTCTCTTCCTTCTCTCCTTACCTTATAAGGAGAGATGGAGAGGGTAAGAGGGAGATAGAGAACGAGAAGAGGGAAGAAGAGAGAGGGGAAAAGAGGGATGGGAGAGAAGAAGAGGTAGGGAAGAAGGAGAGAGGAGATAGAGAAGGGAGAGTGAAGGAGAGGGAAGTAAGGAGGCGAGGTAGAGAAGGAGAGGGAGAGAGAAGCGGAAGAGAGGAGGATTGGGAGAGAGAGCAGGAAAGAGAGATAAGGAGAGAGGGAACGAGAGAGAAGGAGAAGAGAAAGAGGATAAGAGGGAGAATGAGAAAAGGAGAAGCGAGAGAATGTGAGAAGAGGAGAGAGAGCGAGAGAGATGGATAAGAGGGAGAGGACAGAAAGAAGGTGAAGAGGAGAACAAGTAGAGGAAGAGAAGGAGAAGAGGGAGGAGGAGGAATTTGGCAGGGAAGAGGAGAAGTGGGAAGAGAGAGGGAAAGGGGGAGACAAGAGAGATGGAGAACGAGAGATGGAGAAGGGAGAGAGAAGGAGAGTGGAGAAAAGAGGACAAGTAGAGCAGAGAGAAGAGAAGGAAGCGGGAGAGAGAAGGAGAGTAGGGAAGAGGAGAGAGGTAGAGAAGGGAGAGAGAAGGGAAAGAGAGAGAAAAGGAGAGGGAGGAGAGAGAAGTAGGGAGAGAGAGCGAGAGAAGGAGGAAGGAGTGGAGAAGAGGACAAGAGGAAGATAGAAAATGAAGGAGAAGGGGGAAGAGGGGAGGGAGAGAAGAAGGGGGAGGGGGAACGAGAGAGGTAGAGAAGAGAGGGCAGGAGGAGAGAAGAGGGAGGGAGGGGGAGAGGGAAGTAGAGAGGAGACGGAGAAGGGAGAAGAAGGGCGAGGGAGAAGAGAGAGGGGTTGAAGGAGGAGAGAGAGAGGGAGAGAGCGAGCGAGAGAAGGAGAAGGGAAAGAGGAGGATAGAGAAGGATAAAAGGGGGAGAGAGTAGAAGAAGAGAGAAGGATAAGGAGAGAAGAAGGGGAGCGGGATACGAGGGAGATAGAGATGAGGCGAGGGAGATGAGAGAAAGAGAAGAGGGAAGAGTGAGAGAGAAGGAGAGCGGTAGAGAAGGAGAGAAGAGAGAGGGGTAGAACGAGAGAGAAGGGAGAGAATGGGACGAGGAGAGAGGAAGGAGTGGGAGAAAAAGAGAAGCGAGAGAAGGGGAGGGAGAAGGAGAGAGAGAGAGAGATAAAGAGAGTGGGATAAGGAGAAGAGGGAAAGGGAGAGAAGGAAGAGAGGGAAAGAGATAGAGACGGTGGAGAAATGATAAGGGAGAGATGTGGAGAAGGGTAAGGAGAATGTGTGGGCAAAGAAGAGGGAAGATGGGAAGAGGGTTGAAGAAGAGGGGGAGAGAATGAGAGAGAGTGAGAAGGGAGAGGGGTAGACAACATAGGAGAAGAGAGAAGGGAGCGAGAGAGAGAGAAGGATAGAGGCAGAGAAGAGAGAATAGGGATAAGGATAAGGAGAGAAGAGAAAGGAGAATAGAAAAGAGGAGGGAGAGAGAGAGAGAGAGAAGAGACAGGAGGGAGAGAGAGCGAGAGATGGAGGAGGAGAAGGAGGGAGTGGAGGAGAGGGATAAGAGGGAGAGAGAAAACGAGAAAGAAGAGAGGAAAGAGGAGAGGAGAGAGAGATAAGAATAGGGAGAAGGAGAGAGGGAAATGGAGAAGAGGAGAGGGAGAGGAGGAGATATAGAGAAGGGAAGGTGAGAGAAAAAAGGAGAGGGAGATAAGGAGAAGAGAGGGGGAACTAGAGGAGGTGAAGGGATAAGAGGGGAGAGAGAGAAGAGGAGGGAGAAGGAGAGGAGAGGAAGAGAGGGGAGAGAGAAGGAGAAGAGAGAGGGAACGAGAGGAGACGGAGGGATAAGAGGAGAGAGCGGAGAAGGAGGGAGAGATAAGGACAGGACGGGAGGGGAGGAGAGAGAGGGAGAAGAGGGGAGAGATAGAAGAGGAAGGAGAGAGGGGGGACAAGAGAGGAGGGAGCAAGAGAATGAGAAGTGGATAGAGAAGGAAATGAGGATAAGAGGGAAGGGAACGAGATAGAGAAGGCATAGTGGAGATGGAGAAGGAGAGAGAAGGAGAGATAGTGGAGGAGAGAGGAAACGAGAGAGGAGGAGAGGGAGAAAGAGAAGGGGGGAGGAGGAGAGAAGTGAGAGAAGGGAGGGAGAGAGAGAATGGAGAGTAGAGGGAAGAGAAGAGGATAGGAGGGAGAAGGAGAGAGAGGGTAAGGAGAGGGAAGAAGTGGGAGAAGGGGAGAGGAGAAGGGAGAGAACTAGAAGGGGAGCGAAGAAGGGAAAGAGGAGATAGAGGTAGAAGGAGTCCCCCCCTCATTCTCATCTTCCCTCTCCTCCTCTCCTTCCCTTCTCTTTATCCTCTCTCTTCTTCTCCTTCTCTCCCTCTCGCTCCTCTCTTCCTTCTCTCCTTACCTTATAAGGAGAGATGGAGAGGGTAAGAGGGAGATAGAGAACGAGAAGAGGGAAGAAGAGAGAGGGGAAAAGAGGGATGGGAGAGAAGAAGAGGTAGGGAAGAAGGAGAGAGGAGATAGAGAAGGGAGAGTGAAGGAGAGGGAAGTAAGGAGGCGAGGTAGAGAAGGAGAGGGAGAGAGAAGCGGAAGAGAGGAGGATTGGGAGAGAGAGCAGGAAAGAGAGATAAGGAGAGAGGGAACGAGAGAGAAGGAGAAGAGAAAGAGGATAAGAGGGAGAATGAGAAAAGGAGAAGCGAGAGAATGTGAGAAGAGGAGAGAGAGCGAGAGAGATGGATAAGAGGGAGAGGACAGAAAGAAGGTGAGGAGGAGAACAAGTAGAGGAAGAGAAGGAGAAGAGGGAGGAGGAGGAATTTGGCAGGGAAGAGGAGAAGTGGGAAGAGAGAGGGAAAGGGGGAGACAAGAGAGATGGAGAACGAGAGATGGAGAAGGGAGAGAGAAGGAGAGTGGAGAAAAGAGGACGAGTAGAGCAGAGAGAAGAGAAGGAAGCGGGAGAGAGAAGGAGAGTAGGGAAGAGGAGAGAGGTAGAGAAGGGAGAGAGAAGGGAAAGAGAGAGAAAAGGAGAGGGAGGAGAGAGAAGTAGGGAGAGAGAGCGAGAGAAGGAGGAAGGAGTGGAGAAGAGGACAAGAGGAAGATAGAAAATGAAGGAGAAGGGGGAAGAGGGGAGGGAGAGAAGAAGGGGGAGGGGGAACGAGAGAGGTAGAGAAGAGAGGGCAGGAGGAGAGAAGAGGGAGCGAGGGGGAGAGGGAAGTAGAGAGGAGACGGAGAAGGGAGAAGAAGGGCGAGGGAGAAGAGAGAGGGGTTGAAGGAGGAGAGAGAGAGGGAGAGAGCGAGCGAGAGAAGGAGAAGGGAAAGAGGAGGATAGAGAAGGATAAAAGGGGGAGAGAGTAGAAGAAGAGAGAAGGATAAGGAGAGAAGAAGGGGAGCGGGATACGAGGGAGATAGAGATGAGGCGAGGGAGATGAGAGAAAGAGAAGAGGGAAGAGTGAGAGAGAAGGAGAGCGGTAGAGAAGGAGAGAAGAGAGAGGGGTAGAACGAGAGAGAAGGGAGAGAATGGGACAAGGAGAGAGGAAGGAGTGGGAGAAAAAGAGAAGCGAGAGAAGGGGAGGGAGAAGGAGAGAGAGAGAGAGATAAAGAGAGTGGGATAAGGAGAAGAGGGAAAGGGAGAGAAGGAAGAGAGGGAAAGAGATAGAGACGGTGGAGAAATGATAAGGGAGAGATGTGGAGAAGGGTAAGGAGAATGTGTGGGCAAAGAAGAGGGAAGATGGGAAGAGGGTTGAAGAAGAGGGGGAGAGAATGAGAGAGAGTGAGAAGGGAGAGGGGTAGACAACATAGGAGAAGAGAGAAGGGAGCGAGAGAGAGAGAAGGATAGAGGCAGAGAAGAGAGAATAGGGATAAGGATAAGGAGAGAAGAGAAAGGAGAATAGAAAAGAGGAGGGAGAGAGAGAGAGAGATAAGAGACAGGAGGGAGAGAGAGCGAGAGATGGAGGAGGAGAAGGAGGGAGTGGAGGAGAGGGATAAGAGG
>OY821780.1:18740000-18921220 GCA_963682175.1 Triglochin maritima | reverse complement strand
AGAAAAAGAGAAGCGAGAGAAGGAGAGGGAGAAGGAGAGAGAGAGAGATAAAGAGAGTGGGATAAGGAGAAGAGGGAAAGGGAGAGAAGGAAGAGAGGGAAAGAGATAGAGACAGTGGAGAAATGATAAGGGAGAGATGTGGAGAAGGGTAAGGAGAATGTGTGGGCAAAGAAGAGGGAAGATGGGAAGAGGGTTGAAGAAGAGGGGGAGAGAATGAGAGAGAGTGAGAAGGGAGAGGGGTAGACAACATAGGAGAAGAGAGAAGGGAGCGAGAGAGAGAGAGAAGGATAGAGGCAGAGAAGAGAGAATAGGGATAAGGATAAGGAGAGAAGAGAAAGGAGAATAGAAAAGAGGAGGGAGAGAGAGAGAGAGAAGAGACAGGAGGGAGAGAGAGCGAGAGATGGAGGAGGAGAAGGAGGGAGTGGAGGAGAGGGATAAGAGGGAGAGAGAAAACGAGAAAGAAGAGAGGAAAGAGGAGAGGAGAGAGAGATAAGAATAGGGAGAAGGAGAGAGGGAAATGGAGAAGAGGAGAGGGAGAGGAGGAGATATAGAGAAGGGAAGGTGAGAGAAAAAAGGAGAGGGAGATAAGGAGAAGAGAGGGGGAACTAGAGGAGGTGAAGGGATAAGAGGGGAGAGAGAGAAGAGGAGGGAGAAGGAGAGGAGAGGAAGAGAGGGGAGAGAGAAGGAGAAGAGAGAGGGAACGAGAGGAGACGGAGGGATAAGAGGGGAAAGCGGAGAAGGAGGGAGAGATAAGGACAGGACGGGAGGGGAGGAGAGAGAGGGAGAAGAGGGGAGAGATAGAAGAGGAAGGAGAGAGGGGGGACAAGAGAGGAGGGAGCAAGAGAATGAGAAGTGGATAGAGAAGGAAATGAGGATAAGAGGGAAGGGAACGAGATAGAGAAGGCAGAGTGGAGATGGAGAAGGAGAGAGAAGGAGAGATAGTGGAGGAGAGAGGAAACGAGAGAGGAGGAGAGGGAGAAAGAGAAGGGGGGAGGAGGAGAGAAGTGAGAGAAGGGAGGGAGAGAGAGAATGGAGAGTAGAGGGAAGAGAAGAGGATAGGAGGGAGAAGGAGAGAGAGGGTAAGGAGAGGGAAGAAGTGGGAGAAGGGGAGAGGAGAAGGGAGAGAACTAGAAGGGGAGCGAAGAAGGGAAAGAGGAGATAGAGGTAGAAGGAGTCCCCCCCTCATTCTCATCTTCCCTCTCCTCCTCTCCTTCCCTTCTCTTTATCCTCTCTCTTCTTCTCCTTCTCTCCCTCTCGCTCCTCTCTTCCTTCTCTCCTTACCTTATAAGGAGAGATGGAGAGGGTAAGAGGGAGATAGAGAACGAGAAGAGGGAAGAAGAGAGAGGGGAAAAGAGGGATGGGAGAGAAGAAGAGGTAGGGAAGAAGGAGAGAGGAGATAGAGAAGGGAGAGTGAAGGAGAGGGAAGTAAGGAGGCGAGGTAGAGAAGGAGAGGGAGAGAGAAGCGGAAGAGAGGAGGATTGGGAGAGAGAGCAGGAAAGAGAGATAAGGAGAGAGGGAACGAGAGAGAAGGAGAAGAGAAAGAGGATAAGAGGGAGAATGAGAAAAGGAGAAGCGAGAGAATGTGAGAAGAGGAGAGAGAGCGAGAGAGAGGGATAAGAGGGAGAGGACAGAAAGAAGGTGAGGAGGAGAACAAGTAGAGGAAGAGAAGGAGAAGAGGGAGGAGGAGGAGAGTGGCAGGGAAGAGGAGAAGTGGGAAGAGAGAGGGAAAGGGGGAGAGAAGAGAGATGGAGAACGAGAGATGGAGAAGGGAGAGAGAAGGAGAGTGGAGAAAAGAGGACAAGTAGAGCAGAGAGAAGAGAAGGAAGCGGGAGAGAGAAGGAGAGTAGGAAAGAGGAGAGAGGTAGAGAAGGGAGAGAGAAGGGAAAGAGAGAGAAAAGGAGAGGGAGGAGAGAGAAGTAGGGAGAGAGAGCGAGAGAAGGAGGAAGGAGTGGAGAAGAGGACAAGAGGAAGATAGAAAATGAAGGAGAAGGGGGAAGAGGGGAGGGAGAGAAGAAGGGGGAGGGGGAACGAGAGAGGTAGAGAAGAGAGGGAAGGAGGAGAGAAGAGGGAGGGAGGGGGAGAGGGAAGTAGAGAGGAGACGGAGAAGGGAGAAGAAGGGCGAGGGAGAAGAGAGAGGGGTTGAAGAAGGAGAGAGAGAGGGAGAGAGCGAGCGAGAGAAGGAGAAGGGAAAGAGGAGGATAGAGAAGGATAAAAGGGGGAGAGAGTAGAAGAAGAGAGAAGGATAAGGAGAGAAGAAGGGGAGCGGGATACGAGGGAGATAGAGATGAGGCGAGGGAGATGAGAGAAAGAGAAGAGGGAAAAGTGAGAGAGAAGGAGAGCGGTAGAGAAGGAGAGAAGAGAGAGGGGTAGAACGAGAGAGAAGGGAGAGAATGGGACGAGGAGAGAGGAAGGAGTGGGAGAAAAAGAGAAGCGAGAGAAGGAGAGGGAGAAGGAGAGAGAGAGAGATAAAGAGAGTGGGATAAGGAGAAGAGGGAAAGGGAGAGAAGGAAGAGAGGGAAAGAGATAGAGACAGTGGAGAAATGATAAGGGAGAGATGTGGAGAAGGGTAAGGAGAATGTGTGGGCAAAGAAGAGGGAAGATGGGAAGAGGGTTGAAGAAGAGGGGGGAGAGAATGAGAGAGAGTGAGAAGGGAGAGGGGTAGACAACATAGGAGAAGAGAGAAGGGAGAGAGAGAGAGAGAGAAGGATAGAGGCAGAGAAGAGAGAATAGGGATAAGGATAAGGAGAGAAGAGAAAGGAGAATAGAAAAGAGGAGGGAGAGAGAGAGAAGAGACAGGAGGGAGAGAGAGCGAGAGATGGAGGAGGAGAAGGAGGGAGTGGAGGAGAGGGACAAGAGGGAGAGAGAAAACGAGAAAGAAGAGAGGAAAGAGGAGAGGAGAGAGAGATAAGAATAGGGAGAAGGAGAGAGGGAAATGGAGAAGAGGAGAGGGAGAGGAGGAGATATAGAGAAGGGAAGGTGAGAGAAAAAAGGAGAGGGAGATAAGGAGAAGAGAGGGGGAACAAGAGGAGGTGAAGGGATAAGAGGGGAGAGAGAGAAGAGGAGGGAGAAGGAGAGGAGAGGAAGAGAGGGGAGAGAGAAGGAGAAGAGAGAGGGAACGAGAGGAGACGGAGGGATAAGAGGGGAAAGCGGAGAAGGAGGGAGAGATAAGGACAGGACGGGAGGGGAGGAGAGAGAGGGAGAAGAGGGGAGAGATAGAAGAGGAAGGAGAGAGGGGGGACAAGAGAGGAGGGAGCAAGAGAATGAGAAGTGGATAGAGAAGGAAATGAGGATAAGAGGGAAGGGAACGAGATAGAGAAGGCAGAGTGGAGATGGAGAAGGAGAGAGAAGGAGAGATAGTGGAGGAGAGAGGAAACGAGAGAGGAGGAGAGGGAGAAAGAGAAGGGGGGAGGAGGAGAGAAGTGAGAGAAGGGAGGGAGAGAGAGAATGGAGAGTAGAGGGAAGAGAAGAGGATAGGAGGGAGAAGGAGAGAGAGGGTAAGGAGAGGGAAGAAGTGGGAGAAGGGGAGAGGAGAAGGGAGAGAACTAGAAGGGGAGCGAAGAAGGGAAAGAGGAGATAGAGGTAGAAGGAGTCCCCCCCTCATTCTCATCTTCCCTCTCCTCCTCTCCTTCCCTTCTCTTTATCCTCTCTCTTCTTCTCCTTCTCTCCCTCTCGCTCCTCTCTTCCTTCTCTCCTTACCTTATAAGGAGAGATGGAGAGGGTAAGAGGGAGATAGAGAACGAGAAGAGGGAAGAAGAGAGAGGGGAAAAGAGGGATGGGAGAGAAGAAGAGGTAGGGAAGAAGGAGAGAGGAGATAGAGAAGGGAGAGTGAAGGAGAGGGAAGTAAGGAGGCGAGGTAGAGAAGGAGAGGGAGAGAGAAGCGGAAGAGAGGAGGATTGGGAGAGAGAGCAGGAAAGAGAGATAAGGAGAGAGGGAACGAGAGAGAAGGAGAAGAGAAAGAGGATAAGAGGGAGAATGAGAAAAGGAGAAGCGAGAGAATGTGAGAAGAGGAGAGAGAGCGAGAGAGAGGGATAAGAGGGAGAGGACAGAAAGAAGGTGAGGAGGAGAACAAGTAGAGGAAGAGAAGGAGAAGAGGGAGGAGGAGGAGAGTGGCAGGGAAGAGGAGAAGTGGGAAGAGAGAGGGAAAGGGGGAGAGAAGAGAGATGGAGAACGAGAGATAGAGAAGGGAGAGAGAAGGAGAGTGGAGAAAAGAGGACAAGTAGAGCAGAGAGAAGAGAAGGAAGCGGGAGAGAGAAGGAGAGTAGGAAAGAGGAGAGAGGTAGAGAAGGGAGAGAGAAGGGAAAGAGAGAGAAAAGGAGAGGGAGGAGAGAGAAGTAGGGAGAGAGAGCGAGAGAAGGAGGAAGGAGTGGAGAAGAGGACAAGAGGAAGATAGAAAATGAAGGAGAAGGGGGAAGAGGGGAGGGAGAGAAGAAGGGGGAGGGGGAACGAGAGAGGTAGAGAAGAGAGGGAAGGAGGAGAGAAGAGGGAGGGAGGGGGAGAGGGAAGTAGAGAGGAGACGGAGAAGGGAGAAGAAGGGCGAGGGAGAAGAGAGAGGGGTTGAAGAAGGAGAGAGAGAGGGAGAGAGCGAGCGAGAGAAGGAGAAGGGAAATAGGAGGATAGAGAAGGATAAAAGGGGGAGAGAGTAGAAGAAGAGAGAAGGATAAGGAGAGAAGAAGGGGAGCGGGATACGAGGGAGATAGAGATGAGGCGAGGGAGATGAGAGAAAGAGAAGAGGGAAGAGTGAGAGAGAAGGAGAGCGGTAGAGAAGGAGAGAAGAGAGAGGGGTAGAACGAGAGAGAAGGGAGAGAATGGGACGAGGAGAGAGGAAGGAGTGGGAGAAAAAGAGAAGCGAGAGAAGGAGAGGGAGAAGGAGAGAGAGAGAGATAAAGAGAGTGGGATAAGGAGAAGAGGGAAAGGGAGAGAAGGAAGAGAGGGAAAGAGATAGAGACAGTGGAGAAATGATAAGGGAGAGATGTGGAGAAGGGTAAGGAGAATGTGTGGGCAAAGAAGATGGAAGATGGGAAGAGGGTTGAAGAAGAGGGGGGAGAGAATGAGAGAGAGTGAGAAGGGAGAGGGGTAGACAACATAGGAGAAGAGAGAAGGGAGAGAGAGAGAGAGAGAAGGATAGAGGCAGAGAAGAGAGAATAGGGATAAGGATAAGGAGAGAAGAGAAAGGAGAATAGAAAAGAGGAGGGAGCGAGAGAGAGAAGAGACAGGAGGGAGAGAGAGCGAGAGATGGAGGAGGAGAAGGAGGGAGTGGAGGAGAGGGACAAGAGGGAGAGAGAAAACGAGAAAGAAGAGAGGAAAGAGGAGAGGAGAGAGAGATAAGAATAGGGAGAAGGAGAGAGGGAAATGGAGAAGAGGAGAGGGAGAGGAGGAGATATAGAGAAAAAAAGGAGAGGGAGATAAGGAGAAGAGAGGGGGAACTAGAGGAGGTGAAGGGATAAGAGGGGAGAGAGAGAAGAGGAGGGAGAAGGAGAGGAGAGGAAGAGAGGGGAGAGAGAAGGAGAAGAGAGAGGGAACGAGAGGAGACGGAGGGATAAGAGGGGAAAGCGGAGAAGGAGGGAGAGATAAGGACAGGACGGGAGGGGAGGAGAGAGAGGGAGAAGAGGGGAGAGATAGAAGAGGAAGGAGAGAGGGGGGACAAGAGAGGAGGGAGCAAGAGAATGAGAAGTGGATAGAGAAGGAAATGAGGATAAGAGGGAAGGGAACGAGATAGAGAAAGCAGAGTGGAGATGGAGAAGGAGAGAGAAGGAGAGATAGTGGAGGAGAGAGGAAACGAGAGAGGAGGAGAGGGAGAAAGAGAAGGGGGGAGGAGGAGAGAAGTGAGAGAAGGGAGGGAGAGAGAGAATGGAGAGTAGAGGGAAGAGAAGAGGATAGGAGGGAGAAGGAGAGAGAGGGTAAGGAGAGGGAAGAAGTGGGAGAAGGGGAGAGGAGAAGGGAGAGAACTAGAAGGGGAGCGAAGAAGGGAAAGAGGAGATAGAGGTAGAAGGAGTCCCCCCCTCATTCTCATCTTCCCTCTCCTCCTCTCCTTCCCTTCTCTTTATCCTCTCTCTTCTTCTCCTTCTCTCCCTCTCGCTCCTCTCTTCCTTCTCTCCTTACCTTATAAGGAGAGATGGAGAGGGTAAGAGGGAGATAGAGAACGAGAAGAGGGAAGAAGAGAGAGGGGAAAAGAGGGATGGGAGAGAAGAAGAGGTAGGGAAGAAGGAGAGAGGAGATAGAGAAGGGAGAGTGAAGGAGAGGGAAGTAAGGAGGCGAGGTAGAGAAGGAGAGGGAGAGAGAAGCGGAAGAGAGGAGGATTGGGAGAGAGAGCAGGAAAGAGAGATAAGGAGAGAGGGAACGAGAGAGAAGGAGAAGAGAAAGAGGATAAGAGGGAGAATGAGAAAAGGAGAAGCGAGAGAATGTGAGAAGAGGAGAGAGAGCGAGAGAGAGGGATAAGAGGGAGAGGACAGAAAGAAGGTGAGGAGGAGAACAAGTAGAGGAAGAGAAGGAGAAGAGGGAGGAGGAGGAGAGTGGCAGGGAAGAGGAGAAGTGGGAAGAGAGAGGGAAAGGGGGAGAGAAGAGAGATGGAGAACGAGAGATGGAGAAGGGAGAGAGAAGGAGAGTGGAGAAAAGAGGACAAGTAGAGCAGAGAGAAGAGAAGGAAGCGGGAGAGAGAAGGAGAGTAGGAAAGAGGAGAGAGGTAGAGAAGGGAGAGAGAAGGGAAAGAGAGAGAAAAGGAGAGGGAGGAGAGAGAGCGAGAGAAGGAGGAAGGAGTGGAGAAGAGGACAAGAGGAAGATAGAAAATGAAGGAGAAGGGGGAAGAGGGGAGGGAGAGGAGAGGGAGAAGGAGAGATAAGAAGGAAGAGAAGGGGAACCTCTTTCTAGAGAGAGAAGCTCTGGAGAAAAAGGAATCCTAGAGAGAGAAAGTAGAGAGGAGGGTGTGCATGGGGGAGCCTCCTCCTTGGCCCCCCTTGGCAGCCACGGCTGCCGGCCGGCCACCCCAGGTCGGTGGCCGGTCCCCCCTCGCCGCCTCCGGCGGGATGCCGCCGCCGGACAGCCGGAACTCCGGCGAGCAATGTAGAAATGAAGGACATGAAGAGAAGGAGAAGGAGAAGGAGATGGGAGTCCCTTTGGCAGCCACGGCCGCCGGCCGGCCACCCCTGGTTGCCGGCCGGTCCCCCCTCGCCGGCTCCCACGGGATGGGGCCGCCGGATCGCCGGAGCTCCGGCGAGCAAGGGAGAAATGATGAAAATGAAGGGAAAGAGAAGGAGATGGGAGGGCTTTCGTGGCTTGAGGCCGTGCCTCGACATGCCACGACCTTGGGGGCTGGTGGTGAGGCCGGAGGACTCGCCGGAGCTGAAATTCCAGCAAAGACATGGGCGTCCCTCTTCAACCCCTCCCCTCCCGTAGCCGAGAAGCTTGTTTTCGTGCCACCGGTCATTGAGGGGGCTGAACGGATTGGCCAATACAAGGTGAAGGACCTTGCGCACCATTGGGATTTGGTTTTGGTTGGGTGCGTGGTGGGGTTCCGGCCACACATGCCAACGTTAGAGCAACACTTGAAGCGCCTATGGAAGGTTAAGGGAGATTTCTCCATCTTCCGACGACAACATGGCTACTTTCTCATCCGTTTCTCTATGATGGAAGACATGAAGATGCCACTTGAGGGAGGTCCATGGACGGTAAGGGGTGCTCCACTTGTTGTTCAACCATGGTCGTGGACCCTCCACATGAAGCAAGAGAAGGTGTCAAAGCTACCCATTTGGGTGAGGTTGCCGGAGCTTGAGCTGAAGTTTTGGTCGCCGGAACTCATCTCCATCATTGCAAGTGTGCTTGGCCGGCCTATCACCTTGGATGAGGACACTAAGCGTAGACGAAGGTTAGGGTATGCCCGAGTTTGCATTGAGGTAGATGTCGGGTTTGAGTTTCCAAGCATGGTTAAGATGAGAGACGAGGAAGGCAATATAGAGGAGGTTAACGTGCACTATGAGTGGAGGCCGAAATCTTGCCCCAAATGCATGTCCTTTGACCATTCCGGAGAAGCATGTGGGAGGACAAATGGCCGTCGGGAGTGGCGGGAGGTGAGGAAGGAAAATCCGACGAAATCAGCCATGATAGTAGAGAAAAAACGTCCATATGAGGTAGGTAGGGCGGAGGAGGTGAAGAATGGTGCGGGGGAGGAAGAAAAATACGACGAAATGGTGGTTTTGGACCTCGCCGGAGCTGTCGCCGGAGCTGCCGCCGGCCGGACCGTGGGAGGAGGGGGAGAAACGGTCACCTTGGATGAGGAGGAGGAGGAGGCACGTGAGGGCCCATGTGAGGTAGGGGGGACAATTTCTTCCATGGTTGTTGGAGGAAAAGCAAAAGAAGCCAATGAGGAGATGCCACCTCAAAAGGAGATTGGAGGGGTAGCTTTGGCAGCCTTGGCAGCCACTAAGGAGACGCCACGTGGTGGGGGGAAGAAGAAAAAGGCTGATTTGCTCTTTAGGGACCACAATGGGGATAAGAATGGAGGAGAAATTCAAATATGTGGGGACCAAGGGCATGTGTGTGCACAAAAGGACCATGGAAAAGATGGGGACCATGGAGTACATGGGGACCACGAATTTGAAATGTGGAGGGAAGATGGGTTTTCTTTGGGCTCTATCTTTGAAGGTGAAAACTTATGTGATGGGCCTTCCTATGGGCAAACTCATGGGCTGAAATTGGGGCCAATTGGACCAGTAGGCCCGGTCGTCCAGGTGGACAAATTGCATGGAGACACCAGGAGGGACAAACCTCGCCTATGCTCCCCGCCACCCTCGGTGGATTTAGATGAGATTTCCCCTCAAGTCGGTTTTCAAGGGTTCGTGAGGCCGCATTAAAGAAACAACGAGAGAAAATTGGGGAGCAAAGTACACCATTACATGAGGATCTCACACCTAGTGATATTGAGGAGGCAGCGATATTTGGCCTGGATCACGCAGAGTATAAACGCTTGAGGGATAAGTTTGCAAACATGGACACAGATTATGAAGATCCGGACGAGCCATGGAGCTATGGTTCGGGTAATCAAATCGTCAAAGGGTACTTTGATAAAGGCGGAACGAGTCAGAAGAAATCAAGAAAAAAAGAGAAGAGAAGGAAAGGAAAGCACTGAGTGCTTATGTCTACACGTTGTAGGGGTAGGATCTAGGATCTGTTGTTAGATTAGCGCGAGTCGATGTAACATTTAAAACTTCCGCGATACGAACTGCTCAAGCTGGGGCAGTTCCTAGCACTTCATTGTATGGTTTTTTTTGCATGTACGTTTATTGAGGCATCAATAAATTTAGCGGCTCTGCCGAGACCGCCCTTTTTATTTTGCAAAAAAAAAAGGGGAGGGAGAGAAGAAGGGGGAGGGGGAACGAGAGAGGTAGAGAAGAGAGGGAAGGAGGAGAGAAGAGGGAGGGAGGGGGAGAGGGAAGTAGAGAGGAGACGGAGAAGGGAGAAGAAGGGCGAGGGAGAAGAGAGAGGGGTTGAAGAAGGAGAGAGAGGGAGAGAGCGAGCGAGAGAAGGAGAAGGGAAAGAGGAGGATAGAGAAGGATAAAAGGGGGAGAGAGTAGAAGAAGAGAGAAGGATAAGGAGAGAAGAAGGGGAGCGGGATACGAGGGAGATAGAGATGAGGCGAGGGAGATGAGAGAAAGAGAAGAGGGAAGAGTGAGAGAGAAGGAGAGCGGTAGAGAAGGAGAGAAGAGAGAGGGGTAGAACGAGAGAGAAGGGAGAGAATGGGACGAGGAGAGAGGAAGGAGTGGGAGAAAAAGAGAAGCGAGAGAAGGAGAGGGAGAAGGAGAGAGAGAGAGAGATAAAGAGAGTGGGATAAGGAGAAGAGGGAAAGGGAGAGAAGGAAGAGAGGGAAAGAGATAGAGACGGTGGAGAAATGATAAGGGAGAGATGTGGAGAAGGGTAAGGAGAATGTGTGGGCAAAGAAGAGGGAAGATGGGAAGAGGGTTGAAGAAGAGGGGGAGAGAATGAGAGAGAGTGAGAAGGGAGAGGGGTAGACAACATAGGAGAAGAGAGAAGGGAGCGAGAGAGAGAGAAGGATAGAGGCAGAGAAGAGAGAATAGGGATAAGGATAAGGAGAGAAGAGAAAGGAGAATAGAAAAGAGGAGGGAGAGAGAGAGAGAGAAGAGACAGGAGGGAGAGAGAGCGAGAGATGGAGGAGGAGAAGGAGGGAGTGGAGGAGAGGGATAAGAGGGAGAGAGAAAACGAGAAAGAAGAGAGGAAAGAGGAGAGGAGAGAGAGATAAGAATAGGGAGAAGGAGAGAGGGAAATGGAAAAGAGGAGAGGGAGAGGAGGAGATATAGAGAAGGGAAGGTGAGAGAAAAAAGGAGAGGGAGATAAGGAGAAGAGAGGGGGAACTAGAGGAGGTGAAGGGATAAGAGGGGAGAGAGAGAAGAGGAGGGAGAAGGAGAGGAGAGGAAGAGAGGGGAGAGAGAAGGAGAAGAGAGAGGGAACGAGAGGAGACGGAGGGATAAGAGGAGAGAGCGGAGAAGGAGGGAGAGATAAGGACAGGACGGGAGGGGAGGAGAGAGAGGGAGAAGAGGGGGGAGATAGAAGAGGAAGGAGAGAGGGGGGACAAGAGAGGAGGGAGCAAGAGAATGAGAAGTGGATAGAGAAGGAAATGAGGATAAGAGGGAAGGGAACGAGATAGAGAAGGCAGAGTGGAGATGGAGAAGGAGAGAGAAGGAGAGATAGTGGAGGAGAGAGGAAACGAGAGAGGAGGAGAGGGAGAAAGAGAAGGGGGGAGGAGGAGAGAAGTGAGAGAAGGGTGGGAGAGAGAGAATGGAGAGTAGAGGGAAGAGAAGAGGATAGGAGGGAGAAGGAGAGAGAGGGTAAGGAGAGGGAAGAAGTGGGAGAAGGGGAGAGGAGAAGGGAGAGAACTAGAAGGGGAGCGAAAAAGGGAAAGAGGAGATAGAGGTAGAAGGAGTCCCCCCCTCATTCTCATCTTCCCTCTCCTCCTCTCCTTCCCTTCTCTTTATCCTCTCTCTTCTTCTCCTTCTCTCCCTCTCGCTCCTCTCTTCCTTCTCTCCTTACCTTATAAGGAGAGATGGAGAGGGTAAGAGGGAGATAGAGAACGAGAAGAGGGAAGAAGAGAGAGGGGAAAAGAGGGATGGGAGAGAAGAAGAGGTAGGGAAGAAGGAGAGAGGAGATAGAGAAGGGAGAGTGAAGGAGAGGGAAGTAAGGAGGCGAGGTAGAGAAGGAGAGGGAGAGAGAAGCGGAAGAGAGGAGGATTGGGAGAGAGAGCAGGAAAGAGAGATAAGGAGAGAGGGAACGAGAGAGAAGGAGAAGAGAAAGAGGATAAGAGGGAGAATGAGAAAAGGAGAAGCGAGAGAATGTGAGAAGAGGAGAGAGAGCGAGAGAGAGGGATAAGAGGGAGAGGACAGAAAGAAGGTGAGGAGGAGAACAAGTAGAGGAAGAGAAGGAGAAGAGGGAGGAGGAGGAGAGTGGCAGGGAAGAGGAGAAGTGGGAAGAGAGAGGGAAAGGGGGAGAGAAGAGAGATGGAGAACGAGAGATGGAGAAGGGAGAGAGAAGGAGAGTGGAGAAAAGAGGACAAGTAGAGCAGAGAGAAGAGAAGGAAGCGGGAGAGAGAAGGAGAGTAGGAAAGAGGAGAGAGGTAGAGAAGGGAGAGAGAAGGGAAAGAGAGAGAAAAGGAGAGGGAGGAGAGAGAAGTAGGGAGAGAGAGCGAGAGAAGGAGGAAGGAGTGGAGAAGAGGACAAGAGGAAGATAGAAAATGAAGGAGAAGGGGGAAGAGGGGAGGGAGAGAAGAAGGGGGAGGGGGAACGAGAGAGGTAGAGAAGAGAGGGAAGGAGGAGAGAAGAGGGAGGGAGGGGGAGAGGGAAGTAGAGAGGAGACGGAGAAGGGAGAAGAAGGGCGAGGGAGAAGAGAGAGGGGTTGAAGAAGGAGAGAGAGAAGGAGAGAGCGAGCGAGAGAAGGAGAAGGGAAAGAGGAGGATAGAGAAGGATAAAAGGGGGAGAGAGTAGAAGAAGAGAGAAGGATAAGGAGAGAAGAAGGGGAGCGGGATACGAGGGAGATAGAGATGAGGCGAGGGAGATGAGAGAAAGAGAAGAGGGAAGAGTGAGAGAGAAGGAGAGCGGTAGAGAAGGAGAGAAGAGAGAGGGGTAGAACTAGAGAGAAGGGAGAGAATGGGACGAGGAGAGAGGAAGGAGTGGAAGAAAAAGAGAAGCGAGAGAAGGAGAGGGAGAAGGAGAGAGAGAGAGATAAAGAGAGTGGGATAAGGAGAAGAGGGAAAGGGAGAGAAGGAAGAGAGGGAAAGAGATAGAGACGGTGGAGAAATGATAAGGGAGAGATGTGGAGAAGGGTAAGGAGAATGTGTGGGCAAAGAAGAGGGAAGATGGGAAGAGGGTTGAAGAAGAGGGGGAGAGAATGAGAGAGAGTGAGAAGGGAGAGGGGTAGACAACATAGGAGAAGAGAGAAGGGAGCGAGAGAGAGAGAGAAGGATAGAGGCAGAGAAGAGAGAATAGGGATAAGGATAAGGAGAGAAGAGAAAGGAGAATAGAAAAGAGGAGGGAGAGAGAGAGAGAAGAGACAGGAGGGAGAGAGAGTGAGAGATGGAGGAGGAGAAGGAGGGAGTGGAGGAGAGGGATAAGAGGGAGAGAGAAAACGAGAAAGAAGAGAGGAAAGAGGAGAGGAGAGAGAGATAAGAATAGGGAGAAGGAGAGAGGGAAATGGAGAAGAGGAGAGGGAGAGGAGGAGATATAGAGAAGGGAAGGTGAGAGAAAAAAGGAGAGGGAGATAAGGAGAAGAGAGGGGGAACTAGAGGAGGTGAAGGGATAAGAGGGGAGAGAGAGAAGAGGAGGGAGAAGGAGAGGAGAGGAAGAGAGGGGAGAGAGAAGGAGAAGAGAGAGGGAACGAGAGGAGACGGAGGGATAAGAGGAGAGAGCGGAGAAGGAGGGAGAGATAAGGACAGGACGGGAGGGGAGGAGAGAGAGGGAGAAGAGGAGAGAGATAGAAGAGGAAGGAGAGAGGGGGGACAAGAGAGGAGGGAGCAAGAGAATGAGAAGTGGATAGAGAAGGAAATGAGGATAAGAGGGAAGGGAACGAGATAGAGAAGGCAGAGTGGAGATGGAGAAGGAGAGAGAAGGAGAGATAGTGGAGGAGAGAGGAAACGAGAGAGGAGGAGAGGGAGAAAGAGAAGGGGGGAGGAGGAGAGAAGTGAGAGAAGGGAGGGAGAGAGAGAATGGAGAGTAGAAGGAAGAGAAGAGGATAGGAGGGAGAAGGAGAGAGAGGGTAAGGAGAGGGAAGAAGTGGGAGAAGGGGAGAGGAGAAGGGAGAGAACTAGAAGGGGAGCGAAGAAGGGAAAGAGGAGATAGAGGTAGAAGGAGTCCCCCCCTATTCTCATCTTCCCTCTCCTCCTCTCCTTCCCTTCTCTTTATCCTCTCTCTTCTTCTCCTTCTCTCCCTCTCGCTCCTCTCTTCCTTCTCTCCTTACCTTATAAGGAGAGATGGAGAGGGTAAGAGGGAGATAGAGAACGAGAAGAGGGAAGAAGAGAGAGGGAAAAAGAGGGATGGGAGAGAAGAAGAGGTAGGGAAGAAGGAGAGAGGAGATAGAGAAGGGAGAGTGAAGGAGAGGGAAGTAAGGAGGCGAGGTAGAGAAGGAGAGGGAGAGAGAAGCGGAAGAGAGGAGGATTGGGAGAGAGAGCAGGAAAGAGAGATAAGGAGAGAGGGAACGAGAGAGAAGGAGAAGAGAAAGAGGATAAGAGGGAGAATGAGAAAAGGAGAAGCGAGAGAATGTGAGAAGAGGAGAGAGAGCGAGAGAGAGGGATAAGAGGGAGAGGACAGAAAGAAGGTGAGGAGGAGAACAAGTAGAGGAAGAGAAGGGGAAGAGGGAGGAGGAGGAGAGTGGCAGGGAAGAGGAGAAGTGGGAAGAGAGAGGGAAAGGGGGAGAGAAGAGAGATGGAGAACGAGAGATGGAGAAGGGAGAGAGAAGGAGAGTGGAGAAAAGAGGACAAGTAGAGCATAGAGAAGAGAAGGAAGCGGGAGAGAGAAGGAGAGTAGGGAAGAGGAGAGAGGTAGAGAAGGGAAAGAGAGAGAAAAGGAGAGGGAGGAGAGAGAAGTAGGGAGAAAGAGCGAGAGAAGGAGGAAGGAGTGGAGAAGAGGACAAGAGGAAGATAGAAAATGAAGGAGAAGGGGGAAGAGGGGAGGGAGAGAAGAAGGGGGAGAGGGAACGAGAGAGGTAGAGAAGAGAGGGAAGGAGGAGAGAAGAGGGAGGGAGGGGGAGAGGGAAGTAGAGAGGAGACGGAGAAGGGAGAAGAAGGGCGAGGGAGAAGAGAGAGGGGTTGAAGAAGGAGAGAGAGAGGGAGAGAGCGAGCGAGAGAAGGAGAAGGGAAAGAGGAGGATAGAGAAGGATAAAAGGGGGAGAGAGTAGAAGAAGAGAGAAGGATAAGGAGAGAAGAAGGGGAGCGGGATACGAGGGACATGGAGATGAGGCGAGGGAGATGAGAGAAAGAGAAGAGGGAAGAGTGAGAGAGAAGGAGAGCGGTAGAGAAGGAGAGAAGAGAGAGGGGTAGAACGAGAGAGAAGGGAGAGAATGGGACGAGGAGAGAGGAAGGAGTGGGAGAAAAAGAGAAGCGAGAGAAGGAGAGGGAGAAGGAGAGAGAGAGATAAAGAGAGTGGGCTAAGGAGAAGAGGGAAAGGGAGAGAAGGAAGAGAGGGAAAGAGATAGAGACGGTGGAGAAATGATAAGGGAGAGATGTGGAGAAGGGTAAGGAGAATGTGTGGGCAAAGAAGAGGGAAGATGGGAAGAGGGTTGAAGAAGAGTGGGAGAGAATGAGAGAGAGTGAGAAGGGAGAGGGGTAGACAACATAGGAGAAGAGAGAAGGGAGCGAGAGAGAGAGAAGGATAGAGGCAGAGAAGAGAGAATAGGGATAAGGATAAGGAGAGAAGAGAAAGGAGAATAGAAAAGAGGAGGGAGAGAGAGAGAGAGAAGAGACAGGAGGGAGAGAGAGCGAGAGATGGAGAAGGAGAAGGAGGGAGTGGAGGAGAGGGATAAGAGGGAGAGAGAACGAGAAAGAAGAGAGGAAAGAGGAGAGGAGAGAGAGATAAGAATAGGGAGAAGGAGAGAGAGGGAAATGGAGAAGAGGAGAGGGAGAGGAGGAGATATAGAGAAGGGAAGGTGAGAGAAAAAAGGAGAGGGAGATAAGGAGAAGAGAGGGGGAACTAGAGGAGGTGAAGGGATAAGAGGGGAGAGAGAGAAGAGGAGGGAGAAGGAGAGGAGAGGAAGAGAGGGGAGAGAGAAGGAGAAGAGAGAGGGAACGAGAGGAGACGGAGGGATAAGAGGAGAGAGCGGAGAAGGAGGGAGAGATAAGGACAGGACGGGAGGGGAGGAGAGAGAGGGAGAAGAGGGGAGAGATAGAAGAGGAAGGAGAGAGGGGGGACAAGAGAGGAGGGAGCAAGAGAATGAGAAGTGGATAGAGAAGGAAATGAGGATAAGAGGGAAGGGAACGAGATTGAGAAGGCAGAGTGGAGATGGAGAAGGAGAGATAGTGGAGGAGAGAGGAAACGAGAGAGGAGGAGAGGGAGAAAGAGAAGGGGGGAGGAGGAGAGAAGTGAGAGAAGGGAGGGAGAGAGAGAATGGAGAGTAGAGGGAAGAGAAGAGGATAGGAGGGAGAAGGAGAGAGAGGGTAAGGAGAGGGAAGAAGTGGGAGAAGGGGAGAGGAGAAGGGAGAGAACTAGAAGGGGAGCGAAGAAGGGAAAGAGGAGATAGAGGTAGAAGGAGTCCCCCCCTCATTCTCATCTTCCCTCTCCTCCTCTCCTTCCCTTCTCTTTATCCTCTCTCTTCTTCTCCTTCTCTCCCTCTCGCTCCTCTCTTCCTTCTCTCCTTACCTTATAAGGAGAGATGGAGAGGGTAAGAGGGAGATAGAGAACGAGAAGAGGGAAGAAGAGAGAGGGGAAAAGAGGGATGGGAGAGAAGAAGAGGTAGGGAAGAAGGAGAGAGGAGATAGAGAAGGGAGAGTGAAGGAGAGGGAAGTAAGGAGGCGAGGTAGAGAAGGAGAGGGAGAGAGAAGCGGAAGAGAGGAGGATTGGGAGAGAGAGCAGGAAAGAGAGATAAGGAGAGAGGGAACGAGAGAGAAGGGGAAGAGAAAGAGGAAAAGAGGGAGAATGAGAAAAGGAGAAGCGAGAGAATGTGAGAAGAGGAGAGAGAGCGAGAGAGAGGGATACGAGGGAGAGGACAGAGAGAAGGTGAGGAGGAGAACAAGTAGAGGAAGAGAAGGAGAAGAGGGAGGAGGAGGAGAGTGGCAGGGAAGAGGAGAAGTGGGAAGAGAGAGGGAAAGGGGGAGAGAAGAGAGATGGAGAACGAGAGATGGAGAAGGGAGAGAGAAGGAGAGTGGAGAAAAGAGGACAAGTAGAGCAGAGAGAAGAGAAGGAAGCGGGAGAGAGAAGGAGAGTAGGGAAGAGGAGAGAGGGGGAGAAGGGAGAGAGAAGGGAAAGAGAGAGAAAAGGAGAGGGAGGAGAGAGAAGTAGGGAGAGAGAGCGAGAGAAGGAGGAAGGAGTGGAGAAGAGGACAAGAGGAAGATAGAAAATGAAGGAGAAGAGGGAAGAGGGTAGGGGGAACGAGAGAGGTAGAGAAGAGAGGGAAGGAGGAGAGAAGAGGGAGGGAGGGGGAGAGGGAAGTAGAGAGGAGACGGAGAAGGGAGAAGAAGGGCGAGGGAGAAGAGAGAGGGGTTGAAGAAGGAGAGAGAGAGGGAGAGAGCGAGCGAGAGAAGGAGAAGGGAAAGAGGAGGATAGAGAAGGATAAAAGGGGGAGAGAGTAGAAGAAGAGAGAAGGATAAGGAGAGAAGAAGGGGAACGGGATACGAGGGAGATAGAGATGAGGCGAGGGAGATGAGAGAAAGAGAAGAGGGAAGAGTGAGAGAGAAGGAGAGCGGTAGAGAAGGAGAGAAGAGAGAGGGGTAGAACGAGAGAGAAGGGAGAGAATGGGACGAGGAGAGAGGAAGGAGTGGGAGAAACAGAGAAGCGAGAGAAGGAGAGGGAGAAGGAGAGAGAGAGAGAGATAAAGAGAGTGGGATAAGGAGAAGAGGGAAAGGGAGAGAAGGAAGAGAGGGAAAGAGATAGACACGGTGGAGAAATGATAAAGGAGAGATGTGGTGAAGGGTAAGGAGAATGTGTGGGCAAAGAAGAGGGAAGATGGGAAGAGGGTTGAAGAAGAGGGGGAGAGAATGAGAGAGAGTGAGAAGGGAGAGGGGTAGACAACATAGGAGAAGAGAGAAGGGAGCGAGAGAGAGAGAAGGATAGAGGCAGAGAAGAGAGAATAGGGATAAAGATAAGGAGAGAAGAGAAAGGAGAATAGAAAAGAGGAGGGAGAGAGAGAGAGAAGAGACAGGAGGGAGAGAGAGCGAGAGATGGAGGAGGAGAAGGAGGGAGTGGAGGAGAGGGATAAGAGGGAGAGAGAAAACGAGAAAGAAGAGAGGAAAGAGGAGAGGAGAGAGAGATAAGAATAGGGAGAAGGAGAGAGGGAAATGGAGAAGAGGAGAGGGAGAGGAGGAGATATAGAGAAGGGAAGGTGAGAGAAAAAAGGAGAGGGAGATAAGGAGAAGAGAGGGGGAACTAGAGGAGGTGAAGGGATAAGAGGGGAGAGAGAGAAGAGGAGGGAGAAGGAGAGGAGAGGAAGAGGAGAAGGAGAAATAAGAGAGGACAGATAAGAGGAGAGAGAAAGAGAGAGATAAGAGAGGGTGTGCATGGGGGAGCCTCCTCCATTGCCCCCCTTGGCCACCACGGCTGCCGTCCGGCCACCCCTGGTCGCCGGCCGGTCCCCCGTCGCCTTCGCCGGCGGCATGCCGCCGCCGGACAGCCGGAACTCCGGCGAGCAATGGAGAAATGAAGGAAATGAAGAGAAGGAGAAGGAGAAGGGAGTCCCCTTGGCAGCCACGGCCGCCGGCCGGCCACCCCTGGTCTCCGGCTTGTCCCCCCTCGCCGGCTCCGACGGGATGTCGCCGCCGGATGGCCGGAGCTCCGGCGAGCAAGGGAGAAATGATGAAAATGAAGGGAAAGAGAAGGAGATGGGAGGGCTTTCGATGCTTGAGGCCGTGCCTCGACATGCCACGACCTTGGGGGCTGGTGGTGAGGCCGGAGGACTCGCCGGAGCTGAAATTCCAGCAAAGACATGGGCGTCCCTCTTCAACCCCTCCCCTCCCGTAGCCGAGAAGCTTGTTTTCGTGCCACCGGTCATTGAGGGGGCTGAACGGATTGGCCAATACAAGGTGAAGGACCTTGCGCACCATTGGGATTTGGTTTTGGTTGGGTGCATGGTGGGGTTCCGGCCACACATGCCAACGTTAGAGCAACACTTGAAGCGCCTATGGAAAGTAAAGGGAGATTTCTCCATCTTCCGACGACAACATGGCTACTTTCTCATCCGCTTCTCTATGATGGAAGACATGAAGATGCCACTTGAGGGAGGTCCATGGACGGTAAGGGGTGCTCCACTTGTTGTTCAACCATGGTCGTGGACCCTCCACATGAAGCAAGAGAAGGTGTCAAAGCTACCCATTTGGGTGAGGTTGCCGGAGCTTGAGCTGAAGTTTTGGTCGCCGGAACTCATCTCCATCATTGCAAGTGTGCTTGGCCGGCCTATCACCTTGGATGAGGACACTAAGCATAGACGAAGGTTAGGGTATGCCCGAGTTTGCATTGAGGTAGATGTCGGGTTTGAGTTTCCAAGCATGGTCAAGATGAGGGACGAGGAAGGCAATATAGAGGAGGTTAACGTGCACTATGAGTGGAGGCCGAAATCTTGCCCCATATGCATGTCCTTTGGCCATTCCGGAGAAGCATGTGGGAGGACAAGTGGTCGTCGGGAGTGGCGCGAGGTGAGGAAGGAAAATCCGACGAAACCAGCCATGATAGTGGAGAAAAAACGTCCATATGAGGTAGGTAGGGCGAAGGAGGTGAAGAATGGTGCGGGGGAGGAAGAAAAATACGATGAAATGTTGGTTTTGGACCTCGCCGGAGCTGTCGTCGGAGCTACCGCCGGCCGGACCGTGGGAGGAGGGGGAGAAACGGTCACCTTGGATGAGGAGGAGGAGGAGGCACGTGAGGGCCCATGTGAGGTAGGGGGGACAATTTCTTCCATGGTTGTTGGAGGAAAAGCAAAAGAAGCCAATGAGGAGATGCCACGTCAAAAGGAGATTGGAGAGGTAGCTTTGGCAGCCTTGGCAGCCACTAAGGAGACGCCACGTGGTGGGGGGAAGAAGAAAAAGGCTGATTTGCTCTTTAGGGACCACAATGGGGATAAGAATGGAGGAGAAATTCAAATATGTGGGGACCAAGGGCATGTGTGTGCACAAAAGGACCATGGAAGAGATGGGGACCATGGAGTACATGGGGACCACGAATTTGAAATGTGGAGGGAAGATGGTTTTTCTTTGGGCTCTATCTTTGAAGGTGAAAAGTTATGTGATGGGCCTTCCTATGGGCCAACTCATGGGCTGAAATTGGGGCCAATTGGACCAGTAGGCCCGATCGTCCAGGTGGAGAAATTGCATGGAGACACCAGGAGGGACAAACATCGCCTATGCTCCCCGCCACCCTCGGTGGATTTAGATGAGATTTCCCCTCAAGTCGGTTTTCAAGGGGTTCGTGAGGCCGCTTTAAAGAAACAACGAGAGAAAATTGGGGAGCAAAGTACACCATTACATGAGGATCTCACACCTAGTGATATTGAGGAGGCAGCGATATTTGGCCTGGATCACGCAGAGTATAAACGTTTGAGGGATAAGTTTGCAAACATGGACACAGATTATGAAGATCCGGACGAGCCATGGAGCTATGGTTCGGGGAATCAAATCGTCAAAGGGTACTTTGATAAAGGCGGAACGAGTCAGAAGAAATCAAGAAAGAAAGAGAAGAGAAGGAAAGGAAAGCACTAAGTGCTTATGTCTACACGTTGTAGGGGTAGGATCTAGGATCTGTTGTTAGATTAGCGCGAGTCGATGTAACATTTAAAACTTTCGCGATACGAACTGCTCAAGCTAGGGCAGTTCCTAGCACTTCATTGTATGCTTTTTTTGCATGTACGTTTATTGAGGCATCAATAAATTTAGCGGCTCTGCCGAGACCGCCCTTTTATTTTGCAAAAAAAAAGGAGAGGAGAGGAAGAGAGGGGAGAGAGAAGGAGAAGAGAGAGGGAACGAGAGGAGACGGAGGGATAAGAGGAGAGAGCGGAGAAGGAGGGAGAGATAAGGACAGGACGGGAGGGGAGGAGAGAGAGGGAGAAGAGGGGAGAGATAGAAGAGGAAGGAGAGAGGGGGGACAAGAGAGGAGGGAGCAAGAGAATGAGAAGTGGATAGAGAAGGAAATGAGGATAAGAGGGAAGGGAACGAGATAGAGAAGGCAGAGTGGAGATGGAGAAGGAGAGAGTAGGAGAGATAGTGGAGGAGAGAGGAAACGAGAGAGGAGGAGAGGGAGAAAGAGAAGGGGGGAGGAGGAGAGAAGTGAGAGAAGGGAGGGAGAGAGAGAATGGAGAGTAGAGGGAAGAGAAGAGGATAGGAGGGAGAGAAGAAGGGGGAGGGGGAACGAGAGAGGTAGAGAAGAGAGGGAAGGAGGAGAGAAGAGGGAGGGAGGGGGAGAGGGAAGTAGAGAGGAGACGGAGAAGGGAGAAGAAGGGCGAGGGAGAAGAGAGAGGGGTTGAAGAAGGAGAGAGAGAGGGAGAGAGCGAGCGAGAGAAGGAGAAGGGAAAGAGGAGGATAGAGAAGGATAAAAGGGGGAGAGAGTAGAAGAAGAGAGAAGGATAAGGAGAGAAGAAGGGGAGCGAGATGCGAGGGAGATAGAGATGAGGCGAGAGAGATGAGAGAAAGAGAAGAGGGAAGAGTGAGAGAGAAGGAGAGCGGTTGAGAAGGAGAGAAGAGAGAGGGGTAGAACGAGAGAGAAGGGAGAGAATGGGACGAGGAGAGAGGAAGGAGTGGGAGAAAAAGAGAAGCGAGAGAAGGAGAGGGAGAAGGAGAGAGAGAGAGATAAAGGGAGTGGGATATGGAGAAGAGGGAAAGGGAGAGAAGGAAGAGAGGGAAAGAGATAGAGACGGTGGAGAAATGATAAGGGAGAGATGTGGAGAAGGGTAAGGAGAATGTGTGGGCAAAGAAGAGGGAAGATGGGAAGAGGGTTGAAGAAGAGGGGGAGAGAATGAGAGAGAGTGAGAAGGGAGAGGGGTAGACAACATAGGAGAAGAGAGAAGGGAGCGAGAGAGAGAGAAGGATAGAGGCAGAGAAGAGAGAATAGGGATAAGGATAAGGAGAGAAGAGAAAGGAGAATAGAAAAGAGGAGCGAGAGAGAGAGAGAGAGAAGAGACAGGAGGGAGAGAGAGCGAGAGATGGAGGAGGAGAAGGAGGGAGTGGAGGAGAGGGATAAGAGGGAGAGAGAAAACGAGAACGAAGAGAGGAAAGAGGAGAGGAGAGAGAGATAAGAATAGGGAGAAGGAGAGAGGGAAATGGAGAAGAGGAGAGGGAGAGGAGGAGATATAGAGAAGGGAAGGTGAGAGAAAAAAGGAGAGGGAGATAAGGAGAAGAGAGGGGGAACTAGAGGAGGTGAAGGGATAAAAGGGAAGAGAGAGAAGAGGAGGGAGAAGGAGAGGAGAGGAAGAGAGGGGAGAGAGAAGGAGAAGAGAGAGGGAACGAGAGGAGACGAAGGGATAAGAGGAGAGAGCGGAGAAGGAGGGAGAGATAAGGACAGGACGGGAGGGGAGGAGAGAGAGGGAGAAGAGGGGAGAGATAGAAGAGGAAGGAGAGAGGGGGGACAAGAGAGGAGGGAGCAAGAGAATGAGAAGTGGATAGAGAAGGAAATGAGGATAAGAGGGACGGGAACGAGATAGAGAAGGCAGAGTGGAGATGGAGAAGGAGAGAGAAGGAGAGATAGTGGAGGAGAGAGGAAACGAGAGAGGAGGAGAGGGAGAAAGAGAAGGGGGGAGGAGGAGAGAAGTGAGAGAAGGGAGGGAGAGAGAGAATGGAGAGTAGAGGGAAGAGAAGAGGATAGGAGGGAGAAGGAGAGAGAGGGTAAGGAGAGGGAAGAAGTGGGAGAAGGGGAGAGGAGAAGGGAGAGAACTAGAAGGGGAGCGAAGAAGGGAAAGAGGAGATAGAGGTAGAAGGAGTCCCCCCCTCATTCTCATCTTCCCTCTCCTCCTCTCCTTCCCTTCTCTTTATCCTATTTCTTCTTCTCCTTCTCTCCCTCTCGCTCCTCTCTTCCTTCTCTCTTTACCTTATAAGGAGAGATGGAGAGGGTAAGAGGGAGATAGAGAACGAGAAGAGGGAAGAAGAGAGAGGGGAAAAGAGGGATGGGAGAGAAGAAGAGGTAGGGAAGAAGGAGAGAGGAGATAGAGAAGGGAGAGTGAAGGAGAGGGAAGTAAGGAGGCGAGGTAGAGAAGGAGAGGGAGAGAGAAGCGGAAGAGAGGAGGATTGGGAGAGAGAGCAGGAAAGAGAGATAAGGAGAGAGGGAACGAGAGAGAAGGAGAAGAGAAAGAGGATAAGAGGGAGAATGAGAAAAGGAGAAGCGAGAGAATGTGAGAAGAGGAGAGAGAGCGAGAGAGAGGGATAAGAGGGAGAGGACAGAAAGAAGGTGAGGAGGAGAACAAGTAGAGGAAGAGAAGGAGAAGAGGGAGGAGGAGGAGATTGGCAGGGAAGAGGAGAAGTGGGAAGAGAGAGGGAAAGGGGGAGAGAAGAGAGATGGAGAACGAGAGATGGAGAAGGGAGAGAGAAGGAGAGTGGAGAAAAGAGGACAAGTAGAGCAGAGAGAAGAGAAGGAAGCGGGAGAGAGAAGGAGAGTAGGGAAGAGGAGAGAGGTAGAGAAGGGAGAGAGAAGGGAAAGAGAGAGAAAAGGAGAGGGAGGAGAGAGAGCGAGAGAGAGCGAGAGAAGGAGGAAGGAGTGGAGAAGAGGACAAGAGGAAGATAGAAAATGAAGGAGAAGGGGGAAGAGGGGAGGGAGAGAAGAAGGGGGAGGGGGAACGAGAGAGGTAGAGAAGAGAGGGAAGGAGGAGAGAAGAGGGAGGGAGGGGGAGAGGGAAGTAGAGAGGAGACGGAGGAGGGAGAAGAAGGGCGAGGGAGAAGAGAGAGGGGTTGAAGAAGGAGAGAGAGAGAGGGAGAGAGCGAGCGAGAGAAGGAGAAGGGAAAGAGGAGGATAGAGAAGGATAAAAGGGGGAGAGAGTAGAAGAAGAGAGAAGGATAAGGAGAGAAGAAGGGGAGCGGGATGCGAGGGAGATAGAGATGAGGCGAGAGAGATGAGAGAAAGAGAAGAGGGAAGAGTGAGAGAGAAGGAGAGCGGTAGAGAAGGAGAGAAGAGAGAGGGGTAGAACGAGAGAGAAGGGAGAGAATGGGACGAGGAGAGAGGAAGGAGTGGGAGAAAAAGAGAAGCGAGAGAAGGAGATAGAGAGAGATAAAGAGAGTGGGATAAGGAGAAGAGGGAAATGGAGAGAAGGAAGACAGGGAAAGAGATAGAGACGGAGGAGAAATGATAAGGGAGAGATGTGGAGAAGGGTAAGGAGAATGTGTGGGCAAAGAAGAGGGAAGATGGGAAGAGGGTTGAAGAAGAGGGGGAGAGAATGACAGAGAGTGAGAAGGGAGAGGGGTAGACAACATAGGAGAAGAGAGAAGGGAGCGAGAGAGAGAGAAGGATAGAGGCAGAGAAGAGAGAATAGGGATAAGGATAAGGAGAGAAGAGAAAGGAGAATAGAAAAGAGGAGGGAGAGAGAGAGAGAGAAGAGACAGGAGGGAGAGAGAGCGAGAGATGGAGGAGGAGAAGGAGGGAGTGGAGGAGAGGGATAAGAGGGAGAGAGAAAACGAGAAAGAAGAGAGGAAAGAGGAGAGGAGAGAGAGATAAGAATAGGGAGAAGGAGAGAGGGAAATGGAGAAGAGGAGAGGGAGAGGAGGAGATATAGAGAAGGGAAGGTGAGAGAAAAAAGGAGAGGGAGATAAGGAGAAGAGAGGGGGAACTAGAGGAGGTGAAGGGATAAGAGGGGAGAGAGAGAAGAGGAGGGAGAAGGAGAGGAGAGGAGAGGAAGAGAGGGGAGAGAGAAGGAGAAGAGAGAGGGAACGAGAGGAGACGGAGGGATAAGAGGAGAGAGCGGAGAAGGAGGGAGAGATAAGGACAGGACGGGAGGGGAGGAGAGAGAGGGAGAAGAGGGGAGAGATAGAAGAGGAAGGAGAGAGGGGGGACAAGAGAGGAGGGAGCAAGAGAATGAGAAGTGGATAGAGAAGGAAATGAGGATAAGAGGGAAGGGAACGAGATAGAGAAGGCAGAGTGGAGATGGAGAAGGAGAGAGAAGGAGAGATAGTGGAGGAGAGAGGAAACGAGAGAGGAGGAGAGGGAGAAAGAGAAGGGGGGAGGAGGAGAGAAGTGAGAGAAGGGAGGGAGAGAGAGAATGGAGAGTAGAGGGAAGAGAAGAGGATAGGAGGGAGAAGGAGAGAGAGGGTAAGGAGAGGGAAGAAGTGGGAGAAGGGGAGAGGAGAAGGGAGAGAACTAGAAGGGGAGCGAAGAAGGGAAAGAGGAGATAGAGGTAGAAGGAGTCCCCCCCCTCATTCTCATCTTCCCTCTCCTCCTCTCCTTCCCTTCTCTTTATCCTCTCTCTTCTTCTCCTTCTCTCCCTCTCGCTCCTCTCTTCCTTCTCTCCTTACCTTATAAGGAGAGATGGAGAGGGTAAGAGGGAGATAGAGAACGAGAAGAGGGAAGAAGAGAGAGGGGAAAAGAGGGATGGGAGAGAAGAAGAGGTAGGGAAGAAGGAGAGAGGAGATAGAGAAGGGAGAGTGAAGGAGAGGGAAGTAAGGAGGCGAGGTAGAGAAGGAGAGGGAGAGAGAAGCGGAAGAGAGGATGATTGGGAGAGAGAGCAAGAAAGAGAGATAAGGAGAGAGGGAACGAGAGAGAAGGAGAAGAGAAAGAGGATAAGAGGGAGAATGAGAAAAGGAGAAGCGAGAGAATGTGAGAAGAGGAGAGAGAGCGAGAGAGAGGGATAAGAGGGAGAGGACAGAAAGAAGGTGAGGAGGAGAACAAGTAGAGGAAGAGAATGAGAAGAGGGAGGAGGAGGAGAGTGGCAGGGAAGAGGAGAAGTGGGAAGAGAGAGGGAAAGGGGGAGAGAAGAGAGATGGAGAACGAGAGATGGAGAAGGGAGAGAGAAGGAGAGTGGAGAAAAGAGGACAAGTAGAGCAGAGAGAAGAGAAGGAAGCAGGAGAGAGAAGGAGAGTAGGGAAGAGGAGAGAGGTAGAGAGAAGGGAAAGAGAGAGAAAAGGAGAGGGAGGAGAGAGAAGTAGGGAGAGAGAGCGAGAGAAGGAGGAAGGAGTGGAGAAGAGGACAAGAGGAAGATAGAAAATGAAGGAGAAGGGGGAAGAGGGGAGGGAGAGAAGAAGGGGGAGGGGGAACGAGAGAGGTAGAGAAGAGAGGGAAGGAGGAGAGAAGAGGGAGGAAGGGGGAGAGGGAAGTAGAGAGGAGACGGAGAAGGGAGAAGAAGGGCGAGGGAGAAGAGAGAGGGGTTGAAGAAGGAGAGAGAGAGGGAGAGAGCGAGCGAGAGAAGGAGAAGGGAAAGAGGAGGATAGAGAAGGATAAAAGGGGGAGAGAGTAGAAGAAGAGAGAAGGATAAGGAGAGAAGAAGGGGAGCGGGATACGAGGGAGATAGAGATGAGGCGAGAGAGATGAGAGAAAGAGAAGAGGGAAGAGTGAGAGAGAAGGAGAGCGGTAGAGAAGGAGAGAAGAGTGAGGGGTAGAACGAGAGAGAAGGGAGAGAATGGGATGAGGAGAGAGGAAGGAGTGGGAGAAAAAGAGAAGCGAGAGAAGGAGAGGGAGAAGGAGAGAGAGAGAGATAAAGAGAGTGGGATAAGGAGAAGAGGGAAAGGGAGAGAAGGAAGAGAGGGAAAGAGATAGAGACGGTGGAGAAATGATAAGGGAGAGATGTGGAGAAGGGTAAGGAGAATGTGTGGGCAAAGAAGAGGGAAGATGGGAAGAGGGTTGAAGAAGAGGGGGAGAGAATGAGAGAGAGTGAGAAGGGAGAGGGGTAGACAACATAGGAGAAGAGAGAAGGGAGCGAGAGAGAGAGAAGGATAGAGGCAGAGAAGAGAGAATAGGGATAAGGATAAGGAGAGAAGAGAAAGGAGAATAGAAAAGAGGAGGGAGAGAGAGAGAGAGAGAGAAGAGACAGGAGGGAGAGAGAGCGAGAGATGGAGGAGGAGAAGGAGGGAGTGGAGGAGAGGGATAAGAGGGAGAGAGAAAACGAGAAAGAAGAGAGGAAAGAGGAGAGGAGAGAGATATAAGAATAGGGAGAAGGAGAGAGGGAAATGGAGAAGAGGAGAGGGAGAGGAGGAGATATAGAGAAGGGAAGGTGAGAGAAAAAAGGAGAGGGAGATAAGGAGAAGAGAGGGGGAACTAGAGGAGGTGAAGGGATAAGAGGGGAGAGAGAGAAGAGGAGGGAGAAGGAGAGGAGAGGAAGAGAGGGGAGAGAGAAGGAGAAGAGAGAGGGAACGAGAGGAGACGGAGGGATAAGAGGAGAGAGCGGAGAAGGAGGGAGAGATAAGGACAGGACGGGAGGGGAGGAGAGAGAGGGAGAAGAGGGGGGAGATAGAAGAGGAAGGAGAGAGGGGGGACAAGAGAAGAGGGAGCAAGAGAATGAGAAGTGGATAGAGAAGGAAATGAGGATAAGAGGGAAGGGAACGAGATAGAGAAGGCAGAGTGGAGATGGAGAAGGAGAGAGAAGGAGAGATAGTGGAGGAGAGAGGAAACGAGAGAGGAGGAGAGGGAGAAAGAGAAGGGGGGAGGAGGAGAGAAGTGAGAGAAGGGAGGGAGAGAGAGAATGGAGAGTAGAGGGAAGAGAAGAGGATAGGAGGGAGAAGGAGAGAGAGGGTAAGGAGAGGGAGGAAGTGGGAGAAGGGGGAGAGGAGAAGGGAGAGAACTAGAAGGGGAGCGAAGAAGGGAAAGAGGAGATAGAGGTAGAAGGAGTCCCCCCCTCATTCTCATCTGCCCTCTCCTCCTCTCCTTCCCTTCTCTTTATCCTCTCTCTTCTTCTCCTTCTCTCCCTCTCGCTCCTCTCTTCCTTCTCTCCTTACCTTATAAGGAGAGATGGAGAGGGTAAGAGGGAGATAGAGAACGAGAAGAAGGAAGAAGAGAGAGGGGAAAAGAGGGATGGGAGAGAAGAAGAGGTAGGGAAGAAGGAGAGAGGAGATAGAGAAGGGAGAGTGAAGGAGAGGGAAGTAAGGAGGCGAGGTAGAGAAGGAGAGGGAGAGAGAAGCGGAAGAGAGGAGGATTGGGAGAGAGAGCAGGAAAGAGAGATAAGGAGAGAGGGAGCGAGAGAGAAGGAGAAGAGAAAGAGGATAAGAGGGAGAATGAGAAAAGGAGAAGCCAGAGAATGTGAGAAGAGGAGAGAGAGCGAGAGAGAGGGATAAGAGGGAGTGGACAGAAAGAAGGTGAGGAGGAGAACAAGTAGAGGAAGAGAAGGAGAAGAGGGAGGAGGAGGAGAGTGGCAGGGAAGAGGAGAAGTGGGAAGAGAGAGGGAAAGGGGGAGAGAAGAGAGATGGAGAACGAGAGATGGAGAAGGGAGAGAGAAGGAGAGTGGAGAAAAGAGGACAAGTAGAGCAGAGAGAAGAGAAGGAAGCGGGAGAGAGAAGGAGAGTAGGGAAGAGGAGAGAGGGAGAGAAGGGAGAGAGAAGGGAAAGAGAGAGAAAAGGAGAGGGAGGAGAGAGAAGTAGGGAGAGAGAGCGAGAGAAGGAGGAAGGAGTGGAGAAGAGGACAAGAGGAAGATAGAAAATGAAGGAGAAGGGGGAAGAGGGGAGGGAGAGAAGAAGGGGGAGAGGGAACGAGAGAGGTAGAGAAGAGAGGGAAGGAGGAGAGAAGAGGGAGGGAGGGGGATAGGGAAGTAGAGTGGAGACGGAGAAGGGAGAAGAAGGGCGAGGGAGAAGAGAGAGGGGTTGAAGAAGGAGAGAGAGAGGGAGAGAGCGAGCGAGAGAAGGAGAAGGGAAAGAGGAGGATAGAGAAGGATAAAAGGGGGAGAGAGTAGAAGAAGAGAGAAGGATAAGGAGAGAAGAAGGGGAGCGGGATACGAGGGAGAGGAGGAGATATAGAGAAGGGAAGAGGGAAATGGAGAAGAGGAGAGGGAGAGGAGGAGATATAGAGAAGGGAAGGTGAGAGAAAAAAGGAGAGGGAGATAAGGAGAAGAGAGGGGGAACTAGAGGAGGTGAAGGGATAAGAGGGGAGAGAGAGAAGAGGAGGGAGAAGGAGAGTAGAGGAAGAGAGGGGAGAGAGAAGGAGAAGAGAGAGGGAACGAGAGGAGACGGAGGGATAAGAGGAGAGAGCGGAGAAGGAGGGAGAGATAAGGACAGGACGGGAGGGGAGGAAAGAGAGGGAGAAGAGGGGAGAGATAGAAGAGGAAGGAGAGAGGGCTGACAAGAGAGGAGGGAGCAAGAGAATGAGAAGTGGATAGAGAAGGAAATGAGGATAAGAGGGAAGGGAACGAGATAGAGAAGGCAGAGTGGAGATGGAGAAGGAGAGAGAAGGAGAGATAGTGGAGGAGAGAGGAAACGAGAGAGGAGGAGAGGGAGAAAGAGAAGGGGCGAGGAGGAGAGAAGTGAGAGAAGGGAGGGAGAGAGAGAATGGAGAGTAGAGGGAAGAGAAGAGGATAGGAGAGAGAAGGAGAGAGAGGGTAAGGAGAGGGAAGAAGTGGGAGAAGGGGAGAGGAGAAGGGAGAGAACTAGAAGGGGAGCGAAGAAGGGAAAGAGGAGATAGAGGTAGAAGGAGTACCCCCCTCATTCTCATCTTCCCTCTCCTCCTCTCCTTCCCTTCTCTTTATCCTCTCCCTTCTTCTCCTTCTCTCCCTCTCGCTCCTCTCTTCCTTCTCTCCTTACCTTATAAGGAGAGATGGAGAGGGTAAGAGGGAGATAGAGAACGAGAAGAGGGAAGAAGAGAGAGGGGAAAAGAGGGATGGGAGAGAAGAAGAGGTAGGGAAGAAGGAGAGAGGAGATAGAGAAGGGAGAGTGAAGGAGAGGGAAGTAAGGAGGCGAGGTAGAGATGGAGAGGGAGAGAGAAGCGGAAGAGAGGAGGATTGGGAGAGAGAGCAGGAAAGAGAGATAAGGAGAGAGGGAACGAGAGAGAAGGAGAAGAGAAAGAGGATAAGAGGGAGAATGAGAAAAGGAGAAGCGAGAGAATGTGAGAAGAGGAGAGAGAGCGAGAGAGAGGGATAAGAGGGAGAGGACAGAAAGAAGGTGAGGAGGAGAACAAGTAGAGGAAGAGAAGGAGAAGAGGGAGGAGGAGGAGAGTGGCAGGGAAGAGGAGAAGTGGGAAGAGAGAGGGAAAGGGGGAGAGAAGAGAGATGGAGAACGAGAGATGGAGAAGGGAGAGAGAAGGAGAGTGGAGAAAAGAGGACAAGTAGAGCAGAGAGAAGAGAAGGAAGCGGGAGAGAGAAGGAGAGTAGGGAAGAGGAGAGAGGGATAGAAGGGAGAGAGAAGGGAAAGAGAGAGAAAAGGAGAGGGAGGAGAGAGAAGTAGGGAGAGAGAGCGAGAGAAGGAGGAAGGAGTGGAGAAGAGGACAAGAGGAAGATAGAAAATGAAGGAGAAGGGGGAAGAGGGGAGGGAGAGAAGAAGGGCGAGAGGGAACGAGAGAGGTAGAGAAGAGAGGGAAGGAGGAGAGAAGAGGGAGGGAGGGGGAGAGGGAAGTAGAGAGGAGACGGAGAAGGGAGAAGAAGGGCGAGGGAGAAGAGAGAGGGGTTGAAGAAGGAGAGAGAGAGGGAGCGAGCGAGCGAGAGAAGGAGAAGGGAAAGAGGAGGATAGAGAAGGATAAAAGGGGGAGAGAGTAGAAGAAGAGAGAAGGAGAAGGAGAGAAGAAGGGGAGCGGGTTACGAGGGAGATAGAGATGAGGCGAGGGAGATGAGAGAAAGAGAAGAGGGAAGAGTGAGAGAGAAGAGAGCGGTAGAGAAGGAGAGAAGAGAGAAAGAAAAAAAAGTTCTCATGAGAGGAGAGAGAAGCTCTGGGGTGAGTGCATGGGGAGCCTAGGTTCTCCTATGCTCTCCACCCTCATTTCTCCACCAAAACTCGCGATTTCTCAATCTAAATGGCTCCTACGACTAGCTCTACACATTTGCAACAACAAGATGGGGATGGTGGCACAAATAAGGATCCCCATCATGCAAGGCAGCAAGCTTCTAACTCCGAAGTGGAGGAGGAAGCTCACGTACCACAACTAGGGAGTGTCAAGTCTCCCCCAAGGAAGTGGTCCGAACTCTTTCAAGCAAGTACTAGGCCCTCCACGGTCCTAGAGTTCATCCCACCAACTATCAAAGGAGGGGAGAAGGTGGCCTTTTGTTCCAAAGCTGAAGTTGTCGAATCCCTAAAGAAGTGGGACAAGGTTCTAGTAGGGTATTTCATTGCATTTCGCCCCCACTTGCCAACTTTGGAGAAGCATCTACAAAGGGTTTGGAATCTAGTTGGCGACATGGAGGTGATTAAGAGAAGCCAAGGCTTCTTGCTATTCCGTTTTACACTTGCGGAAGATAGGAAGAGGGTGTTAGAGGGAGGGCCGTGGTTTGTCAAGGGCTCCCCTCTAGTGGTCCAAGCTTGGGCACCGGATGTCATCCTAAAGCGTGCAAACATCACGACGGTTCCAATATGGGTTCGATTGCCGGAGCTCGACCTCAAGTTTTGGGCACAAAAGCCATTAAGCAATATTGCAAGTGTGTTAGGGAGGCCATTGTACATGGACGAACCAACCGCTTCCGGCCGAAGGTTGGCATTTGCTCGAGTTTGTATTGAGGTAACTCATGATTTCCTCTATCCTAGTTGGGTCGAAGTTCAAGTAGAGGAGGGAGAGGCACAAAGAGTTTACGTTGAATATGAATGGAGACCCGGGTTTTGTCACGAGTGCATGGAGTTTGGGCATGAGGAGGAGAAGTGTCCTAGAAGAAAGGTGCTTGCAAGGCTCGACAAGGTCACCTCCCAACCCAAACCGGTGGAACAATGGGTAGAAGTTAAGCGCAAGGGTGGGAAAGCTAGTGGTGGCAAGGGTCCCGTCCATGGGGAAGGCGGAGAAGTAGAAGAGGAAGTGATGGGTGCCCTCGGGATGGACTTGGAGGAAGGCCGGCGAGAGGCCATAGATGGAAACGTGGAGAGGAGAGGGGTTGGGAGAGATGATGACGTGGAGGGGGAAGATGGGGACGTGGAGGAGGGAGAGGGTGACGTGGAGGGGGGAGGGGCTGATGTGGACGTAAGGGCAAAGGGGGACATGACACATGGAAGTGGGAGTAGGAGGGAAATGTGGGAGGGAAACATGAGGGAGAAGGAAACATCTTGTGCTTCTCTTGAGGAGGCAAATGAGGAAGTGCCACGTGGAGATCAAGAGATAATGGTCATGGGAGGAGATCAAGAAATAACGGTCATGGGAGGAGAGACAAATCCGAACATGCCATGTGGACAAAAAAACAAAGACAAAAGCAAAGCCACACCAAAGGTGAGTGGGTGTCTTGCTCTTGGAAGAACCAATGAGGAGAAGGATGAGTGCTCTAGGAGAAGAACCAAAGAGGAAGCATCACGTGATGGAGGGAGTGAAAATAAGGGGGACCAACATCACTTTCTAGATCCACTAGCAAAGAAGGGTGCAAATGAGGAAATCATGTGTGGAACACATGAGAAAGGTGCACTAGTGGAGGCAACTCGAAATAGTGAAAAGGAAGGGAGGGAAACACACATATGTTACATGCATGAAGAGAATATGGAGAGGGGGTGCTTTGCTCTTGGGAGAACCAATGAGGAGAGGGATGAGTGCTCTAGATTCAAATGGGCCAATAAGGAAGCACCACGTGATGGTGGGAGTGAAAACAAGGGGAACCAAAAGCACTTTCCAGTTCCACTAGCAAAGGAGGGTCCAAATAAGGAAACCATGTGTGCAACACATGAGGAAGGTGCACTAGTGGAGGCCACTCGAAATAATAGCAAGGAAGGGAAGGAAATAAACATGCATGAAGCAAATATGGAGAATATGAAGTGCAAGTTACCTCCCATGCACGAAATTGATGATCATGGGAGCTCACGAGGACTAATTTCGTTAATGAGAGAAGAAGGGTCGTGGGAATCACCTAAGCGCGTGAGAAAGGAAAAGGAGGTAGTGCGCAAGGTTGCATGGACAAGTGAAGGCAAATTCGCGGCATTGGAAAGTATGGTGGAGGACCATGGGAAGGAGATGGCAACCGAGCTTGCTAGCAAGAGGAATCCGAGGAGGAAAGGATCCCCCCCACCACCGGTGGACTTAGGTTCTATCTCACCACAACCCGAGTTATTTAAAGCAATACGAGAGAAAGGGTTGGCGCAACAAAAGATCACGCATGGAGGTAAAGGGGCTCGCCCCACACCTTAAACCCATGAATCTCTTAGTGTGGAATGTGCGCGGTGCAAATGGACCCGGCCGTGCACTCATGATTAGGGGTCGAATAAAGGAGCTTCAACCGGAGGTGATTTGCCTTCTTGAGCACAAAGTCAAATTGAAGAGGCTAGCAAAGTTCAAGCGTGCAATTTGGCCACATGCATGGGTAGCAAATAGTGAAATTGAGGATTCCGGCCGAATTTTGGTACTTTGGAACGAAAATCTTGTTGATCTTAAAGTCACTTTCGAAACTACACAAGTACTTCACTTCCAAGGGAGAATGAAAAAGGAAGGAGTTGAATTTGAGTTCTCGGCAATTTATGGTGCAAACGCACACATGGATAGGAGGGCGTTGTGGAAGGACCTTGCCTCCATTGCTCCAAGTGACACTAAGCCGTGGATTGTGGGGGGGGACTTTAATTGCATCCGGAGGGCGAGTGAAAAATGTGGGGGGGGCGAAATAAACGAGATTGCAACAAGGGAATTCAATGAGTGCGTTGATACACTCCAACTACTAGAGACACCCTCGGTGGGAGGTGAATTTACGTGGTCAAACTCATCCGAAGGAAGTGCACGCATCGAAACCAAGATCGACCGCATTTTGATGACAAATGCATGGCTTGAAGCCTTCCCGGAGACGTTCTACATTGTGGGGGAGAAGGACTTAAGTGATCACACTATGCTCACAATGAAAACGGAGGGGCAAGGTTCTCGAAAGAAGAAGAATTTCAGGTTTGAGAATCATTGGGGGGAACACGAGGAGTTTTGCGAGGTGGTTAAAGGGGCGTGGGCAACACTAGTAAATGGTACACCAATGTTTAGAGTTGTTGCAAAGCTGAAAGAGGTGAAAGAAGCACTCAAAAGTTGGAGTGGCGTGAAGTTTGGAAACGTCGCCAACATGGTGGGCACGGCCACTAGTACCCTTGCGGAGGTGCGGAGGCTTAGGCTGGCCTCTCCACGGGATATATCTCTTGCACAAGCTGAGGTGAAGGCAAAGGAGGAGTTAAATAGAGTTCTTGAGCGAGAGGAATCTATCATTCGGCAAAAATCGCGAGTCAAGTGGTTAAAGGAGGGTGACCGGAATACTAGGTTCTTTCATGCACACCTAAGAGTGAGGAGAGCCACTAATAAAGTGAGGAGATTGTGTGAGGGAGAGCTTATTCTTGAGAAGGAATGTGACATCCGGGAGGCCTTCCGGCGGTTTTTTGCTAATTTGTTTGCTAATGGTTTTCAGGTACAACCACTTATGACATCAATTATCTTGCCCCAACTCGACCCAAGGGAGGGAGAGAGCTTAGTTCGGAAATTGGACATGAAGGAGTTGGAGGATGTGGTATTGAATGCAAATGTGGATAAGGCACCGGGTCCGGATGGGTTTAATGCCAAATTCTTCAAGGCAGCTTGGGGGATAATTAAGAAGGATGTGTTCAAAGCCGTGGACTCATGTATGAGTAATGGAAAGATCTTGGCACAAATGAACTATACGTCCATCACCATAATTCCAAAGAAGACGACACCCATGAAGGTAGAAGACTTTCGACCTATTGCTTTGTGCAACATGATGTATAGGTATATTGCAAAGGTGCTCGCCAACCGGTTGAAAAGCTTGTTACCAAAACTTGTTGGGGAAACCCAAAGCGCATTTGTTCAAGGAAGAAGAATCAGCGATAACATCCTCCTTGCGCACGAGCTTTGCCACAACCTTCACCTTGCTAGAGGGAGGGGACGTATGTGCATCAAATTGGACATTCGGAAAGCTTATGATTCCATCTCGTGGGAGTTCTTAGATCAAGTGATGCTGAGATTTCGGTTCCCGGATAAGTGGAGAAAGATTATAATGGCATGTGTGGAAGCCTCCTTTGTTGTTACGGTGAATGGAGCAAATTCGAAACCCTTTCGTGCGGGCAATGGCTTGAGGCAAGGCGATCCCTTAGCACCATACTTGTTTGTCTTGTGCATGGAGGTCTTGAGTGAGATGGTGAAGTTAGCGGTGGTGGAAGGAAGAATCGAGCCCCTTGTTTGTGGGGACATTAGTGTATCTCATTTGTTGTTTGCCGATGATGTACTATTATTTGCGAGGGCAACGAAGGAGAATGCAAAAGGCATCAAGAAGGTCCTCGATGACTTCACGGCGTGCTCGGGGCTGAGTTTTAGTGCTTCCAAAAGTCAAATCTTCATGGGTGGGGAAGTGACATATGGAGAGTGGATTGTTGAGCACCTTGAAATGGAACGCAAGGAATTCCCGGTTGTCTACCTTGGACTCCCTCTATTTTCTGGTCGGATGGGGAGAAGTCATTGTGGAGTGCTTATTAATAAAGTGAAGGCCCGGTTGAGCACATGGCAACAAAACTTCCTCTCCATAGCCGGGCGAGTAGAGCTTGTGAGGAGTGTGCTTGTCTCACTTAGCATATATTGGACTTCAGCATTCATGGTCCCCCGGAAGGTACTCCACGAGTTGGACGGTCTCATGAGCCACTTTATTTGGGGAGGGCCGAAGAAATGGGTGGCGGTAGCTTGGAAGGATGTTTGCACCCCCAAAAGTGAAGGCGGGCTTGGCCTTAAGAAGCTCACGGAATGGAATGATGTAGGACTCCTTCGACTTTTTTGGCTTGTGGTGGAAGGTGGAAACTCGCTATGGGTGAAATGCATGCGGCACAAATACTTAAAGAACCGGTCCATTTGGCAAGCAAGACCACCGGCTTCCTCCTCATGGGCTTGGCGTGGGATTCTCCGAGTCCGAGAGGTGGCAAGAAGGAACATTCATTACAAGGTGGGAAATGGGGAGGACATCCGCTTCTTTCAATATCCGTGGTGCGGGGACCCATTCCAAGTTGAACCTTGGGGAGAGCGGCTACACTACGAGTTAGGAGTGCCATGGGACACCAAGGTTTCGTTCTTCATTGAGGAGGGAGAGTGGCGACTTCCATATCCTCGTTCTAGCACCATGGAGACACTATGGGTAAAGATTAGAAACATTCCTATTCGAGGAGGGGTGGACAAACCGGCAAGATTGAATGGCAAGGATGGTACACTCGACATGAAGGAGGTTTGGACATGGGTAAAGCCGCCGGGAATCAAGATAAGTTGGGGGGATATGGTGTGGCACAAGCATGGGATTCCTAAACACGCCCTCACGGCTTGGAGAGCATTGAGGGGTCGACTCCTCACTAAGAAACTCATGAACCAAAGGGGAGCTAAGCATGACCCGGTTTGCGCCCTCTGTGCCACCATGGAGGAGGATGTGGAACACTTGTTTTGGGTTTGCTCCTTCACTAGAGAGGTTTGGGAGGGCCTCCTCACATGCCTACACGTCAGCCCCGCCATTGCTAGCACGCTTGTGGGAGAAGCAAATCGCATCATTCATGCACAAGGAGGGTGCATCGAGAGACTAGAGAGGAAATGGGCTTTCAACGCCATGGTGCATGAATGTTGGCAAGAACGAAATCGTAGAATCTTTGAAGGGGAAGCAAAGAAACCGGCGGATATATGTGAAATCATCAAGGACACTATCCGGTGTATGGGAGATAAAGTGAAGGACATCGCCAAGAATGAGGAGGATCACACGAGATTTGTAGTAACATGGAGCTAGGTCTGAAATTTCTTATCATATGATGTAATCCATGTATGTAATACGTAGTAGTAGTGGCTGGTTTTTGCACATGGCATAAACCCGCGAACAAATTTCTCAAGTTTTGTAGGTTGTAAACACCATTTCATTTATAAAATTAGAGGCTAAGCCTCCCTTTTGCTTTGCAAAAAAAAGGAGAGAAGAGAGAGGGGTAGAACGAGAGAGAAGGGAGAGAATGGGACGAGGAGAGAGGAAGGAGTGGGAGAAAAAGAGAAGCGAGAGAAGGAGAGGGAGAAGGAGAGAGAGAGAGAGAGAGATAAAGAGAGTGGGATAAGGAGAAGAGGGAAAGGGAGAGAAGGAGGAGAGGGAAAGAGATAGAGACGGTGGAGAAATGATAAGGGAGAGATGTGGAGAAGGATAAGGAGAATGTGTGGGCAAAGAAGAGGGAAGATGGGAAGAGGGTTGAAGAAGAGGGGGAGAGAATGAGAGAGAGTGAGAAGGGAGAGGGGTAGACAACATAGGAGAAGAGAGAAGGGAGCGAGAGAGAGAGAAGGATAGAGGCAGAGAAGAGAGAATAGGGATAAGGATAAGGAGAGAAGAGAAAGGAGAATAGAAAAGAGGAGGGAGAGAGAGAGAGAAGAGACAGGAGGGAGAGAGAGCGAGAGATGGAGGAGGAGAAGGAGGGAGTGGAGGAGAGGGATAAGAGGGAGAGAGAAAACGAGAAAGAAGAGAGGAAAGAGGAGAGGAGAGAGAGATAAGAATAGGGAGAAGGAGAGAGGGAAATGGAGAAGAGGAGAGGGAGAGGAGGAGATATAGAGAAGGGAAGGTGAGAGAAAAAAGGAGAGGGAGATAAGGAGAAGAGAGGGGGAACTAGAGGAGGTGAAGGGATAAGAGGGGAGAGAGAGAAGAGGAGGGAGAAGGAGAGGAGAGGAAGAGAGGGGAGAGAGAAGGAGAAGAGAGAGGGAACGAGAGGAGACGGAGGGATAAGAGGAGAGAGCGGAGAAGGAGGGAGAGATAAGGACAGGACGGGAGGGGAGGAGAGAGAGGGAGAAGAGGGGAGAGATAGAAGAGGAAGGAGAGAGGGGGGACAAGAGAGGAGGGAGCAAGAGAATGAGAAGTGGATAGCGAAGGAAATGAGGATAAGAGGGAAGGGAACGAGATAGAGAAGGCAGAGTGGAGATGGAGAAGGAGAGAGAAGGAGAGATAGTGGAGGAGAGAGGAAACGAGAGAGGAGGAGAGGGAGAAAGAGAAGGGGGGAGGAGGAGAGAAGTGAGAGAAGGGAGGGAGAGAGAGAATGGAGAGTAGAGGGAAGAGAAGAGGATAGGAGGGAGAAGGAGAGAGAGGGTAAGGAGAGGGAAGAAGTGGGAGAAGGGGAGAGGAGAAGGGAGAGAACTAGAAGGGGAGCGAAGAAGGGAAAGAGGAGATAGAGGTAGAAGGAGTCCCCCCCTCATTCTCATCTTCCCTCTCCTCCTCTCCTTCCCTTCTCTTTATCCACTCTCTTCTTCTCCATCTCTCCCTCTCGCTCCTCTCTTCCTTCTCTCCTTACCTTATAAGGAGAGATGGAGAGGGTAAGAGGGAGATAGAGAACGAGAAGAGGGAAGAAGAGAGAGAGGGGAAAAGAGGGATGGGAGAGAAGAAGAGGTAGGGAAGAAGGAGAGAGGAGATAGAGAAGGGAGAGTGAAGGAGAGGGAAGTAAGGAGGCGAGGTAGAGAAGGAGAGGGAGAGAGAAGCGGAAGAGAGGAGGATTGGGAGAGAGAGCAGGAAAGAGAGATAAGGAGAGAGGGAACGAGAGAGAAGGAGAAGAGAAAGAGGATAAGAGGGAGAATGAGAAAAGGAGAAGCGAGAGAATGTGAGAAGAGGAGAGAGAGCGAGAGAGAGGGATAAGAGGGAGAGGACAGAAAGAAGGTGAGGAGGAGAACAATTAGAGGAAGAGAAGGAGAAGAGGGAGGAGGAGGAGAGTGGCAGGGAAGAGGAGAAGTGGGAAGAGAGAGGGAAAGGGGGAGAGAAGAGAGATGGAGAACGAGAGATGGAGAAGGGAGAGAGAAGGAGAGTGGAGAAAAGAGGACAAGTAGAGCAGAGAGAAGAGAAGGAAGCGGGAGAGAGAAGGAGAGTAGGGAAGAGGAGAGAGGGAGAGAAGGGAGAGAGAAGGGAAAGAGAGAGAAAAGGAGAGGGAGGAGAGAGAAGTAGGGAGAGAGAGCGAGAGAAGGAGGAAGGAGTGGAGAAGAGGACAAGAGGAAGATAGAAAATGAAGGAGAATGGGGAAGAGGGGAGGGAGAGAAGAAGGGGGAGAGGGAACGAGAGAGGTAGAGAAGAGAGGGAAGGAGGACAGAGGAGGGAGGGAGGGGGAGAGGGAAGTAGAGAGGAGACGGAGAAGGGAGAAGAAGGGCGAGGGAGAAGAGAGAGGGGTTGAAGAAGGAGAGAGAGAGGGAGAGAGCGAGCGAGAGAAGGAGAAGGGAAAGAGGAGGATAGAGAAGGATAAAAGGGGGAGAGAGTAGAAGAAGAGAGAAGGATAAGGAGAGAAGAAGGGGAGCGGGATACGAGGGAGATAGAGATGAGGCGAGGGAGATGAGAGAAAGAGAAGAGGGAAGAGTGAGAGAGAAGGAGAGCGGTAGAGAAGGAGAGAAGAGAGAGGGGTAGAACGAGAGAGAAGGGAGAGAATGGGACGAGGAGAGAGGAAGGAGTTGGAGAAAAAGAGAAGCGAGAGAAGGAGAGGGAGAAGGAGAGAGAGAGAGATAAAGAGAGTGGGATAAGGAGAAGAGCGAAAGGGAGAGAAGGAAGAGAGGGAAAGAGATAGAGACGGTGGAGAAATGATAAGGGAGAGATGTGGAGAAGGATAAGGAGAATGTGTGGGCAAAGAAGAGGGAAGATGGGAAGAGGGTTGAAGAAGAGGGGGAGAGAATGAGAGAGAGTGAGAAGGGAGAGGGGTAGACAACATAGGAGAAGAGAGAAGGGAGCGAGAGAGAGAGAAGGATAGAGGCAGAGAAGAGAGAATAGGGATAAGGATAAGGAGAGAAGAGAAAGGAGAATAGAAAAGAGGAGGGAGAGAGAGAGAGAGAAGAGACAGGAGGGAGAGAGAGCGAGAGATGGAGGAGGAGAAGGAGGGAGTGGAGGAGAGGGATAAGAGGGAGAGAGAAAACGAGAAAGAAGAGAGGAAAGAGGAGAGAAGAGAGAGATAAGAATAGGGAGAAGGAGAGAGGGAAATGGAGAAGAGGAGAGGGAGAGGAGGAGATATAGAGAAGGGAAGGAGAGAGAAAAAAGGAGAGGGAGATATGGAGAAGAGAGGGGGAACTAGAGGAGGTGAAGGGATAAGAGGGGAGAGAGAGAAGCGGAGGGAGAAGGAGAGGAGAGGAAGAGAGGGGAGAGAGAAGGAGAAGAGAGAGGGAACGAGAGGAGACGAAGGGATAAGAGGAGAGAGCGGAGAAGGAGGGAGAGATAAGGACAGGACGGGTGGGGAGGAGAGAGAGGGAGAAGAGGGGAGAGATAGAAGAGGAAGGAGAGAGGGGGGACAAGAGAGGAGGGAGCAAGAGAATGAGAAGTGGATAGAGAAGGAAATGAGGATAAGAGGGAAGGGAACGAGATAGAGAAGGCAGAGTGGAGATGGAGAAGGAGAGAGAAGGAGAGATAGTGGAGGAGAGAGGAAACGAGAGAGGAGGAGAGGGAGAAAGAGAAGGGGGGAGGAGGAGAGAAGTGAGAGAAGGGAGGGAGAGAGAGAGAGAATGGAGAGTAGAGGGAAGAGAAGAGGATAGGAGGGAGAAGGAGAGAGAGGGTAAGGAGAGGGAAGAAGTGGGAGAAGGGGAGAGGAGAAGGGAGAGAACTAGAAGGGGAGCGAAGAAGGGAAAGAGGAGATAGAGGTAGAAGGAGTCCCCCCCTCATTCTCATCTTCCCTCTCCTCCTCTCCTTCCCTTCTCTTTATCCTCTCCCTTCTTCTCCTTCTCTCCCTCTCGCTCCTCTCTTCCTTCTCTCCTTACCTTATAAAGAGAGATGGAGAGGGTAAGAGGGAGATAGAGAACGAGAAGAGGGAAGAAGTGAGAGGGGAAAAGAGGGATGGGAGAGAAGAAGAGGTAGGGAAGAAGGAGAGAGGAGATAGAGAAGGGAGAGTGAAGGAGAGGGAAGTAAGGAGGCGAGGTAGAGAAGGAGAGGGAGAGAGAAGCGGAAGAGAGGAGGATTGGGAGAGAGAGCAGGAAAGAGAGATAAGGAGAGAGGGAACGAGAGAGAAGGAGAAGAGAAAGAGGATAAGAGGGAGAATGAGAAAAGGAGAAGCGAGAGAATGTGAGAAGAGGAGAGAGAGCGAGAGAGAGGGATAAGAGGGAGAGGACAGAAAGAAGGTGAGGAGGAGAACAAGTAGAGGAAGAGAAGGATAAGAGGGAGGAGGAGGAGAGTGGCAGGGAAGAGGAGAAGTGGGAAGAGAGAGGGAAAGGGGGAGAGAAGAGAGATGGAGAACGAGAGATGGAGAAGGGAGAGAGAAGGAGAGTGGAGAAAAGAGGACAAGTAGAGCAGAGAGAAGAGAAGGAAGCGGGAGAGAGAAGGAGAGTAGGGAAGAGGAGAGAGGGAGAGAAGGGAGAGAGAAGGGAAAGAGAGAGAAAAGGAGAGGGAGGAGAGAGAAGTAGGGAGAGAGAGCGAGAGAAGGAGGAAGGAGTGGAGAAGAGGACAAGAGGAAGATAGAAAATGAAGGAGAATGGGGAAGAGGGGAGGGAGAGAAGAAGGGGGAGAGGGAACGAGAGAGGTAGAGAAGAGAGGGAACGAGAGAGAGAAGAGGGAGGGAGGGGGAGAGGGAAGTAGAGAGGAGACGGAGAAGGGAGAAGAAGGGCGAGGGAGAAGAGAGAGGGGTTGAAGAAGGAGAGAGAGAGGGAGAGAGCGAGCGAGAGAAGGAGAAGGGAAAGAGGAGGATAGAGAAGGATAAAAGGGGGAGAGAGTAGAAGAAGAGAGAAGGATAAGGAGAGAAGAAGGGGAGCGGGATACGAGGGAGATAGAGATGAGGCGAGGGAGATGAGAGAAAGAGAAGAGGGAAGAGTGAGAGAGAAGGAGAGCGGTAGAGAAGGAGAGAAGAGAGAGGGGTAGAACGAGATAGAAGGGAGAGAATGGGACGAGGAGAGAGGAAGGAGTGGGAGAAAAAGAGAAGCGAGAGAAGGAGAGGGAGAAGGAGAGAGAGAGATAAAGAGAGTGGGATAAGGAGAAGAGGGAAAGGGAGAGAAGGAAGAGAGGGAAAGAGATAGAGACGGTGGAGAAAAGATAAGGGAGAGATGTGGAGAAGGATAAGGAGAATGTGTGGGCAAAGAAGAGGGAAGATGGGAAGAGGGTTGAAGAAGAGGGGGAGAGAATGAGAGAGAGTGAGAAGGGAGAAGGGTAGACAACATAGGAGAAGAGAGAAGGGAGCGAGAGAGAGAGAGAAGGATAGAGGCAGAGAAGAGAGAATAGGGATAAGGATAAGGAGAGAAGAGAAAGGAGAATAGAAAAGAGGAGGGAGAGAGAGAGAGAAGAGACAGGAGGGAGAGAGAGCGAGAGATGGAGGAGGAGAAGGAGGGAGTGGAGGAGAGGGATAAGAGGGAGAGAGAAAACGAGAAAGAAGAGAGGAAAGAGGAGAGGAGAGAGAGATAAGAATAGGGAGAAGGAGAGAGGGAAATGGAGAAGAGGAGAGGGAGAGGAGGAGATATAGAGAAGGGAAGGTGAGAGAAAAAAGGAGAGGGAGATAAGGAGAAGAGAGAGGGAACTAGAGGAGGTGAAGGGATAAGAGGGGAGAGAGAGAAGAGGAGGGAGAAGGAGAGGAGAGGAAGAGAGGGGAGAGAGAAGGAGAAGAGAGAGGGAACGAGAGGAGACGGAGGGATAAGAGGAGAGAGCGGAGGAGGGAGAGATAAGGACAGGACGGGAGGGGAGGAGAGAGAGGGAGAAGAGGGGAGAGATAGAAGAGGAAGGAGAGAGGGGGGGACAAGAGAGGAGGGAGCAAGAGAATGAGAAGTGGATAGAGAACGAAATGAGGATAAGAGGGAAGGGAACGAGATAGAGAAGGCAGAGTGGAGATGGAGAAGGAGAGAGAAGGAGAGATAGTGGAGGAGAGAGGAAACGAGAGAGGAGGAGAGGGAGAAAGAGAAGGGGGGAGGAGGAGAGAAGTGAGAGAATGGAGAGTAGAGGGAAGAGAAGAGGATAGGAGGGAGAAGGAGAGAGAGGGTAAGGAGAGGGAAGAAGTGGGAGAAGGGGAGAGGAGAAGGGAGAGAACTAGAAGGGGAGCGAAGAAGGGAAAGAGGAGATAGAGGTAGAAGGAGTCCCCCCCCTCATTCTCATCTTCCCTCTCCTCCTCTCCTTCCCTTCTTTTTATCCTCTCTCTTCTTCTCCTTCTCTCCCTCTCGCTCCTCTCTTCCTTCTCTCCTTACCTTATAAGGAGAGATGGAGAGGGTAAGAGGGAGATAGAGAACGAGAAGAGGGAAGAAGAGAGAGGGGAAAAGAGGGATGGGAGAGAAGAAGAGGTAGGGAAGAAGGAGAGAGGAGATAGAGACGGGAGAGTGAAGGAGAGGGAAGTAAGGAGGCGAGGTAGAGAAGGAGAGGGAGAGAGAAGCGGAAGAGAGGAGGATTGGGAGAGAGAGCAGGAAAGAGAGATAAGGAGAGAGGGAACGAGAGAGAAGGAGAAGAGAAAGAGGATAAGAGGGAGAATGAGAAAAGGAGAAGCGAGAGAATGTGAGAAGAGGAGAGAGAGCGAGAGAGAGGGATAAGAGGGAGAGGACAGAAAGAAGGTGAGGAGGAGAACAAGTAGAGGAAGAGAAGGAGAAGAGGGAGGAGGAGGAGAGTGGCAGGGAAGAGGAGAAGTGGGAAGAGAGAGGGAAAGGGGGAGAGAAGAGATATGGAGAACGAGAGACGGAGAAGGGAGAGAGAAGGAGAGTGGAGAAAAGAGGACAAGTAGAGCAAAGAGAAGAGAAGGAAGGAAGCGGGAGAGAGAAGGAGAGTAGGGAAGAGGAGAGAGGGAGAGAAGGGAGAGAGAAGGGAAAGAGAGAGAAAAGGAGAGGGAGGAGAGAGTAGTAGGGAGAGAGAGCGAGAGAAAGAGGAAGGAGTGGACAAGAGGACAAGAGGAAGATAGAAAATAGAAGGAGAAGGGGGAAGAGGGGAGGGGAGAGAAGAAGAGGGAGAGGGAACGAGAGAGGTAGAGAAGAGAGGGAAGGAGGAGAGAAGAGGGAGGGAGGGGGAGAGGGAAATAGAGTGGAGACGGAGAAGGGAGAAGAAGGGGCGAGGGAGAAGAGAGAGGGGTTGAAGAAGGAGAGAGAGAGGGAGAGAGCAAGCGAGAGAAGGAGAAGGGAAAGAGGAGGATAGAGAAGGATAAAAGGGGGAGAGAGTAGAAGAAGAGAGAAGGATAAGGAGAGAAGAAGGGGGAGCGGGATACGAGGGAGATAGAGATGAGGCGAGGGAGATGAGAGAAAGAGAAGAGGGAAGAGTGAGAGAGAAGGAGAGAGGTAGAGAAGGAGAGAAGAGAGAGGGGTAGAAGGAGAGAGAAGGGAGAGAATGGGACGAGGAGAGAGGAAGGAGTGGGGAGAAAAAGAGAAGCGAGAGAAGGAGAGGGAGAAGGAGAGAGAGAGAGATAAAGAGAGTGGGATAAGGAGAAGAGGGAAAGGGAGAGAAGGAAGAGAGGGAAAGAGATAGAGACGGTGGAGAAATGATAAGGGAGAGATGTGGGAGAAGGATAAGGAGAATGTGTGGGCAAAGAAGAGGGAAGATGGGAAGAGGGTTGAAGAAGAGGGGGGAGAGAATGAGAGAGAGTGAGAAGGGAGAGGGGTAGACAACATAGGAGAAGAGAGAAGAGAGAGAGAGAGAGAGAGAGAGAGAGAAGGATAGAGGCAGAGAAGAGAGAATAGGGATAAGGATAAGGAGAGAAGAGAAAGTAGAATAGAAAAGAGGAGGGAGAGAGAGAGAGAAGAGACAGGAGGGAGAGAGAGCGAGAGATGGAGGAGGAGAAGGAGGGAGTGGAGGAGAGGGATAAGAGGGAGAGAGAAAAGGAGAAAGAAGATAGGAAAGAGGAGAGGAGAAAGAGAGATAAGAATAGGGAGAAGGAGAGACGGAAATGGAGAAGAGGAGAGGGAGAGGAGGAGATATAGAGAAGGGAAGGTGAGAGAAAAAAGGAGAGGGAGATAAGGAGAAGAGAGGGGGAACTAGAGGAGGTGAAGGGATAAGAGGGGAGAGAGAGAAGAGGAGGGAGAAGGAGAGGAGAGGAAGAGAGGGGAGAGAGAAGGAGAAGAGAGAGGGAACGAGAGGAGACGGAGGGATAAGAGGAGAGAGCAGAGAAGGAGGGAGAGATAAGGAGAGGACGAGAGGGGAGGAGAGAGAGGGAGAAGAGGGGAGAGATAGAAGAGGGGAGAGATAGAAGAGGAAGGAGAGAGGGGGGACAAGAGAGGAGGGAGCAAGAGAATGAGAGGTGGATAGAGAAGGAAAGGAGGATAAGAGGGAAGGGAACGAGATAGAGAAGGCATAGTGGAGATGGAGAAGGAGAGAGAAGGAGAGATAGTGGAGGAGAGAGGAAACGAGAGAGGAGGAGAGGGAGAAAGAGAAGGGGGGAGGAGGAGAGAAGTGAGAGAAGGGAGAGAGAGAGAGAGAGAGAGAGAGAGAGAAATGAGAGTAGAGGGAAGAGAAGAGGATAGGAGGGAGAAGGAGAGAGAGGGTAAGGAGAGGGAAGAAGTGGGAGAAGGGGAGAGGAGAAGGGAGAGAACTAGAAGGGGAGCGAAGAAGGGAAAGAGGATATAGAGGTAGAAGGAGTCCCCACTCATTCTCATCTTCCCTCTCCTCCTCTCCTTCCCTTCTCTTTATCCTCTCTCTTCTTCTCCTTCTCTCCCTCTCGCTCCTCTCTTCCTTCTCTCCTTACCTTATAAGGAGAGATGGAGAGGGTAAGAGGGAGATAGAGAACGAGAAGAGGGAAGAAGAGAGAGGGGAAAAGAGGGATGGGAGAGAAGAAGAAGAGGTAGGGAAGAAGGAGAGAGGAGATAGAGAAGGGAGAGTGAAGGAGAGGGAAGTAAGGAGGCGAGGTAGAGAAGGAGAGGGAGAGAGAAGCGGAAGAGAGGAGGATTGGGAGAGAGAGAAGGAAAGAGAGATAAGGAGAGAGGGAACGAGGGAGAAGGAGAAGAGACAGAGGATAAGAGGGAGAATGATAAAAGGAGAAGCGAGAGAATGTGAGAAGAGGAGAGAGAGGGATAAGAGGGAGAGGACAGAAAGAAGGTGAGGAGGAGAACAAGTAGAGGAAGAGAAGGAGAAGAGGGAGGAGGAGGAGAGTGGCAGGGAAGAGGAGAAGTGGGAAGAGAGAGGAAAAGGGGGAGAGAAGAGAGATGGAGAAAGAGAGATGGAGAAGGGAGAGAGAAGGAGAGTGGAGAAAAGAGGACAAGTAGAGCAGAGAGAGGAGAAGGAAGCGGGAGAGAGAAGGAGAGTAGGGAAGAGGAGAGAGGGAGAGAAGGGAGAGAGAAGGGAAAGAGAGAGAAAAGGAGAGGGAGGAGAGAGAAGTTGGGAGAGAGAGCGAGAGAAGGAGGAAGGAGTGGAGAAGTGGACAAGAGGAAGATAGAAAATGAAGGGGAAGGGGGAAGAGGGGAGGGAGAGAAGAAGGGGGAGAGGGAACGAGAGAGGTAGGGAAGAGAGGGAAGGAGGAGAGAAGAGGGAGGGAGGGGGAGAGGGAAGTAGAGAGGAGACCGTGAAGGGAGAAGAAGGGCGAGGGAGAAGAGAGAGGGGTTGAAGAAGGAGAGAGAGAGGGAGAGAGCGAGCGAGAGAAGGAGAAGGGAAAGAGTAGATTAGAGAAGGATACAAGGGGGAGAGAGCAGAAGAAGAGAGAAGGATAAGGAGAGAAGAAGGGGAGTGGGATACGAGGGAGATAGAGACGAGGCGAGGGAGATGAGAGAAAGAGAAGAGGGAAGAGTGAGAGAGAAGGAGAGCGGTAGAGAAGGAGAGAAGAGAGAGGGGTAGAACGAGAGAGAAGGGAGAGAATGGGACGAGGAGAGAGGAAGGAGTGGGAGAAAAAGAGAAGCGAGAGAAGGAGAGGGAGAAGGAGAGAGAGAGAGATAAAGAGAGTGGGATAAGGAGAAGAGGGAAAGGTAGAGAAGGAAGAGAGAGAAAGAGATAGAGACGGTGGGAGAAATGATAAGGGAGAGAAGGGAGCGAGAGAGAGAGAAGGATAGAGGCAGAGAAGAGAGAATATGGATAAGGATAAGGAGAGAAGAGAAAGGAGAATAGAACAGAGGAGGAGAGAGAGAGAGAGAGAGAGAGAGAGAGAGAGAGAGAGAGAGAGAGAGAGAAGAGACAGGAGGGAGAGAGAGCGAGAGATGGAGGAGGAGAAGGAGGGAGTGGAGGAGAGGGATAAGAGGGAGAGAGAAAAGGAGAAAGAAGAGAGGAAAGAGGAGAGGAGAGAGAGAGAAGAATAGGGAGAAGGAGAGGGGGGAAATGGAGAAGAGGAGAGGGAGAGGAGGAGATATAGAGAAGGGAAGGTGAGAGAAAAAAGGAGAGGGAGAAGGAGAAGAGAGGGGGAACTAGAGGAGGTGAAGGGATAAGAGGGGAAAGAGAGAAGAGGAGGGAGAAGGAGAGGAGAGGAAGAGAGGGGAGAGAGAAGGAGAAGAGAGAGGGAACGAGAGGAGACGGAGGGATAAGAGGAGAGAGCGGAGAAGGAGGGAGAGATAAGGAGAGGACGAGAGGGGAGGAGAGAGAGGGAGAAGAGGGGTGAGATAGAAGAGGAAGGAGAGAGGGGGGACAAGAGAAGAGGAAGCAAGAGAATGAGAGGTGGATAGAGAAGGAAAGGAGGATCAGAGGGAAGGGAACGAGATAGAGAAGGCAGAGTGGAGATGGAGAAGGAGAGAGAAGGAGAGATAGTGGAGGAGAGAGGAAACGAGAGAGGAGGAGAGGGAGAAAGAGAAGGGGGGAGGAGGAGAGAAGTGAGAGAAGGGAGAGAGAGAGAGAGAGAGAGAGAGAGAGAGAGGAGAGTAGAGGGAAGAGAAGAGGATAGGAGGGAGAAGGAGAGAGTGGGAGAAGGAGAGAGAGGGTAAGGAGAGGGAAGAAGTGGGAGAAGAGGAGAGGAGAAGGGAGAGAAGTAGAATGGGAGCAAAGAAGGGAAAGAGGAGATAGAGGTAGAAGGAGTCCCCCTCATTGTCATCTTCCCTCTCCTCCTCTCCTTCCCTTATCTTTATCCTCTCTCTTCTTCTCCTTCTCTCCCTCTCGCTCCTCTCTTCCTTCTCTCCTTACCTTATAAGGAGAGATGGAGAGGGTAAGAGGGAGATAGGGAACAAGAAGAGGGAAGAAGAGATAGGGGAAAAGAGGGATGGGAGAGAAGAAGAGGTAGGGAAGAAGGAGAGAGGAGATAGAGAAGGGAGAGTGAAGGAGAGGGAAGTAAGGAGGCGAGGTAGAGAAGGAGAGGGAGAGAGAAGCGTAAGAGAGGAGGATTGGGAGAGAGAGAAGGAAAGAGAGATAAGGATAGAGGGAACGAGAGAGAAGGAGAAGAGAAAGGGGATAATAGGGAGAATGAGAAAAGGAGAAGCGAGAGAATGTGAGAAGAGGAGAGAGAGCGAGAGAGAGGGATAAGAGGGAGAGGACAGACAGAAGGTGAGGGGGAGAACAAGTAGAGGAAAAGAAGGAGAAGACGGAGGAGGAGGAGAGTCTTAGAGAAAAGGAGAAGTGGGAAGAGAGAGGGAAAGGGGGAGAGAAGAGAGATGGAGAATGAGAGATGGAGAAGGGAGAGAGAAGGAGAGTGGAGAAAAGAGGACAAGTAGAGCAGAGAGAGGAAAAGGAAGCGGGAGAGAGAAGGAGAGTAGGGAAGAGGAGAGAGGGAGAGAAGGGAGAGAGAAGGGAAAGAGAGAGAAAAGGAGAGGGAGGAGAGAGAAGTAGGGAGAGAGCGAGAGAAGGAGGAAGGAGTGGAGAAGAGGACAAGAGGAAGATAGAAAATGAAGAAGAAGGGGGAAGAGGGGAGAGAGAGAAGAAGGGGGAGAGGGAACGAGAGAGGTTGAGAAGAGAGGGAAGGAGGAGAGAAGAGGGAGGGATGGGGAGAGGGAAGTAGAGAGGAGACGAAGAAGGGCGAGGGAGAAGAGAGAGGGAGAGAGCGAGCGAGAGAAGGAGAAGGGAAAGAGGTGGATAGAGAAGGATAAAAGGGGGAGAGAGCAGAAGAATAGAGAAGGATAAGGAGAGATAAGAGGGAAGGGAACGAGATAGAGAAGGCAGAGTGGAGATGGAGAAGGAGAGAGAAGGAGAGATAGTGGAGGAGAGAGGAAACGAGAGAGGAGGAGAGGGAGAAAGAGAAGGGGGGAGGAGGAGAGAAGTGAGAGAAGGGAGAGAGAGAGAGAGAGAAAATGGAGAGTAGAGGGAAGAGAAGAGGATAGGAGGGAGAAGGAGAGAGAGGGTAAGGAGAGGGAAGAAGTGGGAGAAGGGAGAGAACTAGAAGGGGAGCGAAGAAGGGAAAGAGGAGATAGAGGTAGAAGGAGTCCCCCCTCATTCTCATCTTCCCTCTCCTCCTCTCCTTTTTTTTTGCAAAGCAAAAAGGGAGGCTTAGCCTCGAATTTCTATTAATTGGCAAAGTTTACAACCTACAAAATTTTTCGTTTAGATTCGCGGGAGTATGCTACATGCATATCCGGCTACTACACGTAATATAACCCGACATACAAAGTATCACAACATTACATCTCTACGTCAATTCAGCATTACATCCCACGATGTATCATCCATGTTACACCCAATTCTCCTCAAATTTCTGGAATTCCTCGTTGTTTCTTGCTAGTCTCTTCACTCTTTGGCCCATACACCGGACCATGTCCTTAATGGCTCCCACAATGTCCTCCGGTTTCTTCTTTTCATCCTCGAATATTCTACGATTTCTCTCTTGCCACGTTTCATGTACCATTGCATTAAAGGCCCATCTTCGTGAGACCTTGTCCACCCGGCTCCCTCTAGCACGGGAGACACGATTTGCTTCACTTTCTAGACTCCTTGCTTGGTTTGGTTTCAGTTTCAAGAGTCGAAGAAGTTGGGCCCATACCTCCTTTGTATACTTGCAGCCCCAAAATAAGTGTTGCATGTCTTCCTCCATCTCGTCACAAAGGACACATGTAGGGTCATGGCTAGCCCCCCTTTTGTTCATTAGCTCTTTGGTGAGTAGCCGGCCTCTCAAAGCTCTCCATGCCGTGAGTGCATGTTTCGGTATAAACTCCTTGTGCCATACCATATCCGCCCATGCCACCTTGCAACCCGGTGCCTTCACCCACTTCCACACCTCCTTCATTCCCAACTTCCACACCTCTCCTCCTCTCCTTCCCTTCTCTTTATCCTCTATCTTCTTATCCTTCTCTCCCTCTCGCTCCTCTCTTCCTTCTCTCCTTACCTTATAAGGAGAGATGGAGAGGGTAAGAGGGAGATAGAGAACGAGAAGAGGGAAGAAGAGAGAGGGGAAAAGAGGGATGGGAGAGAAGAAGAAGAGGTAGGGAAGAAGGAGAGAGGAGATAGAGAAGGGAGAGTGAAGGAGAGGGAAGTAAGGAGGCGAGGTAGAGAAGGAGAGGGAGAGAGAAGCGGAAAAGAGGAGGATTGGGAGAGAGAGAAGGAAAGAGAGATAAGGAGAGAGGGAACGAGGGAGAAGGAGAAGAGACAGAGGATAAGAGGGAGAATGATAAAAGGAGAAGCGAGAGAATGTGAGAAGAGGAGAGAGAGGGATAAGAGGGAGAGGACAGAAAGAAGGTGAGGAGGAGAACAAGTAGAGGAAGAGAAGGAGAAGAGGGAGGAGGAGGAGAGTGGCAGGGAAGAGGAGAAGTGGGAAGAGAGAGGAAAAGGGGGAGAGAAGAGAGATGGAGAAAGAGAGATGGAGAAACAGAGATGGAGAAGGGAGAGAGAAGGAGAGTGGAGAAAAGAGGACAAGTAGAGCAGAGAGAGGAGAAGGAAGCGGGAGAGAGAAGGAGAGTAGGGAAGAGGAGAGAGGGAGAGAAGGGAGAGAGAAGGGAAAGAGAGAGAAAAGGAGAGGGAGGAGAGAGAAGTTGGGAGAGAGAGCGAGTGAAGGAGGAAGGAGTGGAGAAGTGGACAAGAGGAAGATAGAAAATGAAGGGGAAGGGGGAAGAGGGGAGGGAGAGAAGAAGGGGGAGAGGGAACGAGAGAGGTAGGGAAGAGAGGGAAGGAGGAGAGAAGAGGGAGGGAGGGGGAGAGGGAAGTAGAGAGGAGACGGAGAAGGGAGAAGAAGGGCGAGGGAGAAGAGAGAGGGGTTGAAGAAGGAGAGAGAGAGAGGGAGAGAGCGAGCGAGAGAAGGAGAAGGGAAAGAGTAGGATAGAGAAGGATAAAAGGGGGAGAGAGCAGAAGAAGAGAGAAGGATAAGGAGAGAAGAAGCGGAAGAGAGGAGGATTGGGAGTGAGAGAAGGAAGAGTGAAGGAGAGGGAGAGAGAAGCGGAAGAGAGGAGGATTGGGAGTGAGAGAAGGAAAGAGAGATAAGGAGAGAGGGAACAAGAGAGAAGGAGAAGAAAAAGAGGATAAGAGGGAGAATGAGAAAAGGAGAAGCGAGAGAATGTGAGAAGAGGAGAGAGAGCGAGAGAGAGGGATAAGAGGGAGAGGACAGAAAGAAGGTGAGGGGGAGAACAAGTAGAGGAAGAGAAGGGAAAGAGAGAGAAAAGGAAAGGGAGAGAAGGGAAAGAGAGAGAAAAGGAGAGGGAGGAAAGAGAAGTAGGGAGAGAGAGCGAGAGAAGGAGGAAGGAGTGGAGAAGAGGACAAGAGGAAAATAGAAAATGAAGGGGAAGGGGGAAGAGGGAGGGAGAGAAGAAGGGGGAGAGGGAACGAGAGAGGTAGAGAAGAGTGGGAAGGAGGAGAGAAGAGGGAGGGAGGGGGAGAGGGAAGTAGAGAGGAGACGGAGAAGGGAGAAGAAGGGCGAGGGAGAAGAGAGAGGGGTTGAAGAAGGAGAGAGAGAGGGAGAGAGCGAGCGAGAGAAGGAGAAGGGAAAGAGGAGGATAGAGAAGGATAAAAGGGGGAGAGAGCAGAAGAAGAGAGAAGGATAAGAAGAGAAGAACGGGAGCGGGATACGAGGGAGATAGAGATGTGGCGAGGGAGATGAGAGAAAGAGAAGAGGGAAGAGTGAGAGAGAAGGAGAGCGGTAGAGAAGGAGAGAAGAGAGAGGGGTAGAACGAGAGAGAAAGGAGAGAATGGGACGAGGAGAGAGTAAGGAGTGGGAGAAAAAGAGAAGCGAGAGAAGGAGAGGGAGAAGGAGAGAGAGAGAGATAAATTGAGTGGGATAAGGAGAAGAGGGAAAGGGAGAGAAGGAAGAGAGAGAAAGAGATAGAGACGGTGGGAGAAATGATAAGGGAGAGAGGTGGAGAAGGATAAGGAGAATGTGTGGGCAGAGAATAGGGAAGATGGGAAGAGAGTTGAAGAAGAGGGGGAGAGAATGAGAGAGAGTGAGAAGGGAGAGGGGTAGACAACATAGGAGAAGAGAGATGGGAGCGAGAGAAAGAGAGAAGGATAGAGGCACAGAAGAGATAATAGGGATAAGGATAAGGAGAGAAGAGAAAGGAGAATAGAAAAGAGGAGCGAGAGAGAGAGAGAGATAGATAGATAGAGAGAGAGAGAGAGAGAGAGAGAGAAGAGACAGGAGGGAGAGAGAGCGAGAGATGGAGGTGGAGAAGGAGGGAGTGGAGGATAGGGATAAGAGGGAGAGAGAAAAGGAGAAAGAAGAGAGGAAAGAGGAGTGGAGAGAGATATAAGAATAGGGAGAAGAGAGAGGGAAATGGAGAAGAGGAGAGGGAGATGAGGAGATATAGAGAAGGGAAGGTGAGAGAAAAAAGGAGAGGGAGATAAGGAGAAGAGAGGGGGAACTAGAGGAGGTGAAGGGATAAGAAGGGAGAGAGAGAAGAGGAGGGAGAAGGAGAGGAGAGGAATAGAGGGGAGAGAGAAGGAGAAGAGAGAGGGAACGAGAGGAGACATAGGGATAAGAGGACAGAGCGGAGAAGGAGGGAGAGATAAGGAGAGGACGAGAGGGGAGGAGAGAGAGGGAGAAGAGGGGAGAGATAGAAGAGGAAGGAGAGAGGGGGGACAAGGGAGGAGGGAGCAAGAGAATGAGAGGTGGATAGAGAAGGAAAGCAGGATAAGAGGGAAGGGAACGAGATAGAGAAGCCAGAGTGGAGATGGAGAAGGAGAGAGAAGGAGAGATAGTGGAGGAGAGAGGAAACGAGAGAGGAGGAGAGGGAGAAAGAGAAGGGGGAAGGAGGAGAGAAGTGAGAGAAGAGAGAGAGAGAGAGAGAGAGAGAAAGGAGAGTAGAGGGAAGAGAAGAGGATAGGAGGGAGAAGGAGAGGGTAAGGAGAGGGAAGAAGTGGGAGAAGGGGAGAGGAGAAGGGAGAGAACTAGAAGGGGAGCGAAGAAGGGAAAGAGGAGATAGAGGTAGAAGGAGTCCCCCCTCATTCTCATTTCCCTCTCCTCCTCTCCTTCCCTTCTCTTTATCCTCTCTCTTCTTCTCCTTCTCTCCCTCTCGCTCCTCTCTTCCTTCTCTCCTTACCTTATAAGGACAGATGGAGAGGGTAAGAGGGAGATAGAGAACGAGAAGAGGAAAGAAGAGAGAGGGGAAAAGAGGGATGGGAAAGAAGAAGAGGTAGGGAAGAAGGAGAGAGGAGATAGAGAAGGGAGAGTGAAGGAGAGGGAGAGAGAAGCGGAAGAGAGGAGGATTGGGAGAGAGAGAACGAAAGATAGATAAGGAGAGAGGGAACGAGAGAGAAGGAGAAGAGAAAGAGGATAAGAGGGAGAATGAGAAAAGGAGAAGCGAGAGAATGTGAGAAGAGGAGAGAGAGCGAGAGAGAGGGATAAGAGGGAGAGGACAGAAAGAAGGTGAGGGGGAGAACAAGTAGAGGAAGAGAAGGAGAAGAGGGAGGAGGAGGAGAGTGGTAGAGAAGAGGAGAAGTGGGAAGAGAGAGGGAAAGGGGGAGAGAAGAGAGATGGAGAACGAGAGATGGAGAAGGGAGAGAGAAGGAGAGTGGAGAAAAGAGGACAAGTAGAGCAGAGAGAAGAGAAGGAAGCGGGAGAGAGAAGGAGAGTAGGGAAGAGGAGAGAGGGAGAGAGAAGGGAAAGAGAGAGAAAAGGAGAGGGAGGAGAGAGAAGTAGGGAGAGAGAGCGAGAGAAGGAGGAAGGAGTGGAGAAGAGGACAAGAGGAAGATAGAAAATGAAGGAGAAGGGGGAAGAGGGAAGGGAGAGAAGAAGGGGGAGAGGGAACGAGAGAGGTAGGGAAGAGAGGGAAGGAGGAGAGAAGAGGGAGGGAGGGAGAGAGGGAAGTAGAGAGGAGACGGAGAAGGGAGAAGAAGGGCGAGGGAGAAGAGAGAGGGGTTGAAGAAGGAGAGAGAGAGGGAGAGAGCGAGCGAGAGAAGGAGAAGGGAAAGAGGAGGATAGAGAAGGATAATAGGGGGAGAGAGCAGAAGAAGAGAGAAGGATAAGGAGAGAAGAAGGGGAGCGGGATACGAGGGAGATAGAGATGAGGCGAGGGAGATGGGAGAAAGAGAAGAGGGAAGAGTGAGAGAGAAGGAGAGCGGTAGAGAAGGAGAGAAGAGAGACGGGTAGAACGAGAGAGAAGGGAGAGAATGGGACGAGGAGAGAGGAAGGAGTGGGAGAAAAAGAGAAGCGAGAGAAGGAGAGGGAGAAGGAGAGAGAGAGATAAAGAGAGTGGGATAAGAGGGAGAGAGAAAACGAGAGAGAGATAGATAGAGAGAGAGAGAGAGATAAAGAGAGAGAGATAGATAGAGAGAGAGAGAGAGAGAGAGAGAGAGAAGAGAGAGAGAGAAGAGACAGGAGGGAGAGAGAGCGAGAGATGGAGGAGGAGAAGGAGGGAGTGGAGGAGAGGGATAAGAGGGAGAGAGAAAACGAGAAAGAAGAGAGGAAAGAGGAGAGGAGAGAGAGATAAGAATAGGGAGAAGGAGAGAGGGAAATGGAGAAGAGGAGAGGGAGAGGAGGAGATATAGAGAAGGGAAGGTGAGAGAAAAAAGGAGAGGGAGATAAGAAGAAGAGAGGGGGAACTAGAGGAGGTGATGGGATAAGAGGGGAGAGAGAGAAGAGGAGGGAGAAGGAGAGGAGAGGAAGAGAGGGGAGAGAGAAGGAGAAAAGAGAGGGAACGAGAGGAAACGGAGGGATAAGAGGAGAGATCGGAGAAGGAGGGAGAGATAAGGACAGGACGGGAGGGGAGGAGAGAGAGGGAGAAGAGGGGAGAGATAGAAGAGGAAGGAGAGAGGGGGGACAAGAGAGGAGGGAGCAAGAGAATGTGAAGTCGATAGAGAAGGAAATGAGGATAAGAGGGAAGGGAACGAGATAGAGAAGGCAGAGTGGAGATGGAGAAGGAGAGAGAAGGAGAGATAGTGGAGGAGAGAGGAAACGAGAGAGGAGGAGAGGGAGAAAGAGAAGGGGGGAGGAGGAGAGAAGTGAGAGAAGGGAGGGAGAGAGAGAATGGAGAGTAGAGGGAAGAGAATAGGATAGGAGGGAGAAGGAGAGAGAGGGTAAGGGAGGGAAGAAGTGGGAGAAGGGGAGAGGAGAAGGGAGAGAACTAGAAAGGGAGCGAAGAAGGGAAAGAGGAGATAGAGGTAGAAGGAGAAGGGGGAAGAGGGGAGGGAGAGAAGAAGGGGGAGAGGGAACGAGAGAGGTAGAGAAGAGAGGGAAGGAGGAGAGAAGAGGGAGGGAGGGGGAGAGGGAAGTAGAGAGGAGACGGAGAAGGGAGAAGAAGGGCGAGGGAGAAGAGAGAGGGGTTGAAGAAGGAGAGAGAGAGGGAGAGAGCGAGCGAGAGAAGGAGAAGGGAAAGAGGGGGATAGAGAAAGATAAAAGGGGGAGAGAGCAGAAGAAGAGAGAATGATAAGGAGAGAAGAAGGGGAGCGAGATACGAGGGAGATTGAGATGAGGCGAGGGAGATGAGAGAAAGAGAAGAGGGAAGAGTGAGAGAGAAGGAGAGCGGTAGAGAAGGAGAGAAGAGAGAGGGGTAGAACGAGAGAGAAGGGAGAGAATGGGACGAGGAGAGAGGAAGGAGTGGGAGAAAAAGAGAAGCGAGAGAAGGAGAAGGAGAGAGAGATAAAGATAGTGGGATAAGGAGAAGAGGGAAAGGGAGAGAAGGAAGAGAGAGAAAGAGATAGAGACGGTGGGAGAAATGATAAGGGAGAGAGGTGGAGAAGGATAAGGAGAATGTGTGGGCAAAGAAGAGGGAAGATGGGAAGAGAGTTGAAGAAGAGGGGGAGAGAATGAGTGAGAGTGAGAAGGGAGAGGGGTAGACAACATAGGAGAAGAGAGAAAGGAGCGAGAGAGAGAGAGAAGGATAGAGGCAGAGAAGAGAGAATAGGGATAAGGATAAGGAGAGAAGAGAAAGTAGGGAGAGAGAGAGAGAAGAGACAGGAGGGAGAGAGAGCGAGAGATGGAGGAGGAGAAGGAGGGAGTGGAGGAGAGGGATAAGAGGGAGAGAGAAAAGGAGAAAGAAGAGAGGAAAGAGGAGAGGAGAGAGAGAGATAAGAATAGGGAGAAGGAGAGAGGGAAATGGAGAAGAGGAGAGGGAGAGGAGGAGATATAGAAGGGAGAGGAGAAGGAGAGGGAAAGAGGAGAAGGCAAGCGAGTGGGAGAGAGACAGGGAGAAGAGAGAGAAGGAGAAGGAAAAAAGTGAGAAGGATAGAGCGTGAGAGGAAGTAAGGAGGGAGGGAGGAGGAGGGAAAATGAGAGGAGAGAGAAGTTCTGGCGTTGCGTATGGGGAACCTATGGTTTTCTAGGTGTTCCAACCTCATTTTTCCACCAAATCTCTTGATTTCTTCACCAAAATGGATCCTAAGTCTAGTTCTACACGTTTGCAACAACAAGATGGAGATTGTGGCATCATTAAGGATCTCCATCACCCACCAAACAAAGCACCACCCTCGGGTTTGGAGGGTGAAGCTTCTACGCCACTTCTAGGGAGTACTTTTACTCCCCCAAGGAAGTGGTCCGACCTCTTTGGGGCCAGCCCAAGGGCATCCACGGCCCTTGAATTCATTCCACCGGCCATTAAGGGAGGGGAGAAGATCGCCATTTGCTCAAAGGTTGAAGTTGTGGAGGCACTAAGAAGATGGGACAAGGTCTTGGTTGGTCACTTCATAGCCTTCAAGCCACACTTGCCGACGTTAGAAAAACACCTTCACAAGTTGTGGGGCTTAGTTGGAAGCATGGAAATCATTAGGAGGAGTCAAGGTTTCATGCTTTTTCGTTTTACTCTTGGGGAGGATAGAAAGAAGGTGCTTGAAGGAGGGCCTTGGTTCGTTAAAGGAGCCCCCCTTGTGGTTCAAGAGTGGATGCCGGAGATGACATTGAAGAAGGCCAACATAACCACGATGCCCATTTGGGTTCGTTTGCCGGAGCTAGATCTACGTTTTTGGTCGGTGAAAACCTTGAGGAATATTGCAAGTGTTCTTGGAAGACCACTCTACATGGATGAACACACGTCGGGTGGGAGAAGGCTAGCATTTGCACGAGATTGCATTGAGGTTAGTCACGATTTCTCATACCCTAGTTGGGTAGAGGTGCAAGTGGAAGAAGGTGAGATGCATAAGGTGCATGTGGAATATGAATGGCGCCCCGGATATTGCAAGGATTGCCAAGAATTCGGCCATTATGTGGAGAAGTGCCCAAAAAGGAGGATGCCTAGTACCATGCTTGGTCCACAAAGAAATGCGGAAAAATGGGTTGTGGTCAATAGAGGGAAGGCTGGGAAAATGGATGTGAGGGAAGAAGGATTGCAAGGAAGGATTGGTAGTGCGAAACACCAAAGATTGGTGGGATTGTTGGGGGAGGCCATGGTGGAAGAGATCTTCGTTGGTGAGGGAGGTGAGGGAAGGAAGGTTGGAAGGGATGATGACGTGGAACCTCTTGGGGCTGACGTGGAATCAAGGGCAAATGAGAGGAGGACACATGGGAAGGAGTGTGGGAGGGAAAATGAGGAGGGAAACGAGAAAGAAGGTTGGGGGAAAGCTTTGTGCACCTCTTTACGGCCAGCAAATGAGAATGGGACACGTGGCAGGGAAGAGGATGGAATTGGAGACAAAAAGAAGGTTTGCTTTGGTGAGATAACGGTCACAAGGGGGAAGCCTATGAGGAAGTGACAAGTGGCTGTCAAGGGAAGGAAATAGAATTGCAAAAACAAGATTTGTGCTTCATATTGGGAGGAACCAATGAGGAAGGAGACGCATGTACTAGGAGTGTAGGGGCCAATGCGGAGGGAAATGAGTGCTCAATTTTTGAAGGGACCAATGAGGAGGGAGTTGAGTGCTCACAAGATAAAGGGACCAATGAGGAGGAAGTTGAGTGCTCACAAGATAAAGGGGCCAATAAGGAGGGAGTTGAGTGCTCAATTAAAGGAGCCAATGAGAAAGGAGGTGAGTGCTCCATGCTTGGGGGGACCAATGAGGATAAAGCTAGTACTACATGTGAAGACATAGTTGGGGACCACATTCTCTCTAGTGGGAAAAATGGAAAAAGAGAAAACATGGATAGGAAATCACGTGATTCTCATGGGAGTGTGGGGTTTCAAGTGGGAAAGGGTATGCATGGGAATAACGTGCATGAGAAAACAAGTGTGGGTGAGGGGTTGAGTGGTGTAGTATCCTTAGTGTCTCAAGAGAAAGGATGGGTTTCACCCAAAAGAGTGGCTAGAGAGAAGGATAAGGGGAAAGAAATCTCGAGCATGAACAAGAATGGAGGAAGGTTTGATGTGCTCAACAAAGCCGAGAAGGAAAGTGGAGTAGAAGATGGAGAAATTTCGAAGCAAGAAAGGGGAATATCGTTGCAAGAAGACACTAGTGTTGGGAAACCAAGGAGAGGGTGCTCCCCACCACCTCCGGTTGATTTGGAAACAATCTCACCACAACCCGAAGTTTTCAAGGCCATACGTGAGAAGGGTTTGAGGCAACAAAAGAACACACGCGGAGGCAAGGGGCACGCCCCCTCACCTTGAATCCATGAATGTCCTAATATGGAACGTGCGCGGTGCAAATGGACCCGACCGTGCACATATGATAAGGGGTCGATTAAGGGAGGAGAAACCGGACATTGTTTGTCTTGTGGAGCACAAAGTGAAATTGAAGAAGTTAGCAAGATTCAAGCGTGCAATTTGGCCCCATGCGTGGGTGGGAAATAACTTGATTGTTGACTCCGGGAGAATCCTTGTACTTTGGAATGAACATGTGGTTGATCTAGAAGTCAAGTTTGAGTCAACCCAAATGCTCCACTTCGAAGGTTGCTTGAGAAATGGAGTTGTGTTTGCCCTCACGGCTATATATGGAGAGAATGGACACATTGATAGACGAATCTTGTGGCGGGACCTTGAATCCGTGGAGCCTCCAACGTCAATGCCTTGGTTAGTAGGAGGTGATTTCAATTGCATTCGATGGCCGTGGGAAAAACGAGGTGGAGGGGGAGTAAATGAGGCTGCCATAAAAGATTTCAACGAGAGTGTGGATGCCCGACAACTCCTTGAGATGCCTTCCTCGGGTGGAGAGTTCACTTGGTCGAATTCTTCCGAAGGAAGCGCTTGCATTGAAACTCGAATTGATTGGATCTTGATGAATAATGCATGGTTAGAAAAGTTTCCACAATCTCACTATGTAGTGGGGGAGAAGGCTCTAAGTGACCATGCGACACTTATCATGCGAATGGAAGGAAATGAGAGAAGGAAGGCGCGGATGTTTAGGTTCAAAAACCATTGGGTGGAGCATGAGGATTTCCTTTCGATTGTTGAAGGGGCTTGGGCAACACTTGTAAATGGCACTCCTATGTTTCGTGTGGTGGAGAAATTGAATGAAGTCAAGGAGGCACTCAAGAGGTGGAGTGCGAGTAAGTTTGGGAATGTTGAAAACAAAGTGAAGCAAGCCCGGGAAGCTCTTGAGGATGTAAGGAGAAGAAGGAGTGCAAACCCGGTGGATGGAGCTCTTGAAATTGTTGAGGGGGCTGCAAAAGACGAGCTTGCACATGTCCTTGCTAGGGAGGAATCCATTATTAGGCAAAAATCAAGAGTCAAGTGGTTAAAGGAGGGGGATCAGAATACCTGGTTTTTCCATACGCAACTTCGTGTGAGGAGAGCCACCAACCAAGTGAGAAGAGTGTGTGAGGGTGAGTGCATTGTGGAGGAGGAGGGGGAAATCCGTGAAGCGTTTCGACGCTTTTTTTCTAACTTGTTTGCTAGTGATTTTCAGGTACAACCTATTAAGCCGACGATAAATTTGCCTCTCATTGATCCTTCGGATGGGGAGGGTCTAGTTCGAAAGCTGACCATGAAGGAGTTGGAGGATGTTGTTTTGAATGCAAATGTGGACAAAGCACCGGGGCCCGATGGCTTTAATGCCATGTTCTTCAAGGCGGCGTGGAGGATAGTAAAGAAGGACGTGTTTAAGGCGGTGGATTCTTGCTTGAGTAGTGGGAAGTTATTGGCCAAGTGGAACTACACATCCATCACGATCATACCAAAGAAGAAAGCCCCTTCCATGGTAGAAGACTATAGGCCCATTGCCTTATGCAACATAACGTACCGATTCACCTCAAAGATCCTTGCAAATCGATTGAAGGGGTTACTCCCAAAGCTAGTAGGAGAACATCAAAGTGCTTTCATTCATGGAAGGAGAATTGGGGATAATATCCTCCTTGCACACGAATTTGTGCCATAATCTCCATCTCGGCAAGGGGAAAGGAAGAATGTGTATCAAGCTTGATATTAGAAAGGCTTATGACTCCATCTCGTGGGAGTTTCTTGATCAAGTGATGCTGAAATTTGGCTTCCCCAAGAAGTGGAGGACGACCATCATGGCTTCTGTGAAGGCATCATTTGTTGTGACGGTAAATGGAGCAAACTCTACACCTTTTCGAGCTACAAATGGGTTACGACAAGGAGACCCGTTAGCCCCATATTTGTTCGTTATGTGCATGGAGATATTGAGTAAGATGGTGAGCATGGCGGTGGAGGAGGGAAGAATAGAACCCTTAATTTGTGGAGACATGGTCGTGTCCCATTTATTGTTTGCCGATGATGTTCTATTATTTGCAAAGGCCACAAGAGAGAACGCCCATGCAATTAAAGAGGTACTTGCAGAATTTACGGCATGTTCGGGACTGAAATTCAACGTCTCAAAAAGTCAGATTTTCATGGGAGGCGATATCCAACATGGGCAATGGATTGAGGAGCATCTTGGTATGGAAAGGAGGGAATTTCCGGTGGTCTACCTTGGCTTGCCGCTATTTTCGGGAAGAATGGGAAGAAATCATTGCACATCCCTTGTAAACTAAGTGAAGGCCCGCCTTAGCTCATGGCAGCAACACTTTCTCTCCATTGCCGGAAGAGTGGAGCTTGTGAGAAGCGTGCTGATTTCCCTTAGCATATATTGGACATCCGTTTTTCTTCTTCCGAGGCGAGTCCTACACGATTTGGAGAGCATCATGAGTAGATTCATTTGGGGGGGGGACCGAAGAAGTGGGTGGTGGTCGCTTGGAAAGACGTGTGTACTCCAAAGGATGAAGGAGGACTTGGCCTTAAACGCTTAACGGAGTGGAACGATGTGGGCCTCCTTCGCTTGTTTTGGCTAGTCGTGGAAGGTGGTAACTCACTTTGGGTGAAGTGCATTCGCCAAAAATACTTAAAGACACGTTCTATTTGGCTTGCAAGACACCCATCCTCCTCCTCGTGGGCTTGGCGAGGGATACTTCGAGTGCGTGACATTGCAAGGCGGCATATTCATTACAAGGTGGGAAATGGGGAGGACATAAGATTCTTCCAATATCCATGGTGTGGTGAGCCATTCCAATGCACAACTTGGGGGGAACGTTTACACTATGATGTAGGGGTACCATGGGACGTCAAAGTGGCTTTCTTCATCAAGGATGGTCGTTGGGCTCTACCCCCACCAAGGTCACGTACAATGGAGGAGTTATGGGACAAGATTAGGCATATACCTATCTTTGGAGGTCGTGACGGGCCAGCAAGGATAAATGGAAGAGGTGAATCATTTGGGATGAAAGAGGCTTGGAAGTGGGTGAGGGAACCGGGCACCAAAGTGGGATGGACGAAAGTAGTGTGGCACATGTTGGCTTTTTGGCCTTAATCTAGGTTTTGATGATTTAATTAACCTAATCTTAATTATGATGATGTAGAGTAGCACACATATTGCATTGCATATATATTGCATGTGCTAACCTCTACAGGTGATCAAGACTCATGGAAGGAAGGAAATCAAGTCAAGATTTGTAATAAAGCTAAATGAAGACTTGTAATCTTGATTTTATTTTGAGTCTTAGGAACATGTGTAAATTGAGCATACAAGAGTTAAAAACCAATCACATACACAATAGGTTCCCTATAGAAGTCACACAAGAAATTTCACATTATTTGGACTTCATTAGATCACCCAAACCTTAGTCGGAAATCACTTATAAACTTAAACCCAGATTTCCTGTGTGAACCGGTCGACCGAACCAGTTCTCAGTTCGACCGGTTTATAACAGACTCTCCACAGTGATTTTACCGAACTCTTCCGTTCGACCGGTTTTACCTTTTCGGTCGACCGATCCCGGATTTTAATATGACCGTTTTTCTTGTCGTATTCCTATAACGGTCGTATTCGTATAAAACAAAACTTAACCCCAAAATACATTCGGTAACCGGTCGACCGAAGGATAATTAAGGGGGTAACTTGGAATTTGACATAAAATTGAACAAAAACTATGCACACCCATAGGGGGAGCATTAATATGCATAGTTTACATATACAAATTCCATGTATTTAGATAGAATTAAGATATAGGTTGCCATCATCAAAAAGGGGGAGATTGTTGGCTTTTTGGCCTTAATCTAGGTTTTGATGATTTAATTAACCTAATCTTAATTATGATGATGTAGAGTAGCACACATATTGCATTGCATATATATTGCATGTGCTAACCTCTACAGGTGATCAAGACTCATGGAAGGAAGGAAATCAAGTCAAGATTTGTAATAAAGCTAAATGAAGACTTGTAATCTTGATTTTATTTTGAGTCTTAGGAACATGTGTAAATTGAGCATACAAGAGTTAAAAACCAATCACATACACAATAGGTTCCCTATAGAAGTCACACAAGAAATTTCACATTATTTGGACTTCATTAGATCACCCAAACCTTAGTCGGAAATCACTTATAAACTTAAACCCAGATTTCCTGTGTGAACCGGTCGACCGAACCAGTTCTCAGTTCGACCGGTTTATAACAGACTCTCCACAGTGATTTTACCGAACTCTTCCGGTCGACCGGTTTTACCTTTTCGGTCGACCGATCCCGGATTTTAATATGACCGTTTTTCTTGTCGTATTCCTATAACGGTCGTATTCGTACAAAACAAAACTTAACCCCAAAATACATTCGGTAACCGGTCGAACGAAGACCTTGTTTCGGTCGACCGGTTGAACATATTTTTCAGAAACCAAATTCCCTGCTATCGGTCGACACATTTCTCGTTCGACCGATTGACCTTTGTCTCAACCGAATCCCCTTGTCGGTCGACCGCCCCATACTTTGGTTCGACCGATTCACTTAAGTAGAGTTAAGTTCTAGCTCGTTTGTCCGACCGAATATTCTTTTGTTCGACCGTTCTCTTTGAAATCAAGTTAACGGTCGACCGGTTTACTAGTTTCGGTCGACCGGTTCTGGACAGATTTGCAGCCCGATTTTCTGCTTTGTGTATCTTGCACAAAACCCAATCAAATCTATCCCCAACGGCTAGAATACCTTAGGAGCTTATAAATAGAGGATCAAGACCGGTTTATAACAACTCTCCAACTCCAATTGTCCCAATACATTAGAGAGAAACCTCAATCCTCAAAGCTCCCAATTCTACACTCTATAAGCCTAAACTTCACACACTTGATCAATTACTCATCCTACTCAAAGTGTGCTCAATTAGAGAGTGAATCCCACTCAGTTACAAGAGTTGTCAAAAGAAGCAAGGACTTCGGTGAAAGCCCGAAGTGTCCCTCTCGGATTGTGAGAGGAAGAATTCAAGCAAGCGAGGGTTGTTCGCGTTGCTTGTGGTGTAAAGGCGTTCTCTCCCGGCCCGGAACGGGGAGTGGTTAGTGAAGACGTAGGCGGAGCTCGCGGAGTCGAGCGGAGTCTACAAGAGAGGACTAGGACCCGGGTGGGGTGCCGAACCTCTATAAAAACGCCGAGTCTCTTTGTGGTTTGCATTTTCTGTTAATTTCCCTACTTGTTTTTAAATTTGTTTCCGCTGCATTTATTGTTTGATTAGTTAGGGATTAGCTTAATAGTGATTAGTGGACCCATAACCCACACGATCCAACATTTGGTATCAGAGCCTTGTTAGCTAAATTTCATTACTTTACCATAATTTTAGCATGGCTTCAACATCTAATCACTTAGAGGGTTTATGCAACACAAGGCCTCCTTTGCTTAATGGGTCAAATTATGATTATTGGAAAAATAGAATGAAAATCTTTTTAATATCAAATGACCTTAAGTATTGGAAGTTTATTCAAAATCCATACATACCCCCAAATGAAGATGATTTAGATTCTCTATCTAGGGCTCAAATGAAAGAAATTGAAATGAATTCAAAAATTATGAATATTCTTTATTGTGGCCTTAATGAGGGAGAATACAATAGAATTAGGGGATGTGAAAGTGCAAATGAAATATGGCATAGGTTACAAATGCATCATGAGGGTGATAGCAAAACCAAAGAAACTAGGATAAGTCTCCTCATGCATAAATATGAAATATTTTCTATGCAAATCGGTGAGAACATAAGCGACATGAACACTCGCTTCACCGATATTACTAACTCTCTTTTGATTCTTGGAAGAAGGATAAATGAAGGAGAGATGACTCGAAAATTCCTCCGGTCATTGAGCAACGATTGGGAAGACAAGGTCGTGGCAATCGAAGAATCGCACGATCTTTCAAAATTGAAGATGGAGGAACTCATTGGAAATCTCATGGCCTATGAGCTCCAATTGAGTCATCGAAGAGAGAAGGAAGCATCAAAGAAAAACTCCGTGGTGGCATTACATGCAAATTTTGATGAGCCAAGGAGGGTGGAAGAAGAGGACATTGAGGTCCTTGCCCAAGACTTCTTCAAATACCTCAAGAGGGATAAAGGAGAAAAGAATGAAAGAAGAGGTAGAAGAAGTGAGAAAAGAGAAAAAGAAAAAGAGAGGGAGGAGAGTGAAAATGAGAGAAGAGAAGGGGAGAAGAAAAAGGAGAGAAGGGAGAGGAGAAAAAAAAAGGGAGAAGAGCAAGAGAAGAGAAAGGAAGGAGGAAGCACACAAGGCTACATGGGATGATTCTTCATCACCATCATCATCGTCTTCTTCCTTGCAAAGTAGAAGAGAAGTGGCTCACTCATGCTTCATGGCTATTGAAGATCAAAGTGAGGTAGATTCTAACTCTTGTTCTAGTAATTCATGCTCAACTAAGTCTTATTATAGTGATAGCTCAAACTCTAGTGCAAATAATGAAAATTATACACATGATGAGCTTCAAAATGCATTTCATGATTTAGTTAAACAATATGAGATCATTTGTGAAAAGAACAAAAATGCTAGAAAAACTATAAATGATCTCAAATGCCAAATTGAATTAATCATGAATGAAAAGAATGAGGTGATTGCTAGACTTGAATCAAATGAATCATCACTTGCTAGTCTAAGTAAAACACCCATTGTTGATGAACATGTAGATCTTAAAGTTTCAAATATGCAATTAAGAAAAGATCTAGAAATGTTCACTAAAGGAACAAAAATGCTTGATATGCTTTTAGGTAGTCAAAGACAATCCTTAGCTAAACATGGTTTAGGATACAATGTTCAATTAAAAAACCATGTATCTCATACTACATTAAATGGCAAGCATTTATTTGTTAAGTCTACTTCCTCAAGTGTATGGGCACCCAAAACCAAAATGGTTTGGATCCCAAAAGCTAATGTTCAAGGACCCAAAGTAGTTTGGGTACCTAAGTCTACACTTGTAGGAGCTTGAGGAGGAAATTGGTGGTGACCGGGTGAGCCAAAGCGTCGAATTCGAATCCGGTTGCATCACCAAATGAGATTGGAGCTAATCAAGATTCAAGTTTGGTATAAATTTCTATCCTTGAAATTTCTGAAAATTTAGCTCTAATCTAGTTTATATGCTTAATTGTCATATCTTTAGAATTTCAATTCATTGAAAATCATTATCCCTATTCATTGCAAATCATTTATCACATCCATTGATTCTAAATGTCAAATTTTAAATGGATGTTAGAATAAGGCTTAAGTTGAAACTTAAATGAACTTAACTTGAATCATACTCATTGTTTCCATTTAGCCTTATTGATAGGGGGAGCTTAAATGTTATATCTTTTATTAGAGTAATGAAGTGCAAAATTTAGGGGGAGCAACTTCATTACAAGACATCCAAATGCTATGCTTAAAGTCTTAAATAATTATTATTTTTGATGGATGTCAAAGGGGGAGAGATAATTAAGGGGGTAACTTGGAATTTGACATAAAATTGAACAAAAACTATGCACACCCATAGGGGGAGCATTAATATGCATAGTTTACATATACAAATTCCATGTATTTAGATAGAATTAAGATATAGGTTGCCATCATCAAAAAGGGGGAGATTGTTGGCTTTTTGGCCTTAATCTAGGTTTTGATGATTTAATTAACCTAATCTTAATTATGATGATGTAGAGTAGCACACATATTGCATTGCATATATATTGCATGTGCTAACCTCTACAGGTGATCAAGACTCATGGAAGGAAGGAAATCAAGTCAAGATTTGTAATAAAGCTAAATGAAGACTTGTAATCTTGATTTTATTTTGAGTCTTAGGAACATGTGTAAATTGAGCATACAAGAGTTAAAAACCAATCACATACACAATAGGTTCCCTATAGAAGTCACACAAGAAATTTCACATTATTTGGACTTCATTAGATCACCCAAACCTTAGTCGGAAATCACTTATAAACTTAAACCCAGATTTCCTGTGTGAACCGGTCGACCGAACCAGTTCTCAGTTCGACCGGTTTATAACAGACTCTCCACAGTGATTTTACCGAACTCTTCCGGTCGACCGGTTTTACCTTTTCGGTCGACCGATCCCGGATTTTAATATGACCGTTTTTCTTGTCGTATTCCTATAACGGTCGTATTCGTATAAAACAAAACTTAACCCCAAAATACATTCGGTAACCGGTCGAACGAAGACCTTGTTTCGGTCGACCGGTTGAACATATTTTTCAGAAACCAAATTCCCTGCTATCGGTCGACACATTTCTCGTTCGACCGATTGACCTTTGTCTCAACCGAATCCCCTTGTCGGTCGACCGCCCCATACTTTGGTTCGACCGATTCACTTAAGTAGAGTTAAGTTCTAGCTCGTTTGTCCGACCGAATATTCTTTTGTTCGACCGTTCTCTTTGAAATCAAGTTAACGGTCGACCGGTTTACTAGTTTCGGTCGACCGGTTCTGGACAGATTTGCAGCCCGATTTTCTGCTTTGTGTATCTTGCACAAAACCCAATCAAATCTATCCCCAACGGCTAGAATACCTTAGGAGCTTATAAATAGAGGATCAAGACCGGTTTATAACAACTCTCCAACTCCAATTGTCCCAATACATTAGAGAGAAACCTCAATCCTCAAAGCTCCCAATTCTACACTCTATAAGCCTAAACTTCACACACTTGATCAATTACTCATCCTACTCAAAGTGTGCTCAATTAGAGAGTGAATCCCACTCAGTTACAAGAGTTGTCAAAAGAAGCAAGGACTTCGGTGAAAGCCCGAAGTGTCCCTCTCGGATTGTGAGAGGAAGAATTCAAGCAAGCGAGGGTTGTTCGCGTTGCTTGTGGTGTAAAGGCGTTCTCTCCCGGCCCGGAACGGGGAGTGGTTAGTGAAGACGTAGGCGGAGCTCGCGGAGTCGAGCGGAGTCTACAAGAGAGGACTAGGACCCGGGTGGGGTGCCGAACCTCTATAAAAACGCCGAGTCTCTTTGTGGTTTGCATTTTCTGTTAATTTCCCTACTTGTTTTTAAATTTGTTTCCGCTGCATTTATTGTTTGATTAGTTAGGGATTAGCTTAATAGTGATTAGTGGACCCATAACCCACACGATCCAACAGCACAAACACGCCATCCCAAAGCATGCCCTCACGGCTTGGAGAGCACTAAGGGGCCGACTTGTCACAAAGAAGCTTATAAACCAAAGAGGAGCCACACATGACCCCACTTGCGTTCTTTGTGAGGACATGGAGAAGGATATAGAACACCTATTTTGGGGATGTCTATACACGAGAGAAGTATGGAAAAGGGTCCTTGCAAGCCTACAACTCAGCCCAAACTTTGCAAGTACCCTTGAGGGGGAGGCAACACGACTCTTGCATGCTAGTGGTAGTAAAGTAGACAACGTAGTACGAAGATGGGCTTTTAATGCTATGGTACATGAAAGTTGGCAAGAGAGGAATAGAAGGATCTTCGAGGGAGAGAAGAAAAGGACGGAGGAACTCATGAGGCTCATCAAGGACACAATCCGTTGCATGGGAGACAAGATCAAGGTATTAGCAAGGAATGAAGAAGAACTCACGCACTTTGAGCTGATTTGGATGTAATAAAATGTAGTGTGGTGGTCTCTTGCGCATGGTAACATTGTAATCATTTCCTTTTTGTGTAGCGCATAGGTAGAAATACGGATTTCATTGTATGGTGTGGCTGGTTTATGCGTGTGGCATAAACCCGCGCTCAAAAAACTCATTTTTGTAGGTTGTAAACAATACTTATCAATAGAATTAGAGGCTAAGCCTCCCTTTTTGCTTTGCAAAAAAAAAGAGAAGAAGGGGGAGAGGGAACGAGAGAGGTAGAGAAGAGAGGGAAGGAGGAGAGAAGAGGGAGGGAGGGGGAGAGGGAAGTAGAGAGGAGACGGAGAAGGGAGGAGAAGGGCGAGGGAGAAGAGAGAGGGAGAGAGCGAGCGAGAGAAGGAGAAGGGAAAGAGGAGGATAGAGAAGGATAAAAGGGGGAGAGAGAAGAAGAAGAGAGAAGGATAAGGAGAGAAGAAGGGGAGCAGGATACGAGGGAGATAGAGATATGGCGAGGGAGATGAGAGAAAGAGAAGATGGAAGAGTGAGAGAGAAGGAGAGCGGTAGAGAAGGAGAGAAGAGAGAGGGGTAGAACGAGAGAAAAGGGAGAGAATGGCACGAGGAGAGAGGAAGGAGTGGGAGAAAAAGAGAAGCGAGAGAAGGAGAGGGAGAAGGAGAGAGAGAGAGAGATAAAGAGAGTGGGATAAGGAGAAGAGGGAAAGGGAGAGAAGGAAGAGAGAGAAAGAGATAGAGACGGTGGAAGAAATGATAAGGGAGAGAGGTGGAGAAGGATAAGAAGAATGTGTGGGAAAAGAAGAGGGAAGATGGGAAGAGAGTTGAAGAAGAGGGGGAGAGAATGAGAGAGATTGAGAAGGGAGAGGGGTAGACAACATAGGAGAAGAGAGAAGGGAGAGAGAGAGAGAGAGAGAAGGATAGAGGCAGAGAAGAGAGAATAGGGATAAGGATAAGGATAAGGAGAGAAGAGAAAGTAGAATAGAAAAGAGGAGGGAGAGAGAGAGAGAGAGAGAGAGAGAGAGAGAGAGAGAGAGAGAAGAGACAGGAGGGAGAGAGAGCAAGAGATGGAGGAGGAGAAGGAGGGAGTGGAGGAGAGGGATAAGAGGGAGAGAGAAAAGGAGAAAGAAGAGAGGAAAGAGGAGAGGAGAGAGAGATAAGAATAGGGAGAAGGAGAGAGGGAAATGGAGAAGAGGAGAGGGAGAGGAGGAGATATAGAGAAGGGAAGGTGAGAGAAAAAAGGAGAGGGAGATAAGGAGAAGAGAGGGGGAACTAGAGGAGGTGAAGGGATAAGAGGGGAGGGAGAGAAGAGGAGGGAGAAGGAGAGGAAGAGAGGGGAGAGAGAAGGAGAAGAGAGAGGGAACAAGAGGAGACGGAGGGATAAGAGGAGAGAGCGGAGAAGGTGGGAGAGATAAGGAGAGGACGAGAGGGGAGGAGAGAGAGGGAGAAGAGGGGAGAGATAGAAGAGGAAGGAGAGAGGGGGGACAAGAGAGGAGGGAGCAAGAGAAAGAGAGGTGGATAGAGAAGGAAAGGAGGATAAGAGGGTAGGGAACGAGATAGAGAAGGCAGAGTGGAGATGGAGAAGGAGAGAGAAAGAGAGATAGTGGAGGAGAGAGGAAACGAGAGAGGAGGACTGGGAGAAAGAGAAAGGAGAGTAGAGGGAAGAGAAGAGGATAGGAGGGAGAAGGAGAGAGAGGGTAAGGAGAGGGAAGAACTGGGAGAAGGGGAGAGGAGAAGGGAGAGAACTAGAAGGGGAGCGAAGAAGGGAAAGAGGAGATAGAGGTAGAAGGAGTCCCCCCTCATTCTCATCTTCCCTCTCCTCCTCTCCTTCCCTTCTCTTTATCCTCTCTCTTCTTCTCCTTCTCTCCCCCTCGCTCCTCTCTTCCTTCTCTCCTTACCTTATAAGGAGAGATGGAGAGGGTAAGAGGGAGATAGAGAACGAGAAGAGGGAAGAAGAGAGGGGAAAAGAAGGATGGGAGAGAAGAAGAGGTAGGGAAGAAGGAGAGAGGAGATAGAGAAGGGAGAGTGAAGGAGAGGGAAGTAAGGAGACGAGGTAGAGAAGGAGAGGGAGAGAGAAGCGGAAGAGAGGAGGATTGGGAGAGAGAGAACGAAAGAGAGATAAGGAGAGAGGGAACGAGAGAGAAGGAGAAGAGAAAGAGGATAAGAGGGAGAATGAGAAAAGGAGAAGCGAGAGAATGTGAGAAGAGGAGAGAGAGCGAGAGAGAGGGACAAGAGGGAGAGGACAGAAAGAACTAGAGGGGAGAACAAGTAGAGGGAGAGAAGGAGAAGATGGAGGAGGAGGAGAGTGGTAGAGAAGAGGAGAAGTGGGAAGAGAGAGGGAAAGAGGGAGAGAAGAGAGATGGAGAACGAGAGATGGAGAAGGGAGAGAGAAGGAGAGTGGAGAAAAGAGGACAAGTAGAGCAGAGAGAGGAGAAGGAAGCGGGAGAGAGAAGGAGAGTAGGGAAGAGGAGAGTAGGGAAGAGGAGAGAAGGGAGAGAGAAGGGAGAGAGAGAGAAAAGGAGAGGGAGGAGAGAGAAGTAGGGAGAGAGAGCGAGAGAAGGAGGAAGGAGTGGAGAAGAGGACAAGAGGAAGATAGAAAATGAAGGAGAAGGGGGAAGAGGGGAGGGAGAGAAGAAGGGGGAGAGGGAATGAGAGAGGTAGAGAAGAGAGGGAAGGAGGAGAGAAGAGGGAGGGAGGGGGGAGGGAAGTAGAGAGGAGACGGAGAAGGGAGAAGAAGGGCGAGGGAGAAGAGAGCGGGGTTGAAGAAGGAGAGAGAGAGGGAGAGAGAGAGCGAGAGAAGGAGAACGGAAAGAGGAGGATAGAGAAGGATAAAAGGGGGAGAGAGCAGAAGAAGAGAGAAGGATAAGGAGAGAAGAAGGGGAGCGGGATACGAGGGAGATAGAGATGAGGCGAGGGAGATGAGAGAAAGAGAAGAGGGAAGAGTGAGAGAGAAGGAGAGCGGTAGAGAAGGAGAGAAGAGAGAGGGGTAGAACGAGAGAGAAGGGAGAGAATGGGACGAGGAGAGAGGAAGGAGTGGGAGAAAAAGAGAAGCGAGAGAAGGAGAGGGAGAAGGGGAGAGAGAGAGAGATAAAGAGAGTGGGATAAGGAGAAGAGGGAAAGGGAGAGAAGGAAGAGATAGGAAGAGATAGAGACGGTGGATAAATGATAAGGGAGAGAGGTGGAGAAGGAAAAGGAGAATGTGTGGGCAAAGAAGAGGGAAGATGGGAAGAGAGTTGAAGAAGAGGGGGAGAGAATGAGAGAGAGTGAGAAGGGAGAGGGGTAGACAACATAGGAGAAGAGAGAAGGGAGCGAGAGAGAGAGAAGGATAGAGGCAGAGAAGAGAGAATAGGGATAAGGATAAGGAGAGAAGAGAAAGGAGAATAGAAAAGAGGAGGGAGAGAGAGAGAGAGAGAGAGAAGAGTCAGGAGGGAGAGAGAGCGAGAGATGGAGGAGGAGAAGGAGGGAGTGGAGGAGAGGGATAAGAGGGAGAGAGAAAACGAGAAAGAAGAGAGGAAAGAGGAGACGAGAGAGAGATAAGAATAGGGAGAAGGAGAGAGGGAAATGGAGAAAAGGAGAGGGAGAGAAGGAGATATAGAGAAGGGAAGGTGAGAGAAAAAAGGAGAGGGAGATAAGGAGAAGAGAGGGGGAACTAGAGGAGGTGAAGGGATAACAGGGGAGAGAGAGAAGAGGAGGGACAAGGAGAGGAGAGGAAGGGAGGGGAGAGAGAAGGAGAAGAGAGAGGGAACGAGAGGAGACGGAGGGATAAGAGGAGAGAGCGGAGAAGGAGCGAGAGATAAGGAGAGGACGAGAGGGGAGGAGAGAGAGGGAGAAGAGGGGAGAGATAGAAGAGGAAGGAGAGAGGGGGGACAAGAGAGGAGGGAGCAATAGAATGAGAGGTGGATAGAGAAGGAAATGAGGATAAGAGGGAAGGGAACGAGATAGAGAAGGCAGAGTGGAGATGGAGAAGGAGAGAGAAGGAGAGATAGTGGAGGAGAGAGGAAACGAGAGAGGAGGAGAGGGAGAAAGAGAAGGGGGGAGGAGGAGAGAAGTGAGAGAAGGGAGAGAGAGAGAGAGAGAGAGAGAGAGAGGAGAGTAGAGGGAAGAGAAGAGGATAGGAGGGAGAAGGAGAGAGAGGGTAAGGAGAGGGAAGAAGTGGGAGAGGAGAAGGGAGAGAACTAGAAGGGGAGCGAAGAATGGAAAGAGGAGATAGAGGTAGAAGGAGTCCCCCCTCATTCTCATCTTCCCTCTCCTCCTCTCCTTCCCTTCTCTTTATCCTCTCTCTTCTTCTCCTTCTCTCCCTCTCGCTCCTCTCTTCCTTCTCTCCTTACCTTATAAGGAGAGATGGAGAGGGTAAGAGGGAGATAGAGAACGAGAAGAGGGAAGAAGAGAGGGGAAAAGAAGGATGGGAGAGAAGAAGAGGTAGGGAAGAAGGAGAGAGGAGATAGAGAAGGGAGAGTGAAGGAGAGGGAAGTAAGGAGACGAGGTAGAGAAGGAGAGGGAGAGAGAAGCGGAAGAGAGGAGGATTGGGAGAGAGAGAACGAAAGAGAGATAAGGAGAGAGGGAACGAGAGAGAAGGAGAAGAGAAAGAGGATAAGAGGGAGAATGAGAAAAGGAGAAGCGAGAGAATGTGAGAAGAGGAGAGAGAGCGAGAGAGAGGGACAAGAGGGAGAGGACAGAAAGAACTAGAGGGGAGAACAAGTAGAGGGAGAGAAGGAGAAGATGGAGGAGGAGGAGAGTGGTAGAGAAGAGGAGAAGTGGGAAGAGAGAGGGAAAGAGGGAGAGAAGAGAGATGGAGAACGAGAGATGGAGAAGGGAGAGAGAAGGAGAGTGGAGAAAAGAGGACAAGTAGAGCAGAGAGAGGAGAAGGAAGCGGGAGAGAGAAGGAGAGTAGGGAAGAGGAGAGAAGGGAGAGAGAAGGGAGAGAGAGAGAAAAGGAGAGGGCGGAGAGAGAAGTAGGGAGATAGCGAGAGAAGGAGGAAGGAGTGGAGAAGAGGACAAGAGGAAGATAGAAAATGAAGGAGAAGGGGGAAGAGGGGAGGGAGAGAAGAAGGGGGAGAGGGAACGAGAGAGGTAGAGAAGAGAGGGAAGGAGGAGAGAAGAGGGAGGGAGGGGGAGAGGGAAGTAGAGAGGAGACGGAGAAGGGAGATGAAAGGCGAGGGAGAAGAGAGAGGGGTTGAAGAAGGAGAGAGAGGGGGAGAGAGCGGGCGAGAGAAGGAGAAGGGAAAGAGGAGGATAGAGAAGGATAAAAGGGGGAGAGAGCAGAAGAAGAGAGAAGGATAAGGAGAGAAGAAGGGGAGCGGGATACGAGGGAGATAGAGATGAGGCGAGGGAGATGAGAGAAAGAGAAGAGGGAAGAGTGAGAGAGAAGGAGAGCGGTAGAGAAGGAGAGAAGAGAGAGGGGTAGAACGAGAGAGAAGGGAGAGAATGGGACGAGGAGAGAGGAAGGAGTGGGAGAAAAAGAGAAGCGAGAGAAGGAGAGGGAGAAGGAGAGAGAGAGATAAAGAGAGTGGGATAAGGAGAAGAGGGAAAGGGAGAGAAGGAAGAGAGAGAAAGAGATAGAGACGGTGGGAGAAATGATAAGGGAGAGAGGTGGAGAAGGATAAGGAGAATTTGTGGGCAAAGAAGAGGGAAGATGGGAAGAGAGTTGAAGAAGAGGGGGAGAGAATGAGAGAGAGTGAGAAGGGAGAGAGGTAGACGACATAGGAGAAGAGAGAAGGGAGCGAGAGAGAGAGAAGGATAGAGGCAGAGAAGAGAGAAGATGGATAAGGATAAGGAGAGAAGAGAAAGGAGAATAGAAAAGAGGAGGGAGAGAGAGAGAGAAGAGACAGGAGGGAGAGAGAGCGAGAGATGGAGGAGGAGAAGGAGGGAGTGGAGGAGAGGGATAAGAGGGAGAGAGAAAACGAGAAAGAAGAGAGGAAAGAGGAGAGGAGAGAGAGATAAGAATAAGGAGAAGGAGAGAGGGAAATGGAGAAGATGAGAGGGAGAGGAGGAGATATAGAGAAGGGAAGGTGAGAGAAAAAAGGAGAGGGAGATAAGGAGAAGAGAGGGGGAACTAGAGGAGGTGAAGGGATAAGAGGGGAGAGAGAGAAGAGGAGGGAGAAGGAGAGGATAGGAAGAGAGGGGAGAGAGAAGGAGAAGAGAGAGGGAACGAGAGGAGACGGAGGGATAAGAGGATAGAGCAGAGAAGGAGGGAGAGATAAGAAGAGGACGAGAGGGGAGGAGAGAGAGGGAGAAGAGGGGAGAGATAGAAGAGGAAGGAGAGAGGGGGGACAAGAGGGGAGGGAGCAAGAGAATGAGAGGTGGATAGAGAAGGAAATGAGGATAAGAGGGAAGGGAACGAGATAGAGAAGGCAGAGTGGAGATGGAGAAGGAGAGAGAAGGACACTACAAGAAATTGAATCTACAACCACGGTAGGTATATCTGTGGCTGTAGAATCCGTCACTGATTTAGGAATCAGCCACAGATAGGAGAGAAAAGCCACAGACTCCCAATACCTGACTCCTCTCCCGAACCCAACCAAATCCGCAAAACCCCCAAATCGCAACTCCCACCCGAAACCCCCAAGCTGCCGCCTCGCACTGCTACCACCGCTCCTCGTCGTCGTGATTCCCACCGCCTCTCCTCGCCGTTGTGACTGCCACCACCGCTCCTCGCCATCGCGGTTCCCACAGGCTCTCCTAGCCGTTGCGACTGCCACCACCGCTCCTCGCTGTCGCGTCTTCCCACACCACGGCAGTACTCGATTGCTGGCTCCGTTCACGGTCGGCTTTGATTCCACACCGGTGTCATTCCTTGTCTTCGTCCTCTCAGTGTCGTGCCTCTCCGGCTCTGTCACATGTTGCGTCGTCCCTCGCCGGCCCCATTTCTTGCGGCATTGATTCAACTCCGGCGCTGAGGTAATCGTTGTCAAGTTCAAATTTTGGGGGTATTCGATTTTATTTGGTTTAGTATGCTGGATTTGGAGTTTTTGAAAATGTTGGTTTGGTCTAGTTTGCTGGATGGTTTGATTTTGGGTTTAGAATGTGTATTTGGGGATTATTGTTGTTTCATGATTCGCATGTACCCAAAAGAACAGTCAACACCTCAATCACAATGGAGGCTTCGATTCGATCCCGCACACTCTCCTCTTTGTCATCGTCTTCTTCCTCTGGCTCGCCTTTGTGTTCCTCACTGAGGATCCCCGATATCTCCGGTGAGCTTTTCGGTTTTTAGTATTCCTTCAGATCTTGTTAGTTTTGTACTATGTGAATGAAATTCTAAGGAAATAATCAACTTCATCCATTTAACGAGATAAACTGAAAAATAAAATCCTACAAAAACAACACTTACAAATAATAATAATAATAATAATAATAATAATAATAATAATAAATCTGTTTCTACAAAACATATTATGATATAAGTGATGTAGTTTATTCTATCTCAAGTATATATTATAGCTTGGTTACCTCAGTTTTGGTATTTTGCAAATTAATGATTGACTTGAGCGTATGCTTTTGTAGCTTATTTAGATAAGTACTGGCAAGAATTGGTTGTTGACACGTAGTCTACCTTTCTTGTACTCTTCATTGCAGATAAACTATTATATATTACATCAACTAAAGGAAAGTCTGAACCAGAGAAGCTGGATATCCATAGGATGCAACTTTTAATGGCAGTCATATGTGAATCAGCTCGTCTTCTACCTGGCTTCATAGTTTTACTTCGGATCAAAGTATACTACTTAGGTTGGCATTACTGGTAGATACAAATTTACTGAATAATTCTATGTCATTTTAACAACATTGCGTTCTTTTTTTCTTCTTATTATGGCGATTGTCATTTTGGCTTCCCAATTTTATAAAATATGTTTTAGGCTCGTTGGTCTAAATAAAATGCTCAAGTTTTTTTGTTTCTGAATTTACACGTTTATTATTGCTGATCTACCTGGCTTTGCACAAAGTGATTCAGTGAAAGGTGGATTTTAAATTTCACCTTATATTTATCTTATTCCGTTAAAGATCATGAACTTGTATTCCAAGCTTGGATATGTTTGTCTACCTTTTATCTTAATTCATAATATCTCTTTCGATGATTTTTTCTGATCCACATGTTTAGTAGTTGAGCAAGTGAATTTGTGAATGTCTTTACTTGTATGTTTTATTCGTTTGATTGAATTCATGTTCCTTTTTGCAGTAATTAAATGGACGACTGACACGTCAACAAGGATTTAAGAACGTATTTTTAGTCAAGTGGTAGGTGTAGTTCTTATTTGATTTACTTGGTCTCTGTAGACAATATTTGCTTATATTACTTGTGTGTAGATAGTTGATATTGTGATTTTAATATAGATGTTTGTAAAATTTATTATGGATTGAATCTTTGGCTACAACTCGGCTGCATCTTGGCTTATTTTGGTAGTGATTTGTGCTGAATTTGACAGTGTTTTGTGCTGGATTTGTGCTTTATTCGAGCAAGAGTGGAAGAAGTAAAAATTTAAATTTTGAGATGCTTATATCAATGTCAAAGTAGTTGTTTGTATTTTATGAAATGTGTGAATAGTGGAATTATATTTGTCAATTTATTTGTTGATTAGGATATTGATTCAGAATGAAATATCAATTTGAATATTGTTAGTGTTATTTGACAAGATCATATTCATTTTGTATTATATAATTGTTTATAAAAAATTCATAGTGGTTTACAGTGTTATGTAATTGTGGATGTTGATAAGTATAGGTGTATTAGTGATTTATTAAATGCTGAGAATTTATATTTGAAAAACTTTTAGCCACGGGACACATCCGTCACTAAAGGTCTTAAAATCCATCACTAAAGGTCTTTTCCATCCCGCCATTTATTCTCTCCAAAAAGTATCAGTAACAATACACATTCGTCACACAATCCATCGCTAATACCCTACAGTGACGCCAGCAATAGCCACGGTAAAAATCCGTGGCTGTTGCTCCATAGCGACAGATACTTAGCTATAGCCACGGATAACTACCGTGGCTAAAGGGTAAAACTGTTGTAGTGGGAGAGATAGTGGATGAGAGAGGAAACGAGAGAGGAGGAGAGGGAGAAAGAGAAGGGGGGAGGAGGAGAGAAGTGAGAGAAGGGAGAGAGAGAGAGAAAGGAGAGTAGAGGGAAGAGAAGAGGATAGGAGGGAGAAGGAGAGAGAGGGTAAGGAGAGGGAAGAAGTGGGAGAAGGGGAGAGGAGAAGGGAGAGAACTAGAAGGGGAGCGAAGAAGGGAAAGAGGAGATAGAGGTAGAAGGAGTCCCCCCTCATTCTCATCTTCCCTCTCCTCCTCTCCTTCCCTTCTCTTTATCCTCTCTCTTCTTCTCCGTCTCTCCCTCTCGCTGCTCTCTTCCTTCTCTCCTTACCTTATAAGGAGAGATGGAGAGGGTAAGAGGGAGATAGAGAACGAGAAGAGGGAAGAAGAGAGAGGGGAAAAGAGGGATGGGAGAGAAGAAGAGGTAGGGAAGAAGGAGAGAGGAGATAGAGAAGGGAGAGTGAAGGAGAGGGAAGTAAGGAGGCGAGGTAGAGAAGGAGAGGGAGAGAGAAGCGGAAGAGAGGAGGATTGGGAGAGAGAGAAGGAAAGAGAGATAAGGAGAGAGGGAACGAGAGAGAAGGAGAAGAGAAAGAGGATAAGAAGGAGAATGAGAAAAGGAGAAGCGAGAGAATGTGAGAAGAGGAGAGAGAGCGAGAGAGAGGGATAAGAGGGAGAGGACAGAAAGAAGGTGAGGGGGAGAACCAGTAGAGGGAGAGAAGGAGAAGAGGGAGGAGGAGTAGAGTCGTAGAGAAGAGGAGAAGTGGGAAGAGAGAGGGAAAGGGGGAGAGAAGAGAGATGGAGAACGAGAGATGGAGAAGGGAGAGAGAAGGAGAGTGGAGAAAAGAGGACAAGTAGAGCAGAGAGAGGAGAAGGAAGCGGGAGAGAGAAGGAGAGTAGGGAAGAGGAGAGAGGGAGAGAAGGGAGAGGGAAGGGAAAGAGAGAGAAAAGGAGAGGGCGGAGAGAGAAGTAGGGAGAGAGCGAGAGAAGGAGGAAGGAGTGGAGAAGAGGATAAGAGGAAGATAGAAAATGAAGGAGAAGGGGGAAGAGGGGAGGGAGAGAAGAAGGGGGAGAGGGAACGAGAGAGGTAGAGAAGAGAGGGAAGGAGGAGAGAAGAGGGAGGGAGGGGGAGAGGGAAGTAGAGAGGAGACGGAGAAGGGAGAAGAAGGGCGAGGGAGAAGAGAGAGGGGTTGAAGAAGGAGAGAGAGGGGGAGAGAGCGAGCGAGAGAAGGAGAAGGGAAAAAGGAGGATAGAGAAGGATAAAAGGGGGAGAGAGCAGAAAAAGAGAGAAGGATAAGGAGAGAAGAAGGGGAGCGGGATACGAGGGAGATAGAGATGAGGCGAGGGAGATGAGAGAAAGAGAAGAGGGAAGAGTGAGAGAGAAGGAGAGCGGTAGAGAAGGAGAGAAGAGAGAGGGGTAGAACGAGAGAGAAGGGAGAGAATGGGACGAGGAGAGAGGAAGGAATGGGAGAAAAAGAGAAGCGAGAGAATGAGAGGGAGAAGGAGAGAGAGATAAAGAGAGTGGGATAAGGAGAAGAGGGAAAGGGAGAGAAGGAAGAGAGAGAAAGAGATAGAGACGGTGGGAGAAATGATAAGGGAGAGAGGTGGAGAAGGATAAGGAGAATGTGTGGGCAAAGAAGAGGGAAGATGAGAAGAGAGTTGAAGAAGAGGGGGAGAGAATGAGAGAGAGTGAGAAGGGAGAGGGGTAGACAACATAGGAGAACAGAGAAGGGAGCGAGAGAGACAGAGAAGGATAGAGGCAGAGAAGAGAGAATAGGGATAAGGATAAGGAGAGAAGAGAAAGTAGAATAGAAAAGAGGAGGGAGAGAGAGAGAGAGAAGAGACAGGAGGGAGAGAGAGCGAGAGATAGAGGAGGAGAAGGAGGGAGTGGAGGAGAGGGATAAGAGGGAGAGAGAAAAGGAGAAAGAAGAGAGCAAAGAGGAGAGGAGAGAGAGATAAGAATAGGGAGAAGGAGAGAGGGAAATGGAGAAGAGGAGAGGGGTAGGAGGATAGATAGAGAAGGGAAGGTGAGAGAAAAAAGGAGAGGGAGATAAAGAGAAAAGAGGGGGAACAAGTGGAGGTGAAGGGATAAGAGGGGAGAGAGACAAGAGGAGGGAGAAGGAGGAGAGGAAGAGAGGGGAGAGAGAAGGAGAAGAGAGAGGGAACGAGAGGAGACGGAGGGATAAGAGGAGAGAGAGGAGAAGGAGGGAGAGATAAGGAGAGGACGAGAGGGGAGGAGAGAGAGGGGAGAGATAGAAGAGGAAGGAGAGAGGGGGGACAAGAGAGGAGGGAGCAAGAGAATGAGAGGTGGATAGAGAAGGAAAGGAGGATAAGAGGGAAGGGAACGAGATAGAGAAGGCAGAGTGGGGATGGAGAAGGAGAGATAGTGGAGGAGAGAGTAAACGAGAGAGGAGGAGAGGGAGAAAGAGAAGGGGGAGGAGGAGAGAAGTGAGAGAAGGGGGAGAGAGAGAGAGAGAGAGAGAGAGAGAGAGAGAAAGGAGAGTAGAGGGAAGAGAAGAGGATAGGAGGGAGAAGGAGAGAGAGGGTAAGGAGAGGGAAGAAGTGGGAGAAGGGGAGAGGAGAAGGGAGAGAACTAGAAGGGGAGCGAAGAAGGGAAAGATGATATAGAGGTAGAAGGAGTCCCCCCTCATTCTCATCTTCCCTCTCCTCCTCTCCTTCCCTTCTCTTTATCCTCTCTCTTCTTCTCCTTCTCTCCCTCTGGCCCCTCCCTTCCTTCTCTCCTTACCTTATAAGGAGAGATGGAGAGGGTAAGAGGGAGATAGAGAACGAGAAGAGGGAAGAAGAGAGAGGGGAAAAGAGGGATGGGAGAGAAGAAGAGGTAGGGAAGAAGGAGAGAGGAGATAGAGAAGGGAGAGTGAAGGAGAGGGAAGTAAGGAGGCGAGGTAGAGAAGGAGAGGGAGAGAGAAGCGGAAGAGAGGAGGATTGGGAGAGAGAGAAGGAAAGAGAGATAAGGAGAGAGGGAACGAGAGAGAAGGAGAAGAGAAAGAGGATAAGAGGGCGAATGAGAAAAGGAGAAGCGAGAGAAAGTGAGAAGAGGAGAGAGAGCGAGAGAGGGATAAGAGGGAGAGGACAGAAAGAAGGTGAGGGGGAGAACAAGTAGAGGAAGAGAAGGAGAAGAGGGAGGAGGAGGAGAGTGGTAGAGAAGAGGAGAAGTGGGAAGAGAGAGGGAAAGGGGGAGAGAAGAGAGATGGAGAACGAGAGATGGAGAAGGGAGAGAGAAGGAGAGGGGAGAAAAGAGGACAAGTAGAGCAGAGAGAGGAGAAGGAAGCGGGAGAGAGAAGGAGAGTAGGGAAGAGGAGAGAGGGAGAGAAGGGAAAGAGAAGGGAAAGAGAGAGAAAAGGAGAGGGAGGAGAGAGAAGTAGGGAAAGAGAGCGAGAGAAGGCGGAAGGAGTGGAGAAGTGGACAAGAGGAAGATAGAAAATGAAGGAGAACGGGGAAAAGGGGAGGGAGAGAAGAAGGGGGAGAGGGAACGAGAGAGGTAGAGAAGAGAGGGAAGGAGGAGAGAAGAGGGAGGGAGGGGGAGAGGGAAGTAGAGAGGAGACGAAGAAGGGAGAAGAAGGGCGAGGGAGAAGAGAGAGGGGTTGAAGAAGGAGAGAGAGAGGGAGAGAGCGAGCGAGAGAAGGAGAAGGGAAAGAGGAGGATAGAGAAGGATAAAAGGGGGAGAAAGCAGAAGAAGAGAGAAGGATAAGGAGAGAAGAAGGGGAGCGGGATACGAGGGAGATAGAGACGAGGCGAGGGAGATGAGAGAAAGAGAAGAGGGAAGAGTGAGAGAGAAGGAGAGCGGTAGAGAAGGAGAGAAGAGAGAGGGTAGAACGAGAGAGAAGGGAGAGAATGGGACGAGGAGAGAGGAAGGAGTGGGAGAAAAAGAGAAGCGAGAGAAGGAGAGGGAGAAGGAGAGAGAGAGAGAGAGATAAAGACAGTGGGATAAGGAGAAGAGGGAAAGGGAGAGAAGGAAGAGAGAGAAAGAGATAGAGACGGTGGGAGAAATGATAAGGGAGAGAGGTGGAGAATGATAAGGAGAATGTGTGGGCAAAGAAGAGGGAAGATGGGAAGAGAGTTGAAGAAGAGGGGGAGAGAATGAGAGAGTGAGAAGGGAGAGGGGTAGACAACATAGGAGAAGAGAGAAGGGAGAGAGAGAGAGAGAGAGAAGGATAGAGGCAGAGAAGAGAGAATAGGGATAAGGATAAGGAGAGAAGAGAAAGTAGAATAGAAAAGAGGAGGGAGAGAGAGAGAGAGAGAGAGAGAGAGAGAGAGAGAGAGAGAGAGAAGAGACAGGAGGGAGAGAGAGCGAGAGATGGAGGAGGAGAAGGAGGGAGTGGAGGATACGGATAAGAGGGGGAGAGAAAAGGAGAAAGAAGAGAGGAAAGAGGAGAGGAGAGAGAGAGATAAGAATAGGGAGAAGGAGAGAGGGAAATGGAGAAGAGGAGAGGGAGAGGAGGAGATATAGAGAAGGGAAGGTGAGAGAAAAAAGGAGAGGGTGATAAGGAGAAGAGAGGGGGAACTAGAGGAGGTGAATGGATAAGAGGGGAGAGAGAGAAGAGGAGGGAGAAGGAGAGGAGAGGAAGAGAGGGGAGAGAGAAGGAGAAGAGAGAGGGAACGAGAGGAGACGGTGGGATAAGAGGGGAAGGCGGAGAAGGAGGGAGAGATAAGGACAGGACGGGAGGGGAGGAGAGAGAGGGAGAAGAGGGGAGAGATAGAAGAGGAAGGAGAGAGGGGGGACAAGAGAGGAGGGAGCAAGATAATGAGAGGTTGATAGAGAAGGAAAGGAGGATAAGAGGGAAGGGAACGGGATAGAGAAGGCAGAGTGGAGATGGAGAAGGAGAGAGAAGGAGAGATAGTGGAGGAGAGAGGAAACGAGAGAGGAGGAGAGGGAGAAAGAGAAGGGGGGAGGAGGAGAGAAGTGAGAGAAGGGAGAGAGAGAGAGAGAGAAAGGAGAGTAGAGGGAAGAGAAGAGGATAGGAGGGAGAAGGAGAGAGAGGGTAAGGAGAGGGAAGAAGTGGGAGAAGGGGAGAGGAGAAGGGAGAGAACTAGAAGGGGAGCGAAGAAGGGAAAGAGGATATAGAGGTAGAAGGAGTCCCTCCTCATTCTCATCTTCCCTCTCCTCCTCTCCTTCCCTTCTCTTTATCCTCTCTCTTCTTCTCCTTCTCTCCCTCTGGCTCCTCTCTTCCTTCTCTCCTTACCTTATAAGGAGAGATGGAGAGGGTAAGAGGGAGATAGAGAACGAGAAGAGGGAAGAAGAGAGAGGGGAAAAGTGGGATGGGAGAGAAGAAGATGTAGGGAAGAAGGAGAGAGGAGATAGAGAAGGGAGAGTGAAGGAGAGGGGAGTAAGGAGGCGAGGTAGAGAAGGAGAGGGAGAGAGAAGCGGAAGAGAGGAGGATTGGGAGAGAGAGAAGGAAAGAGAGATAAGGAGAGAGGGAACGAGAGAGAAGGAGAAGAGAAAGAGGATAAGAGGGAGAATGAGAAAAGGAGAAGCGAGAGAATGTGAGAAGAGGAGAGAGAGCGAGAGAGAGGGATAAGAGGGAGAGGACAGAAAGAAGGTGAGGGGGAGAACAAGTAGAGGAAGAGAAGGAGAAGAGGGAGGAGGAGGAGAGTGGTAGAGAAGAGGAGAAGTGGGAAGAGAGAGGGAAAGGGGGAGAGAAGAGAGATGGAGAACGAGAGATGGAGAAGGGAGAGAGAAGGAGAGTGGAGAAAAGAGGACAAGTAGAGCAGAGAGAGGAGAAGGAAGCGGGAGAGAGAAGGAGAGTAGGGAAGAGGAGAGAGGGAGAGAAGGGAGAGAGAAGGGAAAGAGAGAGAAAAGGAGATGGAGGAGAGAGAAGTAGGGAGAGAGGGAAATGGAGAAGGAGGAAGGAGTGGAGAAGAGGACAAGAGGAAGATAGAAAATGAAGGGGAAGGGGGAAGAGGGGAGGGAGAGAAGAAGGGGGAGAGGGAACGAGAGAGGTAGAGAAGAGAGGGAAGGAGGAGAGAAGAGGGATGGAGGGGGAGAGGGAAGTAGAGAGGAGACGGAGAAGGGAGAAGAAGGGCGAGGGAGAAGAGAGAGGGGTTGAAGAAGGAGAGAGAGAGGGAGAGAGCGAGCGAGAGAAGGAGAAGGGAAAGAGTAGGATAGAGAAGGATAAAAAGGGGAGAGAGCAGAAGAAGAGAGAAGGATAAGGAGAGAAGAAGGGGAGCGGGATACGAGGGATGGAGGAGGAGAGGGAAGTAGAGAGGTAGACAACATAGGAGAAGAGAGAAGGGAGCGAGAGAGAGAGAGAAGGATAGAGGCAGAGAAGAGAGAATAGGGATAAGGACAGAAGAGGAAGTAGAATAGAAAAGAGGAGGGAGAGAGAGAGAGAAGAGACAGGAGGGAGAGAGAGCGAGAGATAGAGGAGGAGAAGGAGGGAGTGGAGGAGAGGGATAAGAGGGAGAGAGAAAAGGAGAAAGAAGAGAGCAAAGAGGAGAGGAGAGAGAGATAAGAATAGGGAGAAGGAGAGAGGGAAATGGAGAAGAGGAGAGGGAGAGGAGGAGATATAGAGAAGGGAAGGTGAGAGAAAAAAGGAGAGGGAGATAAGGAGAAGGGAGGGGGAACTTGAGGAGGTGAAGGGATAAGAGGGGAGAGAGAAGAGGAAGGAGAAGGAGAGGAGAGGAAGAGAGGGGCGAGAGAAGGAGAAGAGAGAGGGAACGAGAGGAGACGGAGGGATAATAGGAGAGAGCGGAGAAGGAGGGAGAGATAAGGAGAGGACGAGAGGGGAGGAGAGAGAGGGAGAAGAGGGGAGAGATAGAAGAGGAAGGAGAGAGGGGGACAAGAGAGGAGGGAGCAAGAGAATGAGAGGTGGATAGAGAAGGAAAGGAGGATAAGAGGGAAGGGAACGAGATAGAGAAGGCAGAGTGGAGATGGAGAAGGAGAGAGAAGGAGAGATAGTGGAGGAGAGAGGAAACGAGAGAGGAGGAGAGGGAGAAAGAGAAGGGGGAGGAGGAGAGAAGTGAGAGAATGGAGAGAGAGAGAGAGAGAGAGAGAGAGAGAGAAAGGAGAGTAGAGGGAAGAGAAGAGGATAGGAGGGAGAAGGAGAGAGAGGGTAAGGAGAGCGAAGAAGTGGGAGAACGGGAGAGGAGAAGGGAGAGAACTAGAAGGGGAGCGAAGAAGGGAAAGAGGATATAGAGGTAGAAGGAGTCTCCCCTCATTCTCATCTTCCCTCTCCTCCTCTCCTTCCCTTCTCTTTATCCTCTCTCTTCTCCTTCCCTTCTCTTTAGAGAGATAAAGAGAGTGGGATAAGGAGAAGAGGGAAAGAGAGAAAAGGAAGAGAGAGAAAGAGATAAAGACGATGGGAGAAACGATAAGGGAGAGAGGTGGAGAAGGATAAGGAGAATGTGTGGGCAAAGAAGAGGGAAGATGGGAAGAGAGTTGAAGAAGAGGGGGAGAGAATGAGAGAGAGTGAGAAGGGAGAGGGGTAGACAACACAGGAGAAGAGAGAAGGGAGCGAGAGAGAGAGAGAAGGATAGAGGCAGAGAAGAGAGAATAGGGATAAGGATAAGGAGAGAAGAGAAAGTAGAATAGAAAAGAGGAGGGAGAGAGAGAGAGAGAAGAGACAGGAGGGAGAGAGAGCGAGAGATGGAGGAATAGAAGGAGGGAGTCGAGGAGAGGGATAAGAGGGAGAGAGAAAAGGAGAAAGAAGAGAGGAAAGAGGAGAGGAGAGAGAGATAAGAATAGGGAGAAGGAGAGAGGGAAATGGAGAAGAGGAGAGGGAGAGGAGGAGATATAGAGAAGGGAAGGTGAGAGAAAAAAGGAGAGGGAGATAAGGAGAAGAGGGGGGGAACTAGAGGAGGTGTGATTGACATCATTTCATGCTTATATTTGTATCTTATATCCATTATCTTTCACCTAAACAATGCTATGTTACGAGTTTTATGTTTAGTTTTCAGGAATAATTAGGTTTGAAGAGATGAAGCATAAAAGGACCCAAAAGCTGGGAAAAGGGACTGAATTGTGAGATCTGGGGACCAAGATACAAGGGAGAAGGACCTGAACGCAAGACAGAAGGACCTAAGAGCAAAACAGAGAACTCCACACCATCATGGGGAGTATTTTGGCAATTCTATTCGGGTCGGAGCTCCAATAAACAAAGTAAATGCATACAAGACCACCAAATACACAAAGCCAAGCCAAGAAGAAGATTCAACTGGATCCGGATCTTTTTGACCGCCAATTGGCGGTCACTTTTGGCCCAAATCCACCAAATTTTCTCCTGGACGTGTCTTAATGTTTGCTTAGGCTAGTTTTGGTATTGGTTTAGTCCCACATCAGGGGATTGTCCCGGATTAGCTTTTTCCATGCCTATAAATAGAACTCTTCACCTCCTTTTGTAATCACTCCATATTTTAAGTGGTTATTCTTCCAACTAGAAGTGAGGCCTTGAAGCACACACTAAAGTAGGAGGATGCTACTTTTAATGTGAGTCATTTTATCAATAAAGTTTTGTGTTTCTTTCATTGTTTGTTTATGCTTCTTTTATTGTTTGTGGATGTTTTAGTTTAATCGTCTTTTATTTCTAGCTTAGTTTTAATATGCTTTCTTTGCTTAGTTTAATAATTAGTGTAATGTTTAGTGAGTAGTTTCATCCCCTTTGGGGGGTGGAGTAGATGTACATACATGCATTAGAGAATGGGATGAATGCTTTATTTTTGATGTGTTGATAAAACATGAATGTATGCTTGCTTGTTTAGGATAGAATTTATAACTTGATGAGTTTTGCCAAAATGATTAGACACCTCTCATGCTTGTTTAGTTTCTGAAATAAACAACTTGCATATGTAAATGTTAATCAACTAAGTTGGTGAATAGATTGATAGGTTTTGCCATAACATTTAGACACTTCCTATGCTTGATAAACATCACCTTCATGTGCTTAAAGAATGTATTCTACACCCACCTCTTTGCATGTGTGCACTCACTCCACCCCTTAGGGGATTTCCCATTTCTGTATTCTAGCATTCTTCTTTTGTTCTTAGCTTATTTGTTAGTTCATTGTTTGTTTCTTTCGTTCGCATTTCATACTTCTTAGCATAGTTAAGTGTAGAGTAGCTTAATCAATCTTTCTCCCCCAATCTTTGCCACTTGATTTCTGATAAACAAGAGGTTGCTCACCTCCCTGAGGACGACCCGTACTTGCCATCGCTTCATCGCGGTCATGCACTTGCGGTTTTAAATAAAACGTTCATCAAGTTTTTGGCGCCGTTGCCGGGGAGGTGCCAGTCCAGACTCTTGTTTGGACGATTCGAGTGGATTTAATTTGTGTTGTGTAGTTTTTCCTTGTTTCAGGAGACTTGGAGTCATCTAGAGGAACGCCTGGAGATGTTTTGAGTGAATCTGAGCATTTAAGACCGTCAATCAGCGGCCTGAGACCGCCAATTGGCGGTCAGGTAAGCTCGGTTTTGTCTCGTATTTCTTTGGTTGGTTTTCATAATTGATGTAGTGATTTGGGATTTAATTTGGCATGTTTTGACTTATAGTTTGTTCCCAGATCCATAATCAACCTCCTCTAAGCAACTTCGACCCTTAAACTCAAAGCAAAAGATTACGCATTCTTGTTGTTTAGGTCATGCATCATGTATGTGACTTAGGCATTTAGATTATCTTTTATCTTAGCTTTATTTTCTGTTGCTGAGAGCTGGCGTGAGGTACGCACCTTCTACTCTCATTCATGCATTTCGTATGAACATGCATTAGTTAGTAGGAAGTGCATTGCAACAAGTGTGAGTTGAGCGTTTTGTTTGGAGAGTTGATTGCTAGATTAGGACTCCAAAACGCTACTAAGGAGGGGTTGTCCCATAAAAGATAAGGTGGGGGATTTCATCACCCTTTCCTTCGCCCCAAAAACCACACTAATCAAGAGCCTAATTTTAAAATCAAGTAGACATTGGCCCTAAGGATTTCGGGCGCATTAGGAGAGTGATCCGGTCCCGACCGTCATGACTTGATCGGCGTTGCCCACTTTGTCGATAGTAGGAGAGACGAGATCCCCGGATCTTGGCTCACTTGCTGGGCTTTGTGGTCCTCGTCGTAGGGAGGTGAGGCGTGTTGAGGCCGTGTGACCTCGCAGTTAGGCGTCGTCTAGCTGTAAGGACCTATAGCGACCTTAGGATTGTTTGAGCCTTGTTTGCTTGTGTGCTTCTACCTGTACCCATCCGCCGTAGCTTAAGGACTTCGTCCCTTCTCTCCTGAGTCATTCTTTCTCTCCTGTGTTCCCCCATCTTCTCCCTACGTACATTCTTTGAAAAAAAAAGAGTTGTGGTTTGTGTGCGCACCTTTGTGCATGCTTTCGTGGACACGAGACGAGAGTGGTCGTTTGACGAGGAGCGTTGTCAATCCGGCTTCGGTCATCGATTTCTCGACACCTCCCTCCTCTCGTGTCGCACGTAGTTCGGGTCCAATGGCTGCTAATTTCCGTGAGGAGGAGCAGTTGCTGGACCCACCTGCTCCACCAGTGCTTCCAGTTGTCGTTCCCATACCTCTTCGTGATCGATGCTACCCGAGCCGTACAGCTCTACCCTCATGCATCGTATTACCAGAGGCTAATGGGAACCATTTGAGGTTAAGCCTCAATTCATTTCCATGCTCCCTCATTTCACTGGGAAAGGTGACCCCTATATCTTTCTCAGGGAATTTGAGGAGGTCTGTGCTATGTTCAAGCTGCAACAACTTAGCACAGACTCCATCCATCTTAGGCTCGTTCCTTTTGCACTAAAGGATGACGCCAAGAAGTGGTTGTACAGCAACCAGGCGAATTCCTTTAGGACTTGGGATGAGTTTCAATCTGCATTCCTCAAGAAGTACTTTCCTAATCATCGGACTCAAAAATTGAGGAACGAAATCAATTCGTTCTATCAACATGAGACCGAACCATTTCATGCATATCTTGAGAGGTTCAAAGAGCTACTATCCTCGTGCCCTCACCATGGCATTGAGTTGTGGCGTCTTTGTCAGATTGTGTATGAGGGTCTTCACATCCCGTCCAGAACGCTCCTTGAGTCCATGTGTCAAGGAGAGTTCTTGGGAAAGGATGAAAGGGAGGCATGGGCATTCCTAGAAGACATCGCTGAGAAAACCATGCAATGGGAGAGTGTGAGGGAACCACCTGCATCATCTAGTATAGGAGCAAGGATCGCGAATGCAAACTCAACTAGATCGGGTTTCGCATTTGCTATCGATACCACTACGGCCACCGAGGCACGCATGGCGGCCTTAATGCGCCGTATGGATTCGATTGAGCTCCAAAACCAACAAAGTGCACCTCACATGTCCACATCTGGTCCAGTTCCCTGTCATTCATGTGGTAGGATAGGTCATGTAGAAAGCGAGTGTGAGTCCATTCCTCCTGAGATGGAGCGTGTCAACGCCGTCTATGATAGAGCCAGAAATGACCCATACTCATCATCTTATAATCCTGGATGGAGGAACCACCCCAATTTTTCATGGAACCAAACTAATGCCCCGGGTGGTCCTTCCAACTCCTCTAGACCACATTACCAATCACACCAACCTCCCATGCATGCACATTCCTATCAGCCACCCCAAGCGTAAACCACCAATCCATCGGGTTTCCCAAATTCCAATAATATGGAAACCCGATTCAATTCGCTTGAGACCTTGACTCGTGGACTTGAAAACTCAATGAGAAATTTTATGTCTACCACAAGTCAAGTTCTCACTTCAAATCAGCAGACCATGAAATCTCTAGAGCTTCAGATGGGCCAATTGACTCAGTCTGTACATGAGAGAGAGAGAGGGTCTTTTCCTAGCCAGCCTGAGGCTAACCCCCGCATGTACCAACAACAACAAATGCAAAATGAGAATGTGGTACCGCGGGGGAGGCAAGTGAACCATGTGGAGGAACCTGTTCACCATGTCAATTCTTGTGACCTTAAGGAATGGAAAACAGGTTGACAATCACATTTCCTTGCCACACCCACCACCATCTATGCAGCCCCTCAGTGGGAATGGTGGTGAAGAAGAAGCTGAGGGTGAGGGTAATACACCAAAGCTTTCTTCTCAGGCACAGCAGAAAACCTACCTGCCAAAAGCTCCCTATCCAAGTAGGTTGAACAAAAAGCAGAGTGACAACATGGACAAGATATTAGAGGTGTTTAAGCAAGTGAAGGTTAACATCCCCTTGTTGGATGTCATCCAACAAATACCTCAATATGCCAAAGTGTTGAAGGATCTCTGCACAACCAAGAGGAAGACCAATGTTCCTAAGAAAGCATTCTTGGCTGCAAATATCAGCTCACTTTTGTCCAATCCCACCTACACAAAATACAAGGACCCTGGGTGTCCTACTATTCATTGTACGATAGGGGACACTAGAATGAGCAATGTTTTGCTTGATTTAGGATCAGCGGTCAACCTCCTCCCATTCTCTGTTTATCAACAGTTGAACTTGGGAGAATTGAAACCAACTAAGATCACCCTCCAATTGGCAGATAGATCCATTCGTATTCCCATGGGGATTATCGAGGACGTGCTTATCAAAGTTGGAGATTTTATATTTCCAGTCGATTTTGTTGTCCTCGATACCAATCCTGTTGCGAACACCCACTCTCAAATACCTTTGATTTTGGGTAGACCATTTCTGGCAACCTCCAATGCCTTGATTAATTGTAGAAATGGTCTCATGAAGCTCTCATTCGGTAACATGAGTGCCGAGTTTCATGTGTTCAACTCTGGTAAGCAACATGAACCCATGGATGAACCTTTAAATCTAAATCTCATCCGCCAATTGGAGAAAGCACCACACAATCAACGAACACCCCTAACCCCAATGCAACCCGTTGAGAATGTTCGTGGGCCCAGCGAAAACTCATTGCCTGTCTTCGCAATGCAACAGAGTGAGCTGGCCTCGAACATGAATGTCCAAAGGGAGTGTTCGTTGCATGATTCAGTTGAGACAACTAGTGAGAGTGAGACACCTCATCATATGCCAATACCAGAAGATGTCTCTACCTCAGATCCCATGGCCATTGAGCCATTTGAGCTTCATTTTGACTCCAACAAGGACCCACCTATGACCGAGCTTATGCTTGATGATCTAAATGATGGTGTGAGGTCCTTGTTGGATGACTTGGGGAGAAGCCCCATTCTTAGTGATGCAGGTCTGCTGCATCCATCGAATGAGCTTGACGAACTCATTCCGATGCACCCGCCTATTGGTTGGAGGGTTTTCTTCGATGAGCAATTAAACCCTAGTGAGGCAACACAACTTCGTTCTTTGTTGCCCACACCCAACCAATATCATGAGGGGTTCGAGCCTTTCAGCTTTGACCTTTCACCCCTCATGACGCCTCAGAGTACCAGTGGAGTTTGCCCATCTCGGCAAGTCTCTGGTCCTCATGACTTGATGTTCTCATTTTATGTTCCTTGACCAAATGATTATGAGAATATCTTGGTTGATGTATATATCTTTATTATAAAAAAAAGTGTAATAAAAGACTCATTAGTGAGCATCGTTTGTTGTGGGCCCCAACCCTTGTGTACTTGGGCCCAATCTCTTCACGTATTTATGTCCCTTCTTCAGCTTCTCACAGGTTTTGAGGGAATTTGGGTTTGTGTCCATCAACATGACCCTGAATGTCCCTTTGTACTTCATGTTGGTGAGATCTTTCCTTTTTCATGCATATCTACATGTAGTATCTTGTTCACATTCATTGAGGACAATGCATGAAGTAGGTGGGGGGGGGGGGGTGTTTTACGTGTGTACATAGTCGAGTCTTTTTCTTTTGATTTTGTTTTCTTTTTGTGTGTATTGTTAGGGTCATGTTAGTGTGCCGCATTTAATATCGATATATCTGCTTGCCATGATCCTTGGGTGACTTGTCTTCTTTTGCTTGCCTAGTGCTTTAAAATTTTCACATTTCTTTCAAAATCTTCATGTGTTTGCGAAAGAAAATGTTTTTGTGGGTTTTGCGTGTGTTTAGCATGTGCAAAACCGTTGAGAGGCAAAGTAAAAAGAAAGCTCCCAAAATTGTCTTGAACTTGATGCATTAGGATTTTTGGTTTACTGGCTTTAGGTCTTATCGAGTCGTTAGGATGCACCCCGGTTTTCCCTCGGGGGGCGTGTAATCATAGGGTTTCAGTACTCAAATATTTAAAGAAGTCCACCCTGAACCTAGTGAGTCAAATAATTCGTGTCTGTTAGTATAAGGAAGTTTGTCGTACTCAAGGGCCCTTAATCTCTTTTTGTGAAACTTAAGTGTAGGGGTTTTGGTTCCCATGTAGATAAATAAATAAGTGGTGTTCTCGCTTCTCGCACGACTCCTATCACTCGGGAAAGTAGGTCTGAGGGGACTTTGTGCCTGGTGCTTTCGAGTCATCTGACTTGGGATGCACCGACCGAACTCCCGTTACACGGGTGGTAGGGATCGCCCTATGTGGAGATTTGGGGGAAGGTGTACGTGATAGTGTAAGTCCTCATAGGCAATGATGCACGAAACCTGACCCTGGGAGAATCAAACACCAACCAATAAAATGCTCCAAAGAAAAAGAAAAAAAATGATGAAAAAAAAAGAAAAAAAAGTCAAATAAGAACCAAAATGGACTTTACACATTGTATCACATTCAGAAGTTAAGGTTGCCCATGTCTTTCACTTAAGTCCTTAACTAACTCTCACGAATAACTCATTAGGCTAGGTGTGTGGACCGATTACATATATAGAGTCGACCCGTAGTATTACCGCGTCCCATGATCGACAATATGAGTCCAACGAGTCATGTAGCTAGATTGATTAATGCATCTTGTTCGGATTTTGTGGATATATCCGCTGAAAACCCTCAGGAGACAACACTCCTCCTCCTTGGCGACAAAGAGGTTTAACGGCTTGTTGCACGTGCTAAGTGCAACCGTGATTCCTACGAAAGTGAGTTAGGATTTCTTGTTTTCGTATGCTTTTCTCTTTGTTTGTTTTGCTCGGGACTAGCAAAAGTTAGGTGTGGGGGTATTTGATTGACATCATTTCATGCTTATATTTGTATCTTATATCCATTATCTTTCACCTAAACAATGCTATGTTACGAGTTTTATGTTTAGTTTTCATGAATAATTAGGTTTGAAGAGATGAAGCATAAAAGGACCCAAAAGCTGGAAAAACGGACTGAATTGTGAGATCTGGGGACCAAGATGCAAGGGAGAAGGACCTGAACGCCAGACAGAAGGACCTAAGAGCAAAACAGAGAACTCCACACCATCATGGGGAGTATTTTGGCAATTATATTCGGGTCGGAGCTCCAATAAACAAAGTAGATGCATCCAAGACCACCAAATACACAAAGCAAAGCTCAGAAGAAGATTCAACTGGATCCGGATCTTTTTGACCACCAATTGGCGGTCCAAGACCGCTAATTGGCGGTCACTTTTGGCCCAAATCCACCAAGTTTTCTCCTGGACGTGTATTAATGTTTGCTTAGGCTAGTTTTGGTATTGGTTTAGTCCCACATCGGGGGATTGTCCCGGATTAGCTTTTTCCATGCCTATAAATAGAACTCTTCACCTCCTTTTGTAATCACTCCATATTTTAAGTGGCTATTCTTCCTACTAGAAGTGAGGCCTTGAAGCACACACTAAAGTAGGAGGATGCTACTTTTAATGTGAGTCATTTTATCAATAAAGTTTTGTGTTTCTTTCATTGTTTGTTTATGCTTCTTTTATTGTTTGTGGATGTTTTAGTTTAATCGTCTTTTATTTCTAGCTTAGTTTTAATATGCTTTCTTTGCTTAGTTTAATAATTAGTGTAATGTTTAGTGAGTAGCTTCATCCCCTTTGGGGGGTGGAGTAGATGTACATACATGCATTAGAGAATGGGATGAATGCTTTATTTTTGATGTGTTGATAAAACATGAATGTATGCTTGCTTGTTTAGGATAGAATTTATAACTTGATGAGTTTTGCCAAAATGATTAGATACCTCTCATGCTTGTTTAGGTTCTGAAATAAACAACTTGCATATGTAAATGTTAATCAACTAAGTTGGTGAATAGATTGATAGGTTTTGCCATAACATTTAGACACTTCCTATGCTTGATAAACACCACCTTCATGTGCTTAAATAATGTATTCTACACCCACCTCTTTGCATGTGTGCACTCACTCCACCCCTTAGGGGATTTCCCATTTCCGTATTGCAGCATTCTTCTTTTGTTCTTAGCTTATTTGTTAGTTCATTGTTTGTTTCTTTCGTTCGCATTTCATACTTCTTAGCATAGTTAAGTGTAGAGTAGCTTAATCAATCTTTCTCCCCCAATCTTTGCCACTTGATTTCTGATAAAGAAGAGGCTGCTCACCTCCCTGAGGACGACCCGTACTTGCCACCGCTTCATCGTGGCCGTGCACTTGCGGTTTTAAATAAAACGTTCATCAAGGTGAAAGGATAAGAGGGGAGAGAGAGAAGAGGAGGGAGAAGGAGAGGAGAGGAAGAGAGGGGAGAGAGAAGGAGAAGAGAGAGGGAACGAGAGGAGACGGAGGGATAAGAGGAGAGAGCGGAGAAGGAGGGAGAGATAAGGAGAGGACGAGAGGGGAGGAGAGAGAGGGAGAAGAGGGGAGAGATAGAAGAGGAAGGAGAGAGGGGGGACAAGAGAGGAGGGAGCAAGAGAATGAGAGGTGGATAGAGAAGGAAAGGACGATAAGAGGAAGGGAACGAGATAGAGAAGGCAGAGTGGAGATGGAGAAGGAGAGAGAAGGAGAGATAGTGGAGGAGAGAGGAAACGAGAGTGGAGGAGAGGGAGAAAGAGAAGGGGGGAGGAGGAGAGAAGTGAGAGAAGGGAGAGAGAGAGAGAGAGAGAGAGAGAGAGAAAGAGAGAGAGAGAGAGAGAGAGAGAGAGAGAAAGGAGAGTAGAGGGAAGAGAAGAGGATAGGAGGGAGAAGGAGAGAGAGGGTAAGGAGAGGGAAGAAGTGGGACAAGGGGAGAGGAGAAGGGAGAGAACTAGAAGGGGAGCGAAGAAGGGAAAGAGGATATAGAGGTAGAAGGAGTCCCCCCTCATTCTCATCTTCCCTCTCCTCCTCTCCTTCCCTTCTCTTTATCCTCTCTCTTCTTCTCCTTCTCTCCCTCTGGCTCCTCTCTTCCTTCTCTCCTTACCTTATAAGGAGAGATAGAGAGGGTAAGAGGGAGATAGAGAACGAGAAGAGGGAAGAAGAGAGAGGGGAAAAGAGGGATGGGAGAGAAGAAGAGGTAGGGAAGAAGGAGAGAGGCGATAGAGAAGGGAGAGTGAAGGAGAGGGAAGTAAGGAGGCGAGGTAGAGAAGGAGAGGGAGAGAGAAGCGGAAGAGAGGAGGATTGGGAGAGAGAGAAGGAAAGAGAGATAAGGAGAAAGGGAACAAGAGAGAAGGAGAAGAGAAAGAGGATAAGAGGGAGAATGAGAAAAGGAGAAGCGAGAGAATGTGAGAAGAGGAGAGAGAGCGAGAGAGAGGGATAAGAGGGAGAGGACAGAAAGAAGGTGAGGGGGAGAACAAGTAGAGGAAGAGAAGGAGAAGAGGGAGGAGGAGGAGAGTGGTAGAGAAGAGGAGAAGTGGGAAGAGAGAGGGAAAGGGGTAGAGAAGAGAGAGGGAAAGGGGTAGAGAAGAGAGATGGAGAACGAGAGATGGAGAAGGGAGAGAGAAGGAGAGTGGAGAAAAGAGGACAAGTAGAGTAGAGAGAGGAGAAGGAAGCGGGAGAGAGAAGGAGAGTAGGGAAGAGGAGAGAGGGAGAGAAGGGAGAGAGAAGGGAAAGAGAGAGAAAAGGAGAGGGAGGAGAGAGAAGTAGGGGGAGAGAGCGAGAGAAGGAGGAAGGAATGGAGAAGAGGACAAGAGGAAGATAGAAAATGAAGGAGAAGGGGGAAGAGGGGAGGGAGAGAAGAAGGGGGAGAGGGAACGAGAGAGGTAGAGAAGAGAGGGAAGGAGGAGAGAAGAGGGAGGGAGGGGGAGAGGGAAGTAGAGAGGACACGGAGAAGGGAGAAGAAGGGCGAGGGAGAAGAGAGAGGGAGAGAACGAGCGAGAGAAGGAGAAGGGAAAGAGGAGGATAGAGAAGGATAAAAGGGGGAGAGAGCAGAAGAAGAGAGAAGGATAAGGAGAGAAGAAGGGGAGCGGGATACGAGGGAGATAGAGATGAGGCGAGGGAGATGAGAGAAAGAGAAGAGGGAAGAGTGAGAGAGAAGGAGAGCGGTAGAGAAGGAGAGAAGAGAGAGGGGTAGAACGAGAGAGAAGGGAGAGAATGGGACGACGAGAGAGGAAGGAGTGGGAGAAAAAGAGAAGCGAGAGAAGGAGAGGGAGAAGGAGAGAGAGAGAGAGAGAGAGAGAGAGAGAGAGAGAGAGAGATAAAGAGAGTGGGATAAGGAGAAGAGGGAAAGGGAGAGAAGGAAGAGAGAGAAAGAGATAGAGACGGTGGGAGAAATGACAAGGGAGAGAGGTGGAGAAGGATAAGGAGAATGTGTGGGCAAAGAAGAGGGAAGATGGGAAGAGCGTTGAAGAAGAGGGGGAGAGAATGAGAGAGAGTGAGAAGGGAGAGGGGTAGACAACATTGGAGAAGAGAGAAGGGAGCGAGAGAGAGAGAGAAGGATAGAGGCAGAGAAGAGAGAATAGGGATAAGGATAAGGAGAGAAGAGAAAGTAGAATAGAAAAGAGGAGGGAGAGAGAGAGAGAAGAGACAGGAGGGAGAGAGAGAGAGCGAGAGATGGAGGAGGAGAAGGAGGGAGTGGAGGAGAAGGATAAGAGGGAGAGAGAAAAGGAGAAAGAAGAGAGGAAAGAGGAGAGGATAGAGAGATAAGAATAGGGAGAAGGAGAGAGGGAAATGGAGAAGAGGAGATATAGAGAAGGGGAGGTGAGAGAAAAAAAGGAGAGGGAGATAAGGAGAAGAGAGGGGGAACTAGAGGAGGTGAAGGGATAAGAGGGCAGAGAGAGAAGATGAGGGAGAAGGAGAGGAGAGGAAGAGAGGGGAGAGAGAAGGAGAAGAGAGAGGGAACGAGAGGAGACGGAGGGATAAGAGGAGAGAGCGGAGAAGGAGGGAGAGATAAGGAGAGGACGGGAGGGGAGGCGAGAGAGGGAGAAGAGGGGAGAGATAGAAGAGGAAGGAGAGAGGGGGGACAAGAGAGGAGGGAGCAAGAGAGGTGGATAGAGAAGGAAAGGAGGATAAGAGGGAAGGGAACGAGATAGAGAAGGCAGAGTGGAGATGGAGAAGGAGAGAGAAGGAGAGATAGTGGAGGAGAGAGGAAACGAGAGAGGAGGAGAGGGAGAAAGAGAAGGGGGGAGGAGGAGAGAAGTGAGAGAAGGGAGAGAGAGAGAGAGAGAGAGAGAGAGAAAGGAGAGTAGAGGGAAGAGAAGAGGATAGGAGGGAGAAGGAGAGAGAGGGTAAGGAGAGGGAAGAAGTGGGACAAGGGGAGAGGAGAAGGGAGAGAACTAGAAGGGGAGCGAAGAAGGGAAAGAGGATATAGAGGTAGAAGGAGTCCCCCCTCATTCTCATCTTCCCTCTCCTCCTCTGCTTCCCTTCTCTTTATCCTCTCTCTTCTTCTCCTTCTCTCCCTCTCGCTCCTCTCTTCCTTCTCTCCTTACCTTATAAGGAGAGATGGAGAGGGTAAGAGGGAGATAGAGAACGAGAAGAGGGAAGAAGAGAGAGGGGAAAAGAGGGATGGGAGAGAAGAAGAGGAAGGGAAGAAGGAGAGAGGAGATAGAGAAGGGAGAGTGAAGGAGAGGGAAGTAAGGAGGCGAGGTAGAGAAGGAGAGGGAGAGAGAAGCGGAAGAGAGGAGGATTGGGAGAGAGAAGGAAAGAGAGATAAGGAGAGAGGGAACGAGAGAGAAGGAGAAGAGAAAGAGGATAAGAGGGAGAATGAGAAAAGGAGAAGCGAGAGAATGTGAGAAGAGGAGAGAGAGCGAGAGAGAGGGATAAGAGGGAGAGGACAGAAAGAAGGTGAGGGGGAGAACAAGTAGAGGAAGAGAAGGAGAAGAGGGAGGAGGAGGAGAGTGGTAGAGAAGAGGAGAAGTGGGAAGAGAGAGGGAAAGGGGGAGAGAAGAGAGATGGAGAACGAGAGATGGAGAAGGGAGAGAGAAGGAGAGTGGAGAAAAGAGGACAAGTAGAGCAGAGAGAGGAGAAGGAAGCGGGAGAGAGAAGGAGAGTAGGGAAGAGGAGAGAGGGAGAGAGAAGGGAAAGAGAGAGAAAAGGAGAGGGAGGAGAGAGAAGTAGGGAGAGAGAGCGGGAGAAGGAAGAAGGAGTGGAGAAGAGGACAAGAGGAAGATAGAAAATGAAGGAGAAGGGGGAAGAGGGGAGGGAGAGAAGAAGGGGGAGAGAATGGACACATTGATAGACGAATCTTGTGGCGGGACCTTGAATCCGTGGAGCCTCCAACGTCAATGCCTTGGTTAGTAGGAGGTGATTTCAATTGCATTCGATGGCCGTGGGAAAAACGAGGTGGAGGGGGAGTAAATGAGGCTGCCATAAAAGATTTCAACGAGAGTGTGGATGCCCGACAACTCCTTGAGATGCCTTCCTCGGGTGGAGAGTTCACTTGGTCGAATTCTTCCGAAGGAAGCGCTTCCATTGAAACTCGAATTGATCGGATCTTGATGAATAATGCATGGTTAGAAAAGTTTCCACAATCTCACTATGTAGTGGGGGAGAAGGCTCTAAGTGACCATGCGACACTTATCATGCGAACGGAAGGAAATGAGAGAAGGAAGGCGCGGATGTTTAGGTTCGAAAACCATTGGGTGGAGCATGAGGATTTCCTTTCGATTGTTGAAGGGGCTTGGGCAACACTTATAAATGGCACTCCTATGTTTCGTGTGGTGGAGAAATTGAATGAAGTCAAGGAGGCACTCAAGAGGTGGAGTGCGAGTAAGTTTGGGAGTGTTGAAAACAAAGTGAAGCAAGCCCGGGTAGCTCTTGAGGATGTAAGGAGAAGAAGGAGTGCAAACCTGGTGGATGGAGCTCTTGAAATTGTTGAGGGGGCTGCAAAAGACGAGCTTGCACGTGTCCTTGCTAGGGAGGAATCCATTATTAGGCAAAAATCAAGAGTCAAGTGGTTAAAGGAGGGGGATCGGAATACCCGGTTTTTCCATGCGCAACTTCGTGTGAGGAGAGCCACCAACCAAGTGAGAAGAGTGTGTGAGGGTGAGAGCATTGTGGAGGAGGAGGGGGAAATCCGTGAAGCGTTTCGACGCTTTTTTTCTAACTTGTTTGCTAGTGATTTTCAGGTACAACCTATTAAGTCGGCGATAAATTTGCCCCTCATTGATCCTTCGGATGGGGAGGGTCTAGTTCGAAAGCTGACCATGAAGGAGTTGGAGGATGTTGTTTTGAATGCAAATGTGGACAAAGCACCGGGGCCCGATGGCTTTAATGCCATGTTCTTCAAGGCGGCGTGGAGGATAGTAAAGAAGGACGTGTTTAAGGCGGTGGATTCTTGCTTGAGTAGTGGGAAGTTATTGGCCAAGTGGAACTACACATCCATCACGATCATACCAAAGAAGAAAGCCCCTTCCATGGTAGAAGACTATAGGCCCATTGCCTTATGCAACATGACGTACCGATTCACCTCAAAGGTCCTTGCAAATCGATTGAAGGGGTTACTCCCAAAGCTAGTAGGAGAACATCAAAGTGCTTTCATTCATGAAGGAGAATTGGGGATAATATCCTCCTTGCACACAAATTGTGCCATAATCTCCATCTCGGCAAGGGGAAAGGAAGAATGTGTATCAAGCTTGATATTAGAAAGGCTTATGACTCCATCTCGTGGGAGTTTCTTGATCAAGTGATGCTGAAATTTGGCTTCCCCAAGAAGTGGAGGACAACCATCATGGCTTGTGTGAAGGCATCATTTGTTGTGACGGTAAATGGAGCAAACTCTACACCTTTTCGAGCTACAAATGGGTTACGGCAAGGAGACCCGTTAGCCCCATATTTGTTCGTTATGTGCATGGAGATATTGAGTAAGATGGTGAGCATGGCGGTGGAGGGAAGAATAGAACCCTTAGTTTGTGGAGACATGGTCGTGTCCCATTTATTGTTTGCCGATGATGTTCTATTATTTGCAAAGGCCACAAGAGAGAACGCCCATGCAATTAAAGAGGTACTTGCAGAATTTACGGCATGTTCGGGACTGAAATTCAACGTCTCAAAAAGTAAGATTTTCATGGGAGGCGATATCCAACATGGGCAATGGATTGAGGAGCATCTTGGTATGGAAAGGAGGGAATTTCCGGTGGTCTACCTTGGCTTGCCGCTATTTTCGGGAAGAATGGGAAGAAATCATTGCACATCCCTTGTAAACAAAGTGAAGGCTCGCCTTAGCTCATGGCAGCAACACTTTCTCTCCATTGCCGGAAGAGTGGAGCTTGTGAGAAGCGTGCTGATTTCCCTTAGCATATATTGGACATCCGCTTTTCTTCTTCCGAGGCGAGTCCTACACGATTTGGAGAGCATCATGAGTAGATTCATTTGGGGGGGGGGACCGAAGAAGTGGGTGGTGGTCGCTTGGAAAGACGTGTGTACTCCAAAGGATGAAGGAGGACTTGGCCTTAAACGCTTAACGGAGTGGAACGATGTGGGTCTCCTTCTCTTGTTTTGGCAAGTCGTGGAAGGTGGTAACTCACTTTGGGTGAAGTGCATTCGCCAAAAATACTTAAAGACACATTCTATTTTGCTTGCAAGACCCCCATCCTCCTCCTCGTGGGCTTGGCGAGGGATACTTCGAGTGCGTGACATTGCAAGGCGGCATCTTCATTACAAGGTGGGAAATGGGGAGGGCATAAGATTCTTCCAATATCCATGGTGTGGTGAGCCATTCCAATGCACAACTTGGGGGGAACGTTTACACTATGATGTAGGGGTACCATGGGACGTCAAAGTGGCTTTCTTCATCAAGGATGGTCGTTGGGCTCTACCCCCTCCAAGGTCACGTACAATGGAGGAGTTATGGGACAAGATTAGGCATATACCTATCTTTGGAGGTCGTGACGGGCCAGCAAGGATAAATGGAAGAGGTGATTCATTTGGGATGAAAGAGGCTTGGAAGTGGGTGAGGGAACCGGGCACCAAAATGGGATGGAAGAAAGTAGTGTGGCACAAACACGCCATCCCAAAGCATGCCCTCACGGCTTGGAGAGCACTAAGGGGCCGACTTGTCACAAAGAAGCTTATGAACCAAAGAGGAGCCACACATGACCCTACTTGCGTTCTTTGTGAGGACATGGAGAAGGATATAGAACACCTATTTTGGGGATGTCTATACACGAGAGAAGTATGGAAAGGGTCCTTGCAAGCCTACAACTCAGTCCAAACTTTGCAAGTACCCTTGAGGGGGAGGCAACACGACTCTTGCATGCTAGTGGTAGTAAAGTAGACAAGGTAGTACGAAGATGGGCTTTTAATGCTATGGTACATGAAAGTTGGCAAGAGAGGAATAGAAGGATCTTCGAGGGAGAGAAGAAAAGGCCGGAGGAACTCATGAGGCTCATCAAGGACACAATCCGTTGCATGGGAGACAAGATCAAGGTATTAGCAAGGAATGAAGAAGAACTCACGCACTTTGAGCTGATTCTGATGTAATAAAATGTAGTGTGGTGGTCTCTTGCGCATGGTAACATTGTAATCATTTCCTTTTTGTGTAGCGCATAGGTAGAAATACGGATTTCATTGTATGGTGTGGCTGGTTTATGCGTGTGGCATAAACCCGCGCTCAAAAAACTCATTTTTGTAGGTTGTAAACAACACTTATCAATAGAATTAGAGGCTAAGCCTCCCTTTTTGCATTGCAAAAAAAAAAAAGAAGGGGGAGAGGGAACGAGAGAGGTAGAGAAGAGAGGGAAGGAGGAGAGAAGAGGGAGGGAGGGGGAGAGGGAAGTAGAGAGGAGACGGAGAAGGGAGGAGAAGGGCGAGGGAGAAGAGAGAGGGAGAGAGCGAGCGAGAGAAGGAGAAGGGAAAGAGGAGGATAGAGAAGGATAAAAGGGGGAGAGAGCAGAAGAAGAGAGATGGATAAGGAGAGAAGAAGGGGAGCGGGATACGAGGGAGATAGAGATGAGGCGAGGGAGATGAGAGAAAGAGAAGATGGAAGAGTGAGAGAGAAGGAGAGCGGTAGAGAAGGAGAGAAGAGAGAGGGGTAGAACGAGAGAGAAGGGAGAGAATGGGACGAGGAGAGAGGAAGGAGTGGGAGAAAAAGAGAAGCGAGAGAAGGAGAGGGAGAAGGAGAGAGAGAGATAAAGAGAGTGGGATAAGGAGAAGAGGGAAAGGGAGAGAAGGAAGAGAGAGAAAGAGATAGAGACGGTGGGAGAAATGATAAGGGAGAGAGGTGGAGAAGGATAAGGAGAATGTGTGGGCAAAGAAGAGGGATGATGGGAAGAGAGTTGAAGAAGAGGGGGAGAGAATGAGAGAGAGAGAGTGAGAAGGGAGAGGGGTAGACAACATAGGAGAAGAGAGAAGGGAGTGAGAGAGAGAGAGGGTAAGTAGAGGAAAAAGTTATGAGAGGAGAGAGAAACTCTAGGTGCGCATGGGGAACCTAAGGTTGTCTAGGGTTCTCCACCTCGTTTCTTCACCAAAACCTTTGATTTTCTCACCAAAATGGATCCTACATCTAGCTCTACACGATTGCAACTACAAGATGGAGATGGTGGCACAAATACGGATCTCCATCATGCAAACAAGTTGGTTTTATCCTCGGTCTTTGAGGCTGAAGCTTCCACACCACCTCTAGGGAGTGTTCTTACTCCCCCAAGGAAGTGGTCGGACTTATTTACATCTAGTTCAAGGGCAGCCACGACCCTCAAGTTTGTCCCGCCGGTTGTCAAGGGAGGAGAGAAGGTGGCCGTGTGTTCACAACAAGAAGTGAGGGAGAGCTTGAAACGGTGGGACAAGGTGTTGGTAGGGTATTTCGTAGCTCTCAAGCCTCACTTGCCGACTTTGGAGAAGCATCTCCACAAACTATGGGGACTAGTTGGAGGTATGGAAATCATTAGAAGAAGCCAAGGATTCTTATTATTTCGTTTTACACTTAGTGAAGATAGAAAGAGGGTTCTCCAAGGAGGACCTTTGTTCGTTAGAGGGGCACCACTTGTGGTTCAAGAGTGGACACCGGAAATGTCATTGAAGAAGGCCAACATCACCACGGTCCCCATTTGGGTTCGCTTGCCGGAGCTTGACCTCCGTTTTTGGTCACCCAACACATTGAGTAACATAGCAAGTGTGCTTGGAAGGCCCCTCTACATGGATGATTATACGGCTTCCGGGTGTAGGTTGGCATTTGCAAGAGTTTGCATTGAGGTCAGCCATGAGTTCTCCTATCCAAGTTGGGTGGAGGTGCAAGTGGAGGAGGGCGAAATGCATAAAGTGTACGTGGAATATGAGTGGAGACCCGGGTATTGCATGGAGTGCCTTGAGTTTGGGCATGTGGTGGAGAGATGCCCAAGGAAGAAAGTTATTGCAAGTGTCCATGAAGTCCCACAAAGGAAGGCCGAGAAATGGGTGGAGGTAGGCCGTGCAAAGGGTGGGAAACACCTCAAGAAGGATGGAAGCGAGGTGCGAAGCAAGGAAAGGGTGAGAGAGGAGGGGTGTTTGCATGGAGGGGAGGCAAAGGAGGTGGCTGCCGTGGAGGATGGAGGAGGGAGGATGGATGGAAGGGATGATGACGTGGAGCCCTTTGAGGAGGACGTGGCCACATCAGCAAATGGGGAGGTGACACGTAGGAGCTCATGTGGGAGGGAAAATGAGGAGGGAAAATCAAGAGGACCACAAGATTTCGTGGTATCTCCACTCTAGTGGGAGCAAATGAGAGGAAGGCACGTGGCATGGAGGAGGACAAGAATGGAGACAAAAATAGAGTCCATTTTCGTGAGGAAACAACTACAAGGGAGGAAGCCAAGGAGAGGAGGTCATGTGGACGTCTAGAAGAGCAAAAGGGAAAGCAAAACAAAGGTGGGTGCTCTACTTTTGGAAGAACCAATGAGGAGGGTGTTGAGTGCTCCATGTTTGAATGAGCCAATGGGGAGAGAGCAGGTGAGCCTTGTGAAGAAGTAGAGGGGGACCAAGATACTTTTCGTGAGGACAAACCAAAAGAGGAATGGGGTGGAGAGTCACGTGAATTACCACACATGGAGGAGTCCTTCATGCAAGAAAGAGAGGGGGACCAAGTTAGCTTTTGTGGGGACCAACCAAATGAGGAATGGGGTGGGAAATCACGTGACCCACTCAACTTGGAGGGAGCTAGCATGATAGGAACGTTGCATGGGCCTCTTGTGCATGGGATGGACACGAAATTAGTGGAACACCATGAGGTATGCAACAAAGGAAATGTGAGAGAGGTTTTGGAAGTCAATGGAAATGGCTCAAGTGGATTAGCTTCCTTGATACATGATGAAGAAGGATGGACAATGCCTAGAAAAGTGGCAAGGGAGAAGGACCAAAGGAAGGAAAGCTCGTGGAAAAGGAAATGTGGGAGCATGGTAGGGGTGTTAGGTGACCTCGAGAAGGAGAATGAGATGGAGGACGGGAAGGGAAAACAAGAAGAAACACATGAGATGGAGGTTCCGTCGTCCATAGCAAGCCATGTGCGAAGTTGTTCCCCACCACCCCCGGTGGATTTGGCTTCAATTTCACCACAACCCGAAGCCTTCAAAGCAATTCGTGAGAAAGGAATGAGATAACCAAAAAACATGCGTGGAGGGAAGGGGCGTATGCCCACACCTTGAACACATGAATATCCTTGTGTGGAATGTGCGCGGAGCAAATGGACCCGGCCGCGCACTTATGATAAGAGGTCGAATAAAGGAGGTGAAGCCGGATATAGTGTGTCTTGTGGAACACAAAGTGAAATTGAAGAAGCTTGCAAGATTCAAGCGCGCAATATGGCCTCATGAATGGGTGGGGAATAACTTGATCGTGGACTCTGGGAGAATACTTGTGCTTTGGAATGATCAAGTGGTAGGCCTTGATACTAAATTTGAATCGGCCCAAATGCTTCATTTCGAGGGGCTCATGAGGAAGGATGGGATTGAGTTTGCTTTCACGACAATTTATGGAGAAAATGGTCATGTAGAGAGAAGGAAACTTTGGCACGACCTTGCCTCCGTGGAACCAAGTGCCTTGATACCTTGGGTAGTGGGAGGGGACTTCAATTGTATTCGTATGGCAAGCGAGAAGAGGGGAGGAGGGATGGTGAATGAGGCTGCAATTTAGGAATTCAATGAGTGTGCGGATGCATTTCAACTCCTTGAAATGCCTTGGATGGGTGAGGAATTCACTTGGTCAAACTCCTCCGAGGGCGCCGCTCGTATCGAAACGAAAATTGATCGTATATTGATGAACAATGCTTGGTTAGAGAAGTTCCCGGAGGTATATTATGTGGTGGGGGCAAAGGACTTGAGTGACCATGCGACGCTCACCATGAAAATGGAGGGAAATGAGAGGAGGAAGCCGAAGATGTTTAGGTTTGAAAACTATTGGGCGGATCATGAAGAGTTCTTAGGGGTTGTAGAGGGTGCGTGGGCAACACTTGTGGATGGTACTCCCATGTTTAGAGTGGTGGAAAAATTGAATGAAGCAAAAAAGGCTCTAAAGAGATGGAGTGGGCTCAAGTTTGGAAATGTTATAAACAAGGTGGGAGTAGCTAGAAATACCCTTGCGGATATAAGGAGAAGGAGAAGTGAGGGGCCGGATGATGAGCACCTAAGAAACGAAGAGAGGGCAGCAAAAGAAGAGCTAAACCGCGTTCTCATGTGGGAGGAATCATTAATTCGCCAAAAATCAAGAGTTAGGTGGTTAAAGGAGGGGGACCGAAACACCCGGTTCTTTCATGCGCAACTTAGAGTGAGGAGGGCCACCAACCAAGTGAGGAGTGTGTGTGAGGGAGAGTACACCTTCGAGGAGGAAGGAGAGATTCGTGAAGCGTTTCGACGCTTTTTTTCTAACTTGTTTGCTAATGAATTTCAGGTTTGTAAAATCAAATCATCTATTGAGTTACCCCAAATTGCAGCATCGGATGGAGAATGTTTAGTGCGACAATTGCACATGAAGGAGCTTGAAGATGTTATCTTGAATGCAAATGTGGACAAGGCGTCGGGGGCCGATGGGTTCAATGCTAAGTTCTTAAAAGTGGCATGGGGAATAATAAAGAAGGACATTTTCAAAGCCGTGGAGTCATGCATGTCGAGTGGAAAGGTTTTGGCCAAGTGGAATTACACGTCTATCACTCTCATACCAAAGAAGAAGGCACCAAAGATGGTGGAAGATTATAGGCCCATAGCTTTGTGCAACATGATGTATAGATTTACTTCTAAAGTGCTTGCAAACCGGTTGAAGATATTGCTACCACAAATTGTTGGGGAAAATCAAAGTGCATTTGTTCATGGAAGAAGAATTAGTGACAACATCCTCCTTGCACATGAGCTATGTCACAACCTTCATCTTGATAAAGGAAGAGGAAGAATGTTCATCAAGCTTGATATTCGAAAGGCCTACGATTCCATCTCGTGGGAGTTCCTTCATCAAGTAATGGAGAAATTTGGGTTTCCGGACAAGTGGAGGAGGACCATCATGGCATGTGTTCGAGCATCCTTTGTTGTGACCGTGAATGGGGCAAATTCAAAACCGTTTAAAGCAAGGAATGGGTTGAGGCAAGGAGATCCACTAGCCCCATATTTGTTTGTAATGTGCATGGAAGTCTTGAGTAAGATGGTGAAGATGGCGGTGGAGGAAGGCAAGCTTGAACCCTTGGTGTGTGGAGACACTCTCGTCTCACACTTAATGTTTGCGGATGATGTGCTACTTTTTGCAAAGGCTACAAAGGAGAACGCCCAAGTTCTTAAACAACTTCTTGATGACTTCACGGCATATTCAGGGCTGCAATTTAACACATCCAAGAGTCAAATATTCATGGGTGGTGAAGTCCAACATGGGGAATGGATTGTTGAACATCTAGGTATGGAGAAAAACCTTTTCCCGGTGATATACTTAGGTTTGCCCTTATTCTCGGGAAGGATGGCAAGAAGTCATTGCATGTCACTTGTCAACAAGCTAAAGGCACGGTTGAGCACTTGGAAGCAAAACTTTTTATCCATCGCCGGTCAGGTGGAGCTAGTGAGGAGTGTACTAGTTTCTCTTAGCATATATTGGACATCCGCATTTCTCATTCCTCGGAAAGTGCTACAAGAGATGGACAACCTTATGTCTAGATTTATATGGGGAGGGCCTAAGAAGTGGGTGGCGGTTGCGTGGAAGGATGTGTGTACCCCAAAGTCGGAAGGGGGACTCGGGCTTAAGAGCTTAGTAGAATGGAACGAAGTGGGCCTTCTCCGTTTGTTTTGGCTAGTGGTGGAAGATGGAAACTCTCTTTGGGTGAAGTGCATTCGCCAAAAATACTTGAAGAATAGATCCATTTGGCTCGCAAGACCACCATCCACCTCCTCGTGGGCATGGAGAGGGATCACCCGAGTTCGTGATATAGCAAGGCAACATATTCAATACCAAGTGGGAGATGGTGAAGACATTAGTTTCTTTCATCACCCATGGTGTGGGCTGCCTTTCCATTGTGAAGAGTGGGGTGAGCGGCTACATTACGATTTGGGGGTACCTTGGGATACAAAAGTTGCACATTTCATTCGAAATGGAGAGTGGACTCTCCCCTTCCCAAAATCGACCATCATGGAGGAACTTTGGACAAAGATCAGCAATACTCCCATCAAAGGAGGAAGAGACAAACCATCACGAGTTGATGGACGAGGGGACAAGTTGGGAATGAAGGAGGTGTGGAAGTGGGTGAAGAAGCCGGGCTCCAAGGTGGCATGGGCGGATATGGTGTGGCACAGCACAAGGAGGCTATACCAAAACATGCACTCACGGCATGGAGAGCTTTGAGAGGGCGGCTAGTCACCAAAAAGCTAATGAACCAAAGAGGGGCCAGCCATAACCCAACATGTGTCCTATGGGACGAGATGGAAGAAGACATTCAACACTTATTTTGGGGCTGCCATTATACAAAGGAGGTATGGGCCCAAATCCTTCGACTTTTGAAACTCAAACCAAACCAAGCAAGGAATCTAGAAAGTGAAGCAAATCGTGTCTCCCATGCTAGGGGGAGCCGGGTGGACAAGGTCACAAGAAGATGGGCCTTTAATGCAATGATACATGAAGTGTGGGAAGAACGAAATCGCAGAATTTTCGAGGATGAAAAGAAGAAACCGGATGACATTGTGGGAGCAATTAAGGACATGGTCCGTTGTATGGGACAAAGAGTGAAGAGCCTAGCAAGAAACGACGTGGAATACCAGAATTTTGAGGAGACTTGGGCGTAGCATGGATGACACATTATGAGATGTAGGTCTGATTTGATGTAGAGATGTCATGATGTAATACTTGTATGTCGGGATATACATTTGTAGTAGCAGGATATGCATGTAGCATACTCCCGCGAGACTAAACGATAAATTTTGTAGGTTGTAAACTTTGCTAATTAATAGAAATTCGAGGCTAAGTCTCCCTTTTTGCTTTGCAAAAAAAAGGATAAGGAGAATGTGTGGGCAAAGAAGAGGGAAGATGGGAAGAGAGTTGAAGAAGAGGGGGAGAGAATGAGAGAGAGTGAGAAGGGAGAGGGGTAGACAACATAGGAGAAGAGAGAAGGGAGCGAGAGAGAGAGAGAAGGATAGAGGCAGAGAAGAGAGAATAGGGATAAGGATATGGAGAGAAGAGAAAGGAGAATAGAAAAGAGGAGGGAGAGAGAGAGAAGAGACAGAAGGGAGAGAGAGCGAGAGATGGAGGAGGAGAAGGAGGGAGTGGAGGAGAGGGATAAGAGGGAGAGAGAAAACGAGAAAGAAGAGAGGAGAGAGAGATAAGAATAGGGAGAAGGAGAGAGGGAAATGGAGAAGAGGAGAGGGAGAGGAGGAGATATAGAGAAGGGAAGGTGAGAGAAAAAAGGAGAGGGAGATAAGGAGAAGAGAGGGGGAACTAGAGGAGGTGAAGGGATATGAGGGGAGAGAGAGAAGAAGAGGGAGAAGGAGAGGAGAGGAAGAGAGGGGAGAGAGAAGAAGAAGAGAGAGGGAACGAGAGGAGACGGAGGGATAAGAGGAGAGAGTGGAGAAGGAGGGAGAGATAAGGAGAGGACGAGAGGGGAGGAGAGAGAGGGAGAAGAGGGGAGAGATAGAAGAGGAAGGAGAGAGGGGGGACAATAGAGGAGGGAGCAACAGAATGAGAGGTGGATAGAGAAGGAAATGAGGATAGGAGGGAAGGGAACGAGATAGAGAAGGCAGAGTGGAGATGGAGAAGGAGAGAGAAGGAGAGATAGTGGAGGAGAGAGGAAACGAGAGAGGAGGAGAGGGAGAAAGAGAAGGGGGGAGGAGGAGAGAAGTGAGAGAAGGGAGAGAGAGAGAGAGAGAGCGAAAGGAGAGTAGAGGGAAGAGAAGAGGATAGGAAAGAGAAGGAGAGAGAGGGTAAGGAGAGGGAAGAAGTGCGAGAAGGGGAGAGGAGAAGGGAGAGAACTAGAAGGGGAGCGAAGAAGGGAAAGAGGAGATAGAGGTAGAAGAAGTCCCCTTTCATTCTCATCTTCCCTCTCCTCCTCTCCTTCCCTTCTCTTTATCCTCTCTCTTCGTCTCCGTCTCTTCCTCTCGCTCCTCTCTTCCTTCTCTCCTTACCTTATAAGGAGAGATGGAGAGGGTAAGAGGGAGATAGAGAACGAGAAGAGGGAAGAAGTGAGAGGGGAAAAGAGGAATGGGAGAGAAGAAGAGGTAGGGAAGAAGGAGAGAGGAGATAGAGAAGGGAGAGTGAAGGAGAGGGAAGTAAGGAGGCGAGGTAGACAGGGAGAGGGAGAGAGAAGCGGAAGAGAGGAGGATTGGGAGAGAGATAAGGAAAGAGAGATAAGGAGAGAGGGAACGAGAGAGAAGGAGAAGAGAAAGAGGATAAGAGGGAGAATGAGAAAAGGAGAAGCGAGAGAATGTGACAAGAGGAGAGAGAGCGAGAGAGAGGGACAAGAGGGAGAGGACAGAAAGAACGTGAGGGGGAGAACAAGTAGAGGAAGAGAAGGAGAAGATGGAGGAGGAGGAGAGTGGTAGAGAAGAGGAGAAGTGGGAAGAGAGAGGGAAAGGGGGAGAGAAGAGAGATGGAGAACGAGAGATGGAGAAGGGAGAGAGAAGGAGAGTGGAGAAAAGAGGACAAGTAGAGCAGAGAGAGGAGAAGGAATCGGGAGAGAGAAGGAGAGTAGGGAAGAGGAGAGAGGGGGAGAGGGGAGAGAGAAGGGAGAGAGAGAGAAAAGGAGAGGGAGGAGAGAGAAGTAGGGAGAGAGAGCGAGAGAATGAGGAAGGAGTGGAGAAGAGGACAAGAGGAAGATAGAAAATGAAGGAGAAGGGGGAAGAGGGGAGGGAGAGAAGAAGGGGGAGAGGGAACGAGAGAGGTAGAGAAGAGAGGGAAGGAGGAGAGAAGAGGGAGGGAGGGGGGAGGGAAGTAGAGAGGAGACGGAGAAGGGAGAAGAAGGGCGAGGGAGAAGAGAGAGGGGTTGAAGAAGGAGAGAGAGGGAGAGAGCGAGCGAGAGAAGGAGAAGGGAAAGAGGAGGATAGAGAAGGATAAAAGGGGGAGAGAGCAGAAGAAGAGAGAAGGATAAGGAGAGAAGAAGGGGAGCGGGATACGAGGGAGATAGAGATGAGGCGAGGGAGATGAGAGAAAGAGAATAGGGAAGAGTGAGAGAGAAGGAGAGCAGTAGAGAAGGAGAGAAGAGAGAGGGGTAGAACGAGAGAGAAGGGAGAGAATGGGACGAGGAGAGAGGAAGGAGTGGGAGAAAAAGGGAAGCGAGAGAAGGAGAGGGAGAAGGAGAGAGAGAGAGAGATAAAGAGAGTGGGATAAGGAGAAGAGGGAAAGGGAGAGAAGGAAGAGAGAGAAAGAGAGAGAAAGAGATAGAGACGGTGGATAAATGATAAGGGAGAGAGGTGGAGAAGGATAAGGAGAATGTGTGGGCAAAGAAGAGGGAAGATGGGAAGAAAGTTGAAGAAGAGGGGGAGAGAATGAGAGAGAGTGAGAAGGGAGAGGGGTAGACAACATAGGAGAAGAGAGAAGGGAGCGAGAGAGAGAGAAGGATAGAGGCAGAGAAGAGAGAATAGGGATAAGGATAGGGAGAGAAGAGAAAGGAGAATAGAAAAGAGGAGGGAGAGAGAGAGAGAAGGATAGAGGCAGAGAAGAGAGAATAGGGATAAGGATAAGGAGAGAAGAGAAAGGAGAATAGAAAAGAGGAGGGAGAAAGAGAGAGAGAGAGAGAGAGAGAGAGAGAGAAGAGACAGGAGGGAGAGAGAGCGAGAGATGGAGGAGGAGATGGAGGGAGTGGAGGAGAGGGATAAGAGGGAGAGAGAAAACGAGAAAGAAGAGAGGAAAGAGGAGAGGAGAGAAAGATAAGAATAGGGAGAAGGAGAGAGGGAAATGGAGAATAGGAGAGGGAGAGGAGGAGATATAGAGAAGGGAAGGTGAGAGAAAAAAGGAGAGGGAGATAAGGAGAAGAGAGGGGGAACTAGAGGAGGTGAAGGGATAAGAGGGGAGAGAGAGAAGAGGAGGGAGAAGGAGAGGAGAGGAAGAGAGGGGAGAGAGAAGGAGAAGAGAGAGGGAACGAGAGGAGACGGAGGGATAAGAGGAGAGAGCGGAGAAGGAGGGAGAGATAAGGAGAGGACGAGAGGGGAGGAGAGAGAGGGAGAAGAGGGGAGAGTTAGAAGAGGAAGGAGAGAGGGGGGACAAGAGAGGAGGGAGCAAGAGAATGAGAGGTGGATAGAGAAGGAAATGAGGATAAGAGGGAAGGGAGCGAGATAGAGAAGGCAGAGTGGAGATGGAGAAGGAGAGATAGTGGAGGAGAGAGGAAACGAGAGAGGAGGAGAGGGAGAAAGAGAAGGGGGAGGAGGAGAGAAGTGAGAGAAGGGAGAGAGAGAGAGAGAGAAAGGAGAGTAGAGGGAAGAGAAGAGGATAGGAGGGAGAAGGAGAGAGAGGGTAAGGAGAGGGAAGAAGTGGGAGAAGGGGAGAGGAGAAGGGAGAGAACTAGAAGGGGAGCGAAGAAGGGAAAGAGGAGATAGAGGTAGAAGGAGTCCCCCCTCATTCTCATCTTCCCTCTCCTCCTCTCCTTCCCTTCTCTTTATCCTCTCTCTTCTTCTCCTTCGCTCCCTCTCGCACCTCTCTTCCTTCTCTCCTTACCTTATAAGGAGAGATGGAGAGGGTAAGAGGGAGATAGAGAACGAGAAGAGGGAAGAAGACAGAGGGGAAAAGAGGGATGGGATAGAAGAAGAGGTAGGGAAGAAGGAGAGAGGAGATAGAGAAGGGAGAGTGAAGGAGAGGGAAGTAAGGAGGCGAGGTAGAGAAGGAGAGGGAGAGAGAAGCGGAAGAGAGGAGGATTGGGAGAGAGAGAAGGAAAGAGAGATAAGGAGAGAGGGAACGAGAGAGAGGGAGATGAGAAAGAGGATAAGAGGGAGAATGAGAAAAGGAGAAGCGAGAGAATGTGAGAAGAGGAGAGAGAGCGAGAGAGAGGGATAAGAGGGAGAGGACAGAAAGAAGGTGAGGGGGAGAACAAGTAGAGGAAGAGAAGGAGAAGAGGGAGGAGGAGGAGAGTGGTAGAGAAGAGGAGAAGTGGGAAGAGAGAGGGAAAGGGGGAGAGAAGAGAGATGGAGAACGAGAGATGGAGAAGGGAGAGAGAAGGAGAGTGGAGAAAAGAGGACAAGTAGAGCAGAGAGAGGAGAAGGAAGCGGGAGAGAGAAGGAGAGTAGGGAGAGGAGAGAGGGAGAGAAGATAGAGAGAAGGGAGAGAGAGAGAAAAGGAGAGGGAGGAGAGAGAAGTAGGGAGAGAGAGCGAGAGAAGGAGGAAGGAGTGGAGAAGAGGAAAAGAGTAAGATAGAAAATGAAGGAGAAGGGGGAAGAGGGGAGGGAGAGAAGAAGGGGGAGAGGGAACGAGAGAGGTAGAGAAGAGAGGGAAGGAGGAGAGAAGAGGGAGGGAGGGGGGAGGGAAGTAGAGAGGAGACGGAGAAGGGAGAAGAAGGGCGAGGGAGAAGAGATAGGGGTTGAAGAAGGAGAGAGAGAGGGAGAGAGCGAGAGAGAGAAGGAGAAGGGAAAGAGGAGGATAGAGAAGGATAAAAGGGGGAGAGAGCAGAAGAAGAGAGAAGGATAAGGAGAGAAGAAGGGGAGCGGGATACGAGGGAGATAGAGATGAGGCGAGGGAGATGAGAGAAAGAGAAGAGGGAAGAGTGAGAGAGAAGGAGAGCGGTAGAGAAGGAGAGAAGAGAGAGGGATAGAACGAGAGAGAAGGGAGAGAATGGGACGAGGAGAGAGGAAGGAGTGGGAGAAAAAGAGAAGCGAGAGAAGGAGAGGGAGAAGGAGAGAGAGAGAGATAAAGAGAGTGGGATAAGGAGAAGAGGGAAAGGGAGAGAAGGAAGAGAGAGAAAGAGATAGAGACGGTGGCAGAAATGATAAGGGAGAGAGGTGGAGAAGGATAAGGAGAATTTGTGGGCAAAGAAGAGGGAAGATGGGAAGAAAGTTGAAGAAGAGGGGGAGAGAATGAGAGAGAGTGAGAAGGGAGAGGGGTAGACAACATAGGAGAAGAGAGAAGGGAGCGAGAGAGAGAAGGATAGAGGCAGAGAAGAGAGAATAGGGATAAGGATAAGGAGAGAAGAGAAAGGAGAATAGAAAAGAGGAGAGAGAGAGAGAGAGAGAAGAGACAGGAGGGAGAGATAGCGAGAGATGGAGGAGTAGAAGGAGGGAGTGGAGGAGAGGGATAAGAGGGAGAGAGAAAACGAGAAAGAAGAGAGGAAAGAGGAGAGGAGAGGAGAGAGAGATAAGAATTGGGAGAAGGAGAGAGGGAAATGTAGAAGAGGAGAGGGAGAGGAGGAGATATAGAGAAGGGACGGTGAGAGAAAAAAGGAGAGGGAGATAAGGAGAAGAGAGGGGGAACTAGAGGAGGTGAAGGGATAATAGGGGAGAGAGAGAAGAGGAGGGAGAAGGAGAGGATAGGAAGAGAGGGGAGAGAGAAGGAGAAGAGAGAGGGAACGAGAGGAGACAGAGGGATAAGAGGAGAGAGCGGAGAAGGAGGGAGAGATAAGGAGAGGACGAGAGGGGAGGAGAGAGAGGGAGAAGAGGGGAGAGATAGAAGAGGAAGGAGAGAGGGGGGACAATAGAGGAGGGAGCAAGAGAATGAGAGGTGGATAGAGAAGGAAATGAGGATAGGAGGGAAGGGAACGAGATAGAGAAGGCAGAGTGGAGATGGAGAAGGAGAGAGAAGGACACTACAAGAAATTGAATCTACAGCCACGGTAGGTATATCTGTGGCTGTAGAATCCGTCACTGATTTAGGAATCAGCCACAGATAGGAGAGAAAAGCCACAGACTCCCAATACCTGACTCCTCACCCGAACCCAACCAAATCCGCAAAACCCCCAAATCGCAACTCCCACCCGAAACCCCCAAGCTGTCGCCTCCCACTGCTATCACCGCTCCTTGTCGTCGTGATTCCCACCGCCTCTCCTCGCCGTTGTGACTGCCACCACCGCTCCTCGCCATCGCGGTTCCCACCGGCTCTCCTAGCCGTTGCGACTGCCACCACCGCTCCTCGCTGTCGCGTCTACCCACACCACGGCAGTACTCGATTGCTGGCTCCGTTCACGGTCGGCTTTGATTCCACACCGGTGTCATTCCTTGTCTTCGTCCTCTCAGTGTCGTGCCTCTCCGGCTCTGTCACATGTTGCGTCGTCCCTCGCCGGCCCCATTTCTTGCGGCATTGATTCAACTCCGGCGCTGAGGTAATCGTTGTCAAGTTCAAATTTTGGGGGTATTCGATTTTATTTGGTTTAGTATGCTGGATTTGGGGTTTTTGAAAATGTTGGTTTGGTTTAGTTTGCTGGATGGTTTGATTTTGGGTTTAGAATGTGTATTTGGGGATTATTGTTGTTTCATGATTCACATGTACCAAAAAGAACAGTCAACACCTCAATCACAATGGAGGCTTCGATTCGATCCCGCACACTCTCCTCTTGGTAGAGAAGGGGGGAGGAGAGAGAGAGAGAGAGAGAGAGGAGAGGGAAAGGGAGAGAAGGAAGAGAGAGAAAGAGATAGAGATGGTGGGAGAAATGATAAGGGAGAGAGGTGGAGAAGGATAAGGAGAATGTGTGGGCAAAGAAGAGGGAAGATGGGAAGAGAGTTGAAGAAGAGGGGGATAGAATGAGAGAGAGTGAGAAGGGAGAGGGGTAGACAACATAGGAGAAGAGAGAAGGGAGCGAGAGAGAGAGAAGGATAGAGGCAGAGAAGAGAGAATATGGATAAGGATAAGGAGAGAAGAGAAAGGAGAATAGAACAGAGGAGGGAGAGAGAGAGAGAGAGAAGAGACAGGAGGGAGAGAGAGCGAAAGATGGAGGAGGAGGAGAAGGAGGGAGTGGAGGAGAGGGATAAGAGGGAGAGAGAAAAGGAGAAAGAAGAGAGGAAAGAGGAGAGGAGAGAGAGATAAGAATAGGGAGAAGGAGAGAGGGAAATGGAGAAGAGGAGAGGGAGAGGAGGAGATATAGAGAAGGGAAGGTGAGAGAAAAAAGGAGAGGGAGATAAGGAGAAGAGAGGGGGAACTAGAGGAGGTGAAGGGATAAGAGGGGAGAGAGAGAAGAGGAGGGAGAAGGAGAGGAGAGGAAGAGAGGGGAGAGAGAAGGAGAAGAGAGAGGGAACGAGAGGAGACGGAGGGATAAGAGGAGAGAGCGGAGAAGGAGGGAGAGATAAGGAGAGGACGAGAGGGGAGGAGAGAGAGGGAGAAGAGGGGTGAGATAGAAGAGGAAGGAGAGAGGGGGGACAAGAGAATAGGGAGCAAGAGAATGAGAGGTGGATAGAGAAGGAAAGGAGGATAAGAGGGAAGGGAACGATATAGAGAAGACAGAATGGAGATGGAGAAGGAGAGAGAAGGAGAGATAGTGGAGGAGAGAGGAAACGAGAGAGGAGGAGAGGGAGAAAGAGAAGGGGGGAGGAGGAGAGAAGTGAGAGAAGGGGGGGAGAGAGAGAGAGAGAGAGAGAGAGAGAGAGAGAGGAGAGTAGAGGGAAGAGAAGAGGATAGGACGGAGAAGGAGAGATAGGGTAAGGAAAGGGAAGAAGTGGGAGAAGGGGAGAGGAGAAGGGAGAGAACTAGAAGGGGAGCAAAGAAGGGAAAGAGGAGATAGAGGTAGAAGGAGTCCCCCCTCATTCTCATCTTCCCTCTCCTCCTCTCCTTCCCTTATCTTTATCCTCTCTCTTCTTTTCCTTCTCTCCCTCTCGCTCCTCTCTTCCTTCTCTCCTTACCTTATAAGGAGAGATGGAGAGGGTAAGAGGGAGATAGAGAACGAGAAGAGGGAAGAAAAGAGAGGGGAAAAGAGGGATGGGAGAGAAGAAGAGGTAGGGAAGAAGGAAAGAGGAGATAGAGAAGGGAGAGTGAAGGAGAGGGAAGTAAGGAGGCGAGGTAGAGAAGGAGAGGGTGAGAGAAGCGGAAGAGAGGAGGATTGGGAGAGAGAGAAGGAAAGAGAGATAAGGAGAGAGGGAACGAGAGAGACGGAGAAGAGAAAGAGGATAAGAGGGAGAATGAGAAAAGGAGAAGCGAGAGAATGTGAAAGAGGAGAGAGAGCGAGAGAGAGGGAGAAGAGGGAGATGACAGAAAGAAGGTGAGGGTGAGAACAAGTAGAGGAAGAGAAGGAGAAGAGGGAGGAGGAGGAGAGTCGTAGAGAAGTGGAGAAGTGGGAAGAGAGAGGGAAAGGGGGGAGAGAAGAGAGATGGAGAACGAGAGATGGAGAAGGGAGAGAGAAGGAGAGTCGAGAAAAGAGGACAAGTAGAGCAGAGAGAGGAGAAGGAAGCGGGAGAGAGAAGGAGAGTAGGGAAGAGGAGAGAGGGAGAGAAGGGAGAGAGAAGGGAAAGGGAGAGAAAAGGAGAGGGAGGAGAGAGAAGTAGGGAGAGAGCGAGAGAAGGAGGAAGGAGTGGAGAAGAGGACAAGAGGAAGATAGAAAATGAAGGAGAAGGGGGAAGAGGGGAGGGAGAGAAGAAGGGGGAGAGGGAACGAGAGAGGTAGAGAAGAGAGGGAAGGAGGAGAGAAGAGGGAGGGAGGGGGAGAGGGAAGTAGAGAGGAGACAGAGAAGGGAGAAGAAGGGCGAGGGAGAAGAGAGAGGGGTTGAAGAAGGAGAGAGAGAGGGAGAGAGCGAGCGAGAGAAGGAGAAGGGAAAGAGGAGGATAGAGAAGGATAAAAGGGGGAGAGAGCAGAAGAAGAGAGAAGGATAAGGAGAGAAGAAGGGGAGTGGGATACGAGGGAGATAGAGATGAGGCGAGGGAGATGAGAGAAAGAGAAGAGGGAAGAGTGAGAGTGAAGGAGAGCAGTAGAGAAGGAGAGAAGAGAGAGGGGTAGAACGAGAGAGAAGGGAGAGAATGGGACGAGGAGAGAGGAAGGAGTTGGAGAAAAAGAGAAGCGAGAGAAGGAGAGGGAGAAGGAGAGAGAGAGAGAGAGAGAGAGATAAAGAGAGTGGGATAAGGAGAAGAGGGAAAGGGAGAGAAGGAAGAGAGAGAAAGAGATAGAGACGGTGGGAGAAATGATAAGGGGGAGAGGTGGAGAAGGATAAGGAGAATGTGTGGGCAAAGAAGAGGGAAGATGGGAAGAGAGTTGAAGAAGAGGGGGAGAGAATGAGAGAGAGTGAGAAGGGAGAGGGGTAGACAACATAGGAGAAGAGAGAAGGGAGGGAGAGAGAGAGAGAGAAGGATAGAGGCAGAGAAGAGAGAATAGGGATAAGGATAAGGAGAGAAGAGAAAGGAGAATAGAAAGGAGAGAGAAAGAGAAGAGGGGGGAGAGAAAGGAAGAAGGAGAAAGAGAGAGGTCGCATGAGGGTTCCTAGGGCTTTCCGGAGCCAAAACTCTCGTTTTTCCACCTAATTCCCTTGTTTTTGTCTCAAAATGGAGCGTGGAGAGCGCTCTACTAAAACAAACACGCCGATTGGAGAGGGTGGCACGATAAAGCTTCTCCATGGAGGAAGTTCGCGTTTGGAGGTACATGAGAAGGTAGCTTCTCAAGGCAACATTTCGGAAGGTGAGAGGGCTAGGAAGTGGTCGGATCTATTCACAATGGGAGATAGAGCTTCCACCGCTTTGGAGTTCATCATGCCGGAGAAGGAAGGTGGGAGCAAGGTGGCGGTATGCTCAAAGCAAGAAGTGGAGAATGCGTTAAGGAAATGGGAGCAGGTTCTTGTTGGATACTTCTTGGGTTTCAAGCCCCACCTCCCAACCTTGGAGCGGTTCTTGCCGAAACTATGGGGGCTCAATGGAAGTGTGGAGATCATTAGAAGGCCGCAAGGGTTCTTGCTCTTCAAGTTCACGTCGGATGAGGATAGGCACCATGTCCTCGAGAAGGGGCCGTGGTTTGTTCGGGGTGCACCCCTTGTGGTGCAAAAGTGGTCACCGGAGACGACATTGAAGAGGGCCGAGATCACCTCCATGCCGATTTGGGTAAGGTTTCCCGATCTCAATCTCCATTTCTGGTCGGCCCACAATCTAAGTGCTATAGCTAGTACCCTAGGACGGCCACTTTACATGGATGACAACACCGCCATGGGGAGGAGGCTAGCGTTTGCGCGAGTTTGTGTTGAGGTGGACCTCGACTTTGAGTACCCCTCGAGGGTGGAAGTGCGGATTGAAGGTGTGAGTAGGGAGGAGGTTATGGTTGAATATGAGTGGAGACCGGGGTATTGCGGGGATTGCAAGGAGTTGGGGCATACAAAGGAGGGTTGTCCACGCAAGAGGAAGGAGAAGGTGGATGAAAGGGAGGCGGGGAAGAAAAGCGAGTGGGTTCAAGTGGGAAAGAAGCGTGGTGCTCGGGTTTCCTCACTTGGTGACACACGTGGTGAGCTAGCCGGGGAGAAGGAGAACGTCGGCATTGCAAATGAGGTGGCAAAGATGGACGGTGAGAAGGCCGGTCGGCCTAACGGAGAAGAAACGGAGGATAACGGAGAAGAAGGGTTGGGTGTAACGTTGGAGGATGAGGGGGGACCATTGGTGGGGGGACAAAAAGCAAAAAGTGGAAAGCAAGTGTGCTTTTTGGAAGAACCAATGATAGGGGAGCAATTCAAAAATGATTCTTTGGCAATCATGGGCACACAAAAAGGGACAAATGAGGAGCACACACATGGCTTGGTGGGGGGACAAAAAGCAAAAAGTGGAAAGCAAGTGTGCTTTTTGGAAGAGCCAATGATAGGGGAGCAATTCAAAAATGATTCTTTGGCAATCATGGGCACACAAAAAGGGACAAATGAGGAGCACACACATGGCTTGGTGGGGGGACAAAAAGCAAAAAGTGGAAAGCAAGTGTGCTTTTTGGAAGAGCCAATGATAGGGGAGCAATTCAAAAATGATTCTTTGGCAATCATGGGCACACAAAAAGGGACAAATGAGGAGCACAGACATGGCTTGGTGGGGGGACAAAAAGAGAAAAGTGGAAAGCAAGTGTGCTTTTTGGAAGAGCCAATGGGAAGGGAGCATGTCAAGGATGATTCCATGGCAACCATAGGCACACAAAAAGGGACATATGAGGAGCACCCACGTGGATTGGAGGGGACAAAGGATAAGGGAGAAATGTTGGGGTCCAATAGCATCTCGCCACGTGGAAAGGAAGGGGGAAAATATAAAGGGAAGAATAATGCAATGCCATGTGGTGATGTTTTGGAGGGAAATGTTTCTTTGGAAGGAGGAAACGTGGGAATAGAGGAGGGTGACTTAGTAAGGGAAGAGGCCCCTATTGGGCCTAGGGATGAGGTTCATGGAAATTCACGTGAAGAGAAGCAAAGGGCGTTGGTGGGCCTTCTCGGGGGAAATGCGGGTAAAGGAGGGGAGGGCAACACATGCCACTTGGGAAAGAAGGGATGGGTATCCCCACCACCTTCCTTGGACCTTGAAGAGTTATCACCTCAACCAGAGAAGTTTAAAGCGGTGCGCGAGAAGGCTTTGGAGAAACAACGGGCTCACAAGGGGGGGAAGGGGACTTGTTCCCCATCTTCGTCACCATGATTATGCTTGTATGGAATGTGGGTGGGGCAAACCTTCCCGGCCGTGCGCACATGATAAGAGGGAGGATAAAGGAGGCCAAAGAAAATATCGTTATCCTAGTGGAACACAAGGTGAAGAAGAAGAGATTGGCAAGATTTTGTCGAGCAATTTGGGCACACAAGTGGGAATCAAACCATGATGAGGTCGATTCGGGCCGCATTTTGGTACTTTGGAACGAACTTGATTTGGAGCTTGATGTCACGTCTAAGTCCACACAATTGGTCCATCTTCAAGGAAGCGACTTGAGGAGCGGGCATGACATAGCCATTACCGGGGTGTATGGGGCAAATCGTATTGTGGAGAGGCGAGAGTTATGGGAAGATCTTGTGAGGGCTCGGCCTCGGGATGCTAGACCATGGATGATTGGTGGGGATTTCAATTGCATTAGACACCCTAGCGAGAAACGTGGAGGAGCGGAGCCAAATTGGAGAGCAATGAGTGACTTCAATGCTTGTATTGACCGGACACACTTGATGGAGGTGCAGGCTATTGGAGGCGACTTTACTTGGTCCAATTCATCACGAGGAGAGGAGTTGATAGAAACTCGTATTGACCGAATGTTGATGTCGATGGAGTGGCTCGTAGCTTTCCCGGAAAGTTTCTATGAGGTTGGCGCAAGGGATCTTAGTGACCACTCGATGCTTGTCATGGATACGGAGAGGACACGGGATCGGAAGAAGAAATTGTTCCGATTTGCGAATCATTGGGCCGGCCACGAGGGGTTTATGGAGGAGATCGAGAAGGTATGGGGGACGTATATTGAGGGCACACCCATGTTTCGGCTAGTGGAGAAGCTTGATCTAGTAAGAAGATTGCTAGTGAGGTGGAGTGGAGATGTCTTTGGGAACGTTGAGAGGAAGGTGGAGGAGGCACAATGCGAGTTGCGATTGGCGCAACAGGCTAGAAGAGCAAATCCCATGGATGAGGAGGCACGTGAAATGGAGAATAAGTGTAAGGATATTTTGGACCGGAGGCTAGCCTATGAAGAATCATTATTGAGACAGAAATCAAGGGTGCGGTGGCTAAATGAGGGTGACCGGAATACTAGGTTCTTCCATGCGACCTTGAAAGTGAGGAGAGCCACCAATAATGTGAGGCGAGTGTGTGTGGAGGGACAAAATATTGAGGAAGAGGGCCGGATTCGGGAGGCGTTCAAACGGTTTTTCTCTAACTTGTTTGCTAATGGTTTTCAGATTTCTCGACTTCCCGAAAGTTTATCCCTACCCCGACTTGGGGATGGAAGCCGGCCGAGCTCATCAAACCAATAACCTTTCAGGAGGTTGAGCATGTGATTATGCACGCAAATGTGGACAAAGCACCAGGCCCGGATGGGTTTAATGCTAAGTTCTTCAAAGATGCATGGCCTATCATCAAGAATGATGTGTTCAAAGCATTGGAATCCAGCTTTCAGAGTGGGAAAATTCTTCGACGTGCCCACTATACATCCATCACACTAATCCCTAAGAAGAAGGTGGCGACACAACTTGAGGATTTTAGACCAATCTCCTTGTGCAATATGGTATATCGGTTCTTATCTAAGGTGGTGGCAAACCGGTTGAATAGTGTGCTCCCCGATCTTGTTGGAGAAGCCCAAAGCGCCTTTGTGAAAGGGAGAAGGATTAGTGACAACATCTTACTTGCTCATGAGATATGTCACAACATGCACCTTGACCGAGGGAGAGGAAGGATGTGCGTGAAGCTTGATCTAAGGAAGGCCTATGACTCTATCTCATGGGAGTTCATGGAGAGTGTCCTTGAGAGGTTTGGATTCCCACGGCATTGGATCAAGTTTATAATGGCGTCGGTGCGTGCATCTTTCGTGGTAACGGTAAACGGGGCGAACTCCGGAGTGTTCAAAGCTACAAATGGTCTTCGGCAAGGTGATCTGATAGCACCCATTCTTTTTGTTTTATGTATGGAGGTGTTGAGCATGATGATTACTCGGGAGGTTGAGGCGGGACATCTTGAGCTTGCGCAAGGAAGGGGGTCAAAGTTTCACACCTTCTATTTGCGGATGATGTGATGATCTTCGTGGCTGCCACACGAGCAAATGCTTGCACATTGAAGATGATCTTTTCAGAATTTTCAGCATGCTCGGGACTCCATTTCAGCACGACCAAGAGCCAAATATTCTTGGGGGGAGAGGCGCCGGATGGGGAATGGATATGCTCACACCTTGGGATGGAGAGGGTTGCGTTCCCGGTTATGTATCTTGGCCTTGCACTCTTCACCTCTCGGATGGCTAAAGGGCATTGTGCGGGGCTGGTTGATAAGGTACGGGCCAGGTTGAGCTCGTGGACTCGAAGTCTCCTTTCCATGGCGGGCCGGGTTGAGCTCGTGAAAAGTGTGCTTGTTTCTTTGAGCATTTATTGGACGTCGGCTTTCCTACTTCCACGGTCAGTGCTTCATGAAATTGAGCAACTTATGTGCCGCTTCATTTGGGGAGGGGCGAAGAAGTGGGTGGCGGTTGCTTGGAGGGATATTTGCACCCCAAAAGTGGAAGGCAGTTTGGGGCTTCGACGACTCCAACATTGGAACGAGGTGGGCATGCTACGTCTCTTTTGGTACGTGATTGCGGATGAAGGCTCCCTATGGGTCCGGTTTGTTCGAGAGAAGTACCTTAGAAGCAGGTCTAAATGGTTAGCTCGGCCCCCTTCGGGGTGCTCATGGGCATGGCGAGGGATTTTGGGAGTAAGAGACATTGCTCGGGAATGGATTCGATACAAGATTGGAGATGGCTCTACTATCCGATTTTTTCAACATCCATGGTGTGGTAGACCACTTCTTTGTGAGCATGAAGGGGAGAGATTACAGTATGACATGGGTGTCCCCAAGGACACACTTGTCTCCTATTTTATACGAGATGGAGCTTGGCAACTCCCACCACCACGCTCCTCCGAGATGTTTGCATTATGGCCACGCATTCTTGGCACACCTATTCATGGAGGGCGGGATGGGCCTTTCCGGCTTGATGCACCACGCGAGGGGCTCACCATAAAGGAGCTTTGGACATGGGTAGTACCAAAGGGCGTTGCACGTCGATGGACAAAGCTTGTTTGGTTCCCACACCATATACCAAAACATGCAATCACATTGTGGAGGGCATTGAGGGGAAGGCTAGTTACCAAAGCCTTCATGCGTCAACGGGGGCAACACATAGCCTTGTCTGTGCTTTATGTGAGAGGGCTGATGAGGACATGGATCATTTGTTCTGGGCGTGCCCCCATACTAGGGGAGTTTGGATGTGTGTGCGTCTTTTGGTGGGGCTTGGAGCGAGCATAGGAACCAGTCTCATTGAGGAGGGCGTGTGGGTCTTGGCCCATAAGCAGGACTCTCAAATAGCAAAATGGGCCTACGGTGCGGTGGTTTATGAGTGTTGGCAAGAGCGCAACCGACGAATCTTTGATGAGGAGAAGTCTCGAGTACAAGATGTGGTCACCAGGGTGAAGGACGCGATGCGAGCCGTGAGCACCTCGATGAAGCAATTTCAGGATGATGAGAGGGCACGAGAATGTTTTTTGAAGAAATGGGCTTAGGAGTTATACGTGTTTTGAGAGTAATACGTGTTTAAGGGTTATGTGGTAGATCTATGACCATGTTGGTCGTGTTATGTGTAATAAGTGTAATATGTCGGGTATGCACTCGGTATGCCCCACGAACGATCACGCTCTTTAGTTTGTAGATTGTACACATTTACATACTTAATACATTCGAGGCTAAGCCTCCCTTTTTGCTTTGCAAAAAAAAGAAAGGAGAATAGAAAAGAGGAGGGAGAGAGAGAGAGAGAGAGAGAAGAGACAGGAGGGAGAGAGAGCGAGAGATGAAGGAGGAGGAGGGAGTGGAGGAGAGGGACAAGAGGGAGAGAGAAAAGGAGAAAGAAGAGAGGAAAGAGGAGAGGAGAGAGAGATAAGAATAGGGAGAAGGAGAGGGGGAAATGGAGAAGAGGAGAGGGAGAGGAGGAGATATAGAGAAGGGAAGGTGAGAGAAAAAAAGGAGAGGGAGATAAGGAGAAGAGAGGGGGAACTAGAGGAGGTGAAGGGATAAGAAGGGAGAGAGAGAATATGAGGGAGAAGGAGAGAAGAGGAAGAGAGGAGAGAGAGAAGGAGAAGAGAGAGGGAACGAGAGGAGACAGAGGGAGAGATAAGGAGAGGACGAGAGGGGAGGAGACAGAGGGAGAAGAGGGGAGAGATAGAAGAGGAAGGAGAGAGGGGGACAAGAGAGGAGGGAGCAAGAGAATGAGAGGAGGATAGAGAAGGAAAGGAGGATAAGAGGGAAGGGAACGAGATAGAGAAGGCAGAGTGGAGATGGAGAAGGAGAGATAGTGGAGGAGAGAGGAAACGAGAGAGGAGGAGAGGGAGAAAGAGAAGGGGGGAGGAGGAGAGAAGTGAGAGAAGGGAGAGAGAGAGAGAGAGAGAGAGAGAAAGGAGAGTAGAGGGAAGAGAAGAGGATAGGAGGGAGAAGGAGAGAGAGGGTAAGGAGAGGGAAGAAGTGGGAGAAGGAGAGAGGAGACGGGAGAGAACTAGAAGGGGAGCGAAGAAGGGAAAGAGGAGATAGAGGTAGAAGGAGTCCCCCCTCATTCTCATCTTCCCTCTCCTCCTCTCCTTCCCTTCTCTTTATCCTCTCTCTTCTTCTCCTTCTCTCCCTCTCGCTCCTCTCTTCCTTCTCTCCTTACCTTATAAGGAGAGATGGAGAGGGTAAGAGGGAGATAGAGAACGAGAAGAGGGAAGAAGAGAGAGGGGAAAAGAGGGATGGGAGAGAAGAAGAGGTAGGGAAGAAGGAGAGAGGAGATAGAGAAGGGAGAGTGAAGGAGAGGGAAGTAAGGAGGCGAGGTAGAGAAGGAGAGGGAGAGAGAAGCGGAAGAGAGGAGGATTGGGAGAGAGAGAAGGAAAGAGAGATAAGGGGGGAGAGAACGAGAGAGAAGGATAAGAGAAAGAGGATAAGAGGGAGAATGAGAAAAGGAGAAGCGAGAGAATGTGAGAAGAGGAGAGAGAGCGAGAGAGTGGGATAAGAGGGAGAGGACAAAAAGAAGGTGAGGGGGAGAAGAAGTAGAGGAAGAGAAGGAGAAGAGGGAGGAGGAGGAGAGTGGTAGAGAAGAGGAGAAGTGGGAAGAGAGAGGGAAAGGGGGAGAGAAGAGAGATGGAGAAGGGAGAGAGAAGGAGAGTGGAGAAAGGAGGACAAGTAGAGCATAGAGAGGAGAAGGAAGCGGGAGAGAGAAGGGAAAGAGAGTGAAAAGGAGAGGGAGGAGAGAGAAGTAGGGAGAGAGAGCGAGAGATGGAGGAAGGAGTGGAGAAGAGGACAAGAGGAAGATAGAAAATGAAGGAGAAGGGGGAAGAGGGGAGGGAGAGAAGAAGGGGGAGGGGGAACGAGAGAGGTAGAGAAGAGAGGGAAGGAGGAGAGAAGAGGGAGGGAGGGGGAGAGGGAAGTAGAGAGGAGACGGAGAAGGGAGAAGAAGGGCGAGGGAGAAGAGAGAGGGTTTGAAGAAGGAGAGAGAGAGAGGGAGAGAGCGAGCGAGAGAAGGAGAAGGGAAAGAGGAGGATAGAGAAGGATAAAAGGGGGAGAGAGCAGAAGAAGAGAGAAGGATAAGGAGAGAAGAAGGGGAGCGGGATACGAGGGAGATAGAGATGAGGCGAGAGAGATGAGAGAAAGAGAAGAGGGAAGAGTGAGAGAGAAGGAGAGTGGTAGAGAAGGAGAGTGGTAGAGAAGGAGAGAAGAGAGAGGGGTAGAACGAGAGAGAAAGGAGAGAATGGGACGAGGAGAGAGGAAGGAGTGGGAGAAAAAGAGAAGCGAGAGAAGGAGAAGGAGAGAGAGAGAGAGAGATAAAGAGAGTGGGATAAGGAGAAGAGGGAAAGGGAGAGAAGGAAGAGAGAGAAAGAGATAGAGATGGTGGGAGAAATGATAAGGGAGAGAGGTGGAGAAGGATAAGGAGAATGTGTGGGCAAAGAAGAGGGAAGATGGGAAGAGAGTTGAAGAAGAGGGGGAGAGAATGAGAGAGAGTGAGAAGGGAGAGGGGTAGACAACATAGGAGAAGAGAGAAGGGAGCGAGAGAGAGAGAGAGAAGGATAGAGGCAGAGAAGAGAGAATAGGGATAAGGATAACGAGAGAAGAGAAAGTAGAATAGAAAAGATGAGGGAGAGAGAGAGAAGAGAGACAGGAGGGAGAGAGAGCGAGAGATGGAGGAGGAGAAAGAGGGAGTGGAGGAGAGGGATAAGAGGGAGAGAGAAAAGGAGAAAGAAGAGAGGAAAGAGGAGAGGAGAGAGAGGGATATGAATAGGGAGAAGGAGAGAGGGAAATGGAGAAGAGGAGAGGGAGAGGAGGAGATATAGAGAAGGGAAGGTGATTGAAAAAAGGAGAGGGAGATAAGGAGAAGAGAGGGGGAACTAGAGGAGGTGAAGGGATAAGAGGGGAGAGAGAGAAGAGGAGGGAGAAGGAGAGGAGAGGAAGAGAGGGGAGAGAGAAGGAGAAGAGAGAGGGAACGAGAGGAGACGAAGGGATAAGAGGAGAGAGCGGAGAAGGTGGGAGAGATAAGGAGAGGACGAGAGGGGAGGAGAGAGAGGGAGAAGAGGGGAGAGATAGAAGAGGAAGGAGAGAGGAGGGACAAGAGAGGAGGGAGCAAGAGAATGAGAGGTGGATAGAGAAGGAAAGGAGGATAAGAGGGAAGGGAACGAGATAGAGAAGGCAGAGTGGAGATGGAGAAGGAGAGAGAAGGAGAGATAGTGGAGGAGAGAGGAAACGAGAGAGGAGGAGAGGGAGAAAGAGAAGGGGGAGGAGGAGAGAAGTGAGAGAAGGGAGAGAGAGAGAGAGAGTGAGAAAGGAGAGTAGAGGGAAGAGAAGAGGATAGGAGGGAGAAGGAGAGAGAGGGTAAGGAGAGGGAAGAAGTGGAGAAAGGGAGAGGAGAAGGGAGAGAACTAGAAAGGGAGAGAAGAAGGGAAAGAGGAGATAGAGGTAGAAAGAGTCCCCCCTCATTCTCATCTTCCATCTCCTCCTCTCCTTCCCTTTTCTTTATCCTCAATCTTTTTCTCCTTCTCTCCCTCTCGCTCCTCTCTTCCTTCTCTCCTTAACTTATAAGGAGAGATGGAGAGGGTAAGAGGGAGATAGAGAATGAGAAGAGGGAAGAAGAGAGAGGGGAAAAGAGGGATGGGAGAGAAAAAGAGGTAGGGAAGAAGGAGAGAGGAGATAGAGAAGGGAGAGTGAAGGAGAGGGAAGTAAGGAGGCGAGGAAGAGAAGGAGAGGGAGAGAGAAGCGGAAGAGAGGATGATTGGGAGAGAGAGAAGGAAAGAGAGATAAGGAGAGAGGGAACGAGAGAGAAGGAGAAGAGAAAGAGGATAAGAGGGAGAATGAGAAAAGGAGAACACAAAATCCTAAATCAACGTTTCATTAATAGTTCTCAATATCCCACTGAGAATTTTTGCATGCTCATTATATAAATCTAACTCATTAAAAATATGACTTGGTCTTTGTTCCTCCAACATTCACACCACTAACCCTTCTACACATGTTTATCACTTGAATTATTTTGCACGCCTCCTCAGGTGGTGAAGTATCATTCGGATCAACCATGGCATGGATCATTCTTTTAGCTTTGGGCCTTGAGTATTATATTTTTTTTTTCTTTTCTTCCGTGATTCAACACATTTGCTTTTTGACACTTTTACCCTTTTTTGCATTCGTGTAGCGAGTTTGGTCGATAATCCCGAGCTGGCAGACTCAAGTTACCGGGTTTCAAGATACCCCTACGGACCAGTGACTCAAAGGCTTGGGCTTTTGTAATCATTTTGCAGAATGTGCTTTCCTCACTTTATTCCTTAATTTTTACTTTTATTTTCCTCAAGGCTTAATTGCTATTAGAAGTCCACACTTCCCGGTATATTTTCTTCAACCTCTGCTTTTTATCAACCACTTCAAAGATTTGATTCATCCAATTTAAGTGCATACATGTCTTAAAGGGCAATGGGTTATTTCTTTGGAACTTAGATTTATGTCGTAGTTTCTACAAGCAGAACTATATAATAAGGAACAAAAACTCAATGCAATTTGTACTCAGGTTTTGGTAGTTCGATCTTAAGCTATGTCATGAAACATTGAATTTTTTTTTATAAATAAAAGACAGAATATATAGATAAATATATACATAAACACCCCCCACACCTAAATTATGCATTGTCCTCAATCTATGCAAATATAAAGCAAATGCACTTATTACCTTGGTGAACTGCGGTGGACGGATGGAATTTGCTCAAAGTCAACCATAGTCAGAACTGGATTGAATGACACCATATTGGTGCATGTATCCAGTTGAATTGTTCCCCATGTTGCAATGAGAGTCCTGAGTCCCAGGTTCCACACCCCTAACATAAATTGGTTCTCTTATTTGCTCGAGTGATGGTGGGTGTGTAGATGAATTCCTCCCCTTTTTCTTACTTCCTTTTTGATTTTGTGATGATTCAGAAATCTTATAGATACGCGATTTCATCACAACATCACTTTGATTGCATATTATTTCTGGCTCACTATCAATATGAAAGATATTAAATTCAGCTTTTATGTTCCCAAAAGATAGTTGCATGAGCCCATTTCGACAGTTTATCAATGCTTCAGAAGTGGCTAAAAAGCGTCTGCCTAGAATTACAGGGATTTGTTGTTTAGGATTTACAACAGGTGCGGTACCTAGTACGACAAAATCCACTGGGTAAATGAAGTCACCAACCTTAATCAAAACATCCTTGACTACACCTCTTGGTTTCTTAATAGAGCAATCAGCAAATTGAAGGGTTGTCTTAGAGGGTTTTAGTGGACCAAGGTTGAGTTGCTCGTAGACAGAGAACGGGAGTAGGTTAACACTAGCTCCAAGGTCTAGAAGGGCTTTGTTGATAAAAGTATCTCCTATTGCACATGAAATTGTGGGACATCCAGGATCCTTATATTTTATAGGAGATGTGTTGGACAAAATAGAACTTATGTTTGCAGTTAAGAATGCCTTCTTTGGTACGTTCGTTTTTCTCTTTTTAGTGCACAAATCTTTTAAGAATTTAGCATAAGCAGGTATTTGTTGAATCATGTCTAAGAGTGGAATGTTCACCTTAACTTGCTTAAATACTTCCAAGATTTTCTCTATTTGTGCACTTGAGTTCTTTTTGAGTCTATTGGGAAATGAGGCTTTAGGAACATAGACTCGCTCAGGTTCAGGTTGAGCTATGGGTTCAGGTTGAGTAGGTGGGTTGGGCGTTTCCGATTGGACGTCGGGTTCAATGGTTAGGTCATCTGTGGTAGCTTGATGGCTCGATTGATTAGATGTTCTAGGATTTACCACATTATTATCAATCTGTCTTCCGGACCATAATGACACTACTGCATTTATTTGTTGGAACGGTCCTTCCTCATTAACCATTTGAACCGGTCTAGGGTTGTTATTTCCTGAAGGTGGTTGATAGGATTGATATGAATTATTAGATCTAGTGTTCACCTCAGGTTGACTTGGAAACCGACCCTTTTCTCTTTCACCTACTATTTGTGCTAGTTGGCTGACTTGTGTCTCTAGCCTTTGGAAGGTCTGGTTGGTTGTTTGTATAAAAGTTTTCATCAAAATTTCCAAGCTTGTCAACCTCACCTCATGATCGTTATTGTTACTAAACCCAGATGACGTATTATTTTGGTTATACGGGTTCGGTTGTTCTCTAGGAGGTTGACCCTGTTGGTTTGATGAGAAATTGGAATTATTACGCCAACCCGAGTTATAGGGTGATGCGTATAGGTCATTTCTAGCATGGTTATACATGGCATTAACTTGGCCCCATTCCGCACAATCCTCCATTACATGACCAGTCTGACCACATCTAGAGCACGGGATAGTCGAGGCTTGATTCACTCGGTTTTGGGTTTGTAGCTCTAAACTTTCCATTCTGCGCATAAGGGTAGCTAGTTTTGCTTCAGCCGCTATGTTGGCATCTACAGCTAAGACACATGGTGTGGGTTGACTTGCTATTCTAGATCCAATACTCGGGTTAAGCGGTGTTCTAGCATTGTCCCATTGCATACTGTTTTCAGCTAATTCCTCAAGGAAAGTCCAGGCATCATTTTCATTTTTCGACATAAAGTTCCCTTGGCTTACGGATTCTACCATAACCCTAGATGTGGGTGTCAATCCCTCATAAATAATTTGACATAATTGCCATCTCGGAATTCCATGATGAGGGCATTGGGTCAGAACACTTTTGAATCTTTCTAGATAGGAATAGAATGGCTCGCTCTCAGACTCAACGAATGCAACAATTTCATTCCTAATCCTCATAGTCTTATGGTTGGGAAAATATTTTTTCAGGAATATTTGAACAAACTCAGCCCAACTCCTAATAGATCTTTCGGCTAGACTATATAGCCATTTCTTAGCGTCATCCTTGAGTGCTAGAGGCACGAATTTCAGACGCACTGCCTCCTCAGGAATATGCTAGTATTGCATAAGAGAGCAGATTTCCTCAAATTCTCTAAGGAAGAGGTATGGGTCTTCCCTAGAGGTGAACTTAGGCAACATACTCATGTATTGTGCCTTAAGTTCGAAGTCGCGACCCGGTATGGTGGGCATAACGATGCACGATGGCTGAGCAGCCATCGCTGGATAGCATCGATCCCTCAGAGTTATGGGTTGCACAACAGGTGGGTCCACTACGTTCTCACCTATTGGATCTGGGTGAGGTGGTGCAACAGGTGGATTGGGGTAAGTTCCAGACTGGAATCTAGATAAACTCGTGAAAGTCGATTACTCAAGTCCCGAATCCAAATTTGAGTGCACCGGGTTGAATCAATTTTTGAATTCAAATTCGAAATTTAAATTCCAAATTTAATTTCAAGAATTAATTACAAATATTTTTTTCTTTTTTTTTTTTTTTTTCAAAAGGGAAACAAACAATAGAATGGGGCAAGATGAGAAAGGAATCCTAATCTAGAGAATTTAGGTGAGAAGAGAAAGAAGACTCAGATGAGAGGGGAAACCTAACTCTAAAGATAGAAAGAGGGTTGGTCAGAAAATTCCTAAGAAAGCACGGTTCAAACAATCCTAGACCTAGTGTCGCTTAGATCTAGACGACTCCTAACTGGTTGAGTCGAATTGATTCACTTGATTCACCTCCCTCACTAATCAAACCAACTTGGCCAGGTAATGTATAGCTCGTGGGGGCGCTTCCGACAGAGTCGGTGCCAATTAGACAACCACTTCGCTTGGAAGACTTGTGTCAACACAAAAACACTTCCTAGGCACCAAATTAAATTCGATCAGCTTCAAGTCATAGCAAGTCAAACCAATTCTTCTCCTTAAATGAGTCCGAGTCCTTAGGGGTCAATGTCTAATTGATTTTAATTTTAAGGCTTGGGTGACACTTTAGGATTGTGATTTGTGGGCCACGGAAGGGTGATGAAATCCCCACCGTATCTTTTCCTACGGAGTTGCCCTTAAGATAGTTTAACCTAAATCTAGCGGAGATAGTCAAACAATGGTCTTTAGAGGGGGGCAATTGCAAGGTTGTATGCAACTAGATTATATGCTTAAATGCGATCGATGAAAACCACGATACGTACCTTGACTCCAGCACTCTTCAACAGAAATTGATTTGTAAGAATTTAGCAAGAATAATGCATACAAAACACTAGATGATGCATGCACTAAAGCCTTTCTAATTTTGCCAATTTTAGGTCAGAGTTGAATTATTGCAAATTATGGAATTTTGCCCTAACACGTGCAGTTCTATGAAAAGGAAATTTTCTGAAAATAGAAATTACGAGGAAAAAGGCAACAAAAGTTACCTATGCAATGCTCAGTCGGGTTCACCGCCCGCTCTCGAAATTTCAGATGCTCTATGCGTCCACCCTGAGATGGTGCGCGTCCCAGAAAAGTTTGAAGCCCAGAAGCTCCAAGTGTGTGGCGATTCCGCCGCAGGTTGTTCTTGGTATGCGGCGATTCCGCCGCTCGTTAAGCTCAGAATGTGCCCGGATTTCGCCGTGCACTCTGTAGTCTCCTGAAAGACAAATCCAAATACTTAGATTGCGCACAAGATAAACAGAATAAAATCGAAAACACAAAAATAAACAAAATCTACGTCGCCTCCCCGGCAACGGCGCCAAAAACTTGATGAGAATTAAATTTATACCGCAAGTGCACGACGTCAATTGAAGACGTGGCAAATACGGGTCGAACACAAGGAGGGAGAGATTTGTTATTAATGTGATTTCGTTTGGGGGAAAGAATGAGAGAAGAAATAAGTTGGTTTTGAGATTTTTGGGTTTTAATTATCTAAAGCAAGAAACAAGAACAATTAAAACTAAAACAAGAACAAAGAAGTGAATTCCGTCGGGTGGAGGTTTAGATATAGGGTTTAGATTAGAGAATTCAGAAACTTATAATAAATCATGTTAGTTATGAAGCATTACATGATAAATGATTTAACACAAACTCAAGTAATCAAAATATACTAACACAAAATTAAAATAATAACTTTTATTCGTCTTCTCTTCACCCTAAATCCGTCACCTCCACCCTTTGGAAAGAGTTAGAAACTCATGGAGGGTGGAAGAAGGTGTCCTAGAGGCATTACAAAAGAAAAGTAAAAACAAGAAATAAAAGACAGAATTTTATTACTCAAAGAAAATACTACAAATAAAAACAACTAAAAACTAGGTCTAAGGCCAAGGACCCTTCTAACATCGTTTCAGGGCTATTTATAACCGATACAAGGGACTTAGGTATAAAATAGGAAAGTACACGCGTCAACACACAACTGGTAAAATTTTTAGAGCATGAATCTAATTTGGTGCGGCGAATACATAAGGTGCGGCGGATTCGCCACCTTTTTAGCTCCGATTTAATCCGGATTTTTCCTGTGTGTTTATGGTATGATTTCAATATCCTTTGCGCATCTGGATTGATTCTTTCCTTTCTTTTGAGCTCCGACTTTATTTCTTTATATATTTGGAGATCCACATTGATTTTCTTTAGATTTTCTCCATAATAATAAAAGCTACTCGTAATTTGCAATTAGGTCCTTGGCGTTTTGCAATTAAGTCCTTGTCTACTTTTGTGCTTAAGTCCTTGTTCTATTTGCAATTAGGACTTGAATGCTTTTATGCTTGGATACATTTCCATTCGTAGCCCGATAATCTTGAACTTGGTCTTTATGATAGAAATGAGTCTTTTGCACGCGTTTATGCTCGAGATGTGTGAAAATTGCATTCAGGTCCCTGTATTCTGTAAATAAGACTAAACACATACCTTAGTAGCATTTATTGATGTAAAAGTAATCTAAATGAAAGACATATGATGCATTGTATGCAATGCATCAATAGTCAAGGGCCCTTAATCTCTTTTTGTGAAACTTAAGTGTAGGGGTTTTGGTTCCCATGTAGATAAATAAATAAGTCGTGCTCTCTCTTCTCGCACGGCTCCTATCACACAGGAAAGTAGGTCCGAGGGGATTTTGTGCCTGGTGCTTTCGAGTCATCTGACTTGGGATGCGCCGACCGAACTCCTGTGACACGGGTGGTAGGGATCGCCCTATGTGGAGATTTGGGGGAAGGTGTACGTGATAGTGTAAGTCCTCATATGCAATGATGCACGAAATCCGACACTGGGAGAATCAAACTGCTCCAAAGAAAAAAATACAAAAAAAGAAAAAAAGAAACAAAAAGAGTCTAATAAGAACCAAAATGGACTTTACACATTGTATGACATTCAGAAGTTAAGGTTGGCCATGTCTTTCACTTAAGTCCTTAACTAACTCTCACGAATAACTCATTAGGCTAGTTGTGTTGACCGATTACAGATATAGAGTCGACCCGTGGTATTACCGCGTCCCATGATCTACAAAATAAGTCCAACGAGTCATGTAGCTAGATTGATTAATGCATCTTGTTTGGATTTTGTGGGTATATCCACTGAAAACCCTCAGGAGACAACACTCCTCCTCATTGGCGACAAGGCGGTTTAACGGATTGTTGCACGTGCTAAGTGCAACCGTGATTCCTACGAAAGTGAGTTAGGATTTCTTGTTTTTTCGTATGCTTTTTCCTTTCTTTGTTTTGCTCGGGACTATCAAAAGTTAGGTGTGGGGGTATTTGATTGACATCATTTCATGCTTATATTTGTATCTTGTATCCATTAACTTTCACCTAAACAATGCTATGGTACGAGTTTTATGTTTGAATTTCAGAAATAAATAGGTTTGAAGCGATGAAGCACAAAAAGACCCAAAAGCTGGGAAAAAAGACTAAATTGTGAGACATGGGAAGTATTTTGGCAATTCTATTCGGGTCGGAGCTCCAGCAAGCAAAGTAGATACATCAAAGATCACCAAAGACATCCAGAAAAGCCGAGAAGAAAACTTAGCAAGATCCGAACCATATAGACCGCCAATTGGTGGGTTGCGTATTAGTGTGTATTTAGTCCATTTCTGGTATATGTTTAGTCCCAGATCGGGGGATTGTCCCGGATTGCCTTTTTTTCTATAAATAGAACTCTTCACTTTCTATTGTAATCACTCCATTTGAGTGGCTATTCTTCCTACTATAAGTGAGGCCTTGAAGGACACACTAAAGTAGGAGGATGCTACTTTAAATGTGAGTCATTTGTTAATAAAAGTTTCTTTGTTATGTTATTAGTTTCATTTTGCTTGTTTTACTTTGTTTCATATTTCCTGCTTTACTTTGTTTATTTTCTTTTCATTAGTTTTAGTAGCTTAGTTAATATGCTTTCCTTGCTTAGTTTAATAATTAGTGTAATGTGTAGTGAGTAGTTCCATCCCCTTTGGGGGGTGGAGTAGATGTTCATACATGCATTAGAGAATGGAATGAATGCTTTATTTCCAATGTGTTGATAAAACATGAATGTATGCTTGCTTGTTTAGGATAGAATTTATAACTTCATGAGTTTTGCCAAAATGATTAGACACCTCTCATGCTTGTTTAGGTTCTGAAATAAACAACTTGTATATGTAAATGTTAATAAACTAGGTTGGTGAAAAGATTGATAGGTGTTGCCATAACATTTAGACACTTCATATGCATGATAACACCACCATCATTTGTGCATAAAGAATGTGTTCAACACCCACCTCTTTGCATGTGTGCACTCACTCCACCCCTTAGGGGTTTTTCCATTTCTGAATTCCAGCACTCTTATTTCGTTCTTAGTTTAGTTTTAGTTAATCATTTGTTGCTTTCTTTCGCATTTCATACTTCATACTTTGTTGTGTAGCGTAGCATAATCAACTCTCTTATCCATTTTTTCGCCACTTGATTTCGTGCAAACAAGAGACTGCTCACCTCCCTGAGGACGACCCGTATTTGCCACCGCTTTAACGCGGTCGTGCACTTGCGGTTTAAATTAAAACGTTCAACAATGCAATACTTGTAGTTTGTGTGGCTGGTTATGCATGTTGGCATGCCCGCGGTCTTCAAACTTTGTAACCTTGGTTCTTTCATTTAATAAATTTAGAGGCCAAGCATCCCTTTTGCTTTGCAAAAAAAAAGAGAAGGGGGAGGAGGAGAGAAGAGAGAGAGAGAGAGAGAAAGTAGAGTAGAGGGAAGAGAAGAGGATAAGAGGGAGAAGGATAAAGAGGGTAAGGAGAGGGAGAAGGGGAGAGGAGAAGGGAGGGAGAGGGAGAAAAGAAAGTCATGAGAGGAGAGAGAAGCTCTGGGGTTGTGCATGGGGAACCTTGGGTATTCTAGGCTCCCAAGCCTTGTTTTTCCATCGAACTTCGTGATTTTTAGCTCAAAATGGATCCTAAAGCTAGTTCTCAACGTTTGCAACAACTTGATGGAGATTGTGGCATTGAAAAGAATCTCCATCAAGCACCACCACTTGGTTCATCCCTGGTTTTCGAAGGTCTCGCTAGTGCGCCACCCCTAGGGAGTGAGAAGTCTCCTCCTAGGAAGTGCTCCGACCTATTCATCACCGGCTCAAGGTCCTCAACAACCCTTGAATATGTTCCACCGGCCATGCAAGGAGGAGAGAAGGTGGTCGTTTATTCTAAGGAGGAAGTTGGCGAAGAATTAATGAAATGGGATAAGGTGATTGTTGGTCAATTCATAGGTTTGAAGCCACATTTGCCTACGTTGGAGAAGCACCTCCACAAGTTGTGGGGAGTGGTAGGCGACATGAAAGTGATTCGGAGAAGCCAAGGTTTCATTATCTTTAGGTTCACTCTTGGGGAGGATAGGAAACGCGTGTTGGAGGGAGGGCCATGGTTTGTCAAGGGTACGCCTCTTGTGGTTCAAGCGTGGATGCCGGAGCTAGTGCTCAACTGAGCTAACATCTTGACGGTCCCTATTTGGGTGACGCTGTCCGAGCTTGACCTCCGGTTTTGGTCACCCAATACCTTAAGCAACATCACAAGCGTCCTCGGGAGACCTCTCTACATGGACGAGCATACCGCATCTGGGAGGCGTTTGGCTTATGCTCGAATATGTGTTGAGGTTGCGTATAATTTTTCCTATCCTTCTTGGGTGGAAGTTCGGGTAGTCAATGGTGATCTGGAGAGGGTTCTTGTGGAGTATGAGTGGCGGCCCGGCTATTGTTCGGAGTGCATGGAGTTTGGTCATGAAGGGTAGAAGTGTCCGAAGAAGAGGGTTGTAGTTCGGCCACCAAAGGAGGACGGTCTTCAGAAGGGAGTTGAGAAGTTGGTGGTTGTTAGTCACCGAAAAGGTGGGGGAAGCATTGGGGCGTTGTGTGAGAGGGAGGGTGTTCGTGGAGGAATGGAGAGGGAGCTCGGAAATGATGTGCTTGGGAAGGTAGGAGTAGTTGGGGAGAGATGCGCAGGTGAAAGTGAGGTGGTCGGCGACTCCATTTGTGAGGTTGCCGGCTTAGGAGGAGGGAGACGAAGTAGTTACGTGGAGGCAAGGACAAATGATGGGTTGACACGTGGCAAGCAAGATGGGGGAAATTTTGGAGGGAAACAAGGATAAAGGTGGTGGTTGCTCCACTTTTGTGGGAACAAATGAAAATAGAACACATGGCAATGGAGGGGAAAGCAAGGAGGACCACAAAAAAGATTCTAGTAGTGGGGGAAAGCAAAAACGTGAGAGCCAAAGGAAATATGCCACGTGGAGGTCAAGATAAGGCAAACCAAAAGGAGGTTGGTTGCTTTTTTTAAGGGGGGACCAATGGGGAAAGCAAGGGGGACCACAAAGAGGATTCTAGTAGTGGGCCAAAAAGAAAAAACGTGGGAGCAAAGGAATGTTTGCCACATGGAGGTCAAGATAAGGCAAGACAATAGGAGGTTGCTTGTCTTTCTCTAGTGGGGACCAATGGGGAAGGAAAGAATATTTCGAAATTTGAATGGCCCAATGGGGGAAGGGCAAATAGAAAGGTGCAAAAGGAGCAAGGGGACCACGTTAATCCCTCTTTGGATGGGAAATTAGCACAAATTTTTCCAAAGGAAAGGCAAAGTCACGTGCAATACATGGGACAAAATAAGGAAGGAGAAGAATTAAATGTGCTTGGGGTGCATGCACGTAATGTGCATATGGAAAAAACACTTGAGGGGGAGAACACGTGTGTGGTGCATGTGGAGACAATTTTAGAAGGAAAGGATACAAAGGACTTGCATGGGAACTCCCTTACGTATGGAAAGAAACAATGCAAGATGCTTGAGGAACACTTTGTGCATGGGGAGCTCGCTTGTGAATTGCACGGAAATGAGGCGCTTGTGGAGGAAGGGAAGCAAGGGTATGCGAGCATCGACCTCAAAGGTGTTTGTGGGGAGAATCTTGGGACAAAGGAAATGGGGCTACATGGTGCTATGGAAGGGCGCGAGGGCATTAAAGGCCTTGTTACTTTGGTGTGTGAGGAGATTGATGGGATGTCACCTAGGAAGGCGACAAAGGATAATGAGGCGGGGCGGAAGGTGTCATGGGTGGGGTCTAGTGGTGGTATGTTCGAGGCTCTTGAGGGTGAGAAGGAACGTGAAGAGATGGACGGAGAGGAAGGTCCTCATGTGGAAGGGGAGTTGGGCATGCTTGAGGGCACCAGGAGGAGAGGTGCATCTAGGTTGGGGGTGTCCCCTCCTCCACCGGTTGACTTGGAATCGATCTCACCGCAACCCAAGGTCTTCAAAGCCATTAGAGAGAAGGGCTTGGTCCAACAAAAGAAAACACTTGGGGGCAAGGGGGCTAGTCCCCGTTCCTTGTAATCATGAATTTCCTATTTTGGAATGTGCGTGGAGGTAATGGCCCTGACTGCGCACTTATGATTAGGGGGCGAATAAAGGAGGCATGCGCGGATGTAGTGTGCCTCGTGGAACACAAAGTGAAGCTTAAGAAACTTGAGAGGTTCAAGAAGGCGGTTTGGCCGCATGCATTGGTGGCGAATAGTTTGATTGTGGACTCCGAGAGAATCCTTTTTTTGTGGAACAAGCAAGTGCTAGATCTTCATGTTACGTTTGAGAAAAATCAACTTCTCCACTTCAAAGGATGCACGAAAAAAGAGGGTTGGCATTTTTAGTTCACCGCAATTTATGGAGAGAACGGGCACATGGAAAGGCGAGGTTTGTGGGAATACCTTGCATCCGTAGCACCCAATGCCTCAAAACCATGGATCGTAGGAGGGGACTTCAATTGCATTCGAATGTCAAGCGAAAAGCGTGGAGGAGGAGGGGCAAATGAAGTTGCCATGAAGGAGTTCAATTAGTGTATCGACGCACTTCAACTTCTAGAGATGCCCTCGACCGGGGGAGAATTCACGTGGTCCAACTCTTCCGAAGGGGAAGCATGCATTGAGACACGGATTGATCGCATTCTCATGACAAATGCTTGGTTAGAGATGTTCTCGGACTCCTTCTATGTGGTGGGGGAGAAAGATTTGAGTGATCACACCATACTCACATTGAATACGGATGGGAGAGGGGTGAGGAAAAAGAAAAGTTTAGATTTGAGAACCATTGGGCCGAACATGAGGAGTTTCGAGGAGTGGTCGAAGAAGCTTGGTCCACTCTTATAAATTGCACGCCTATGTTTCGAATAGTTGCGAAGCTCAAGTTGGTGAAGGAAGCTTTGAAGACTTGGAGTGGGACCGTGTTTGCCAACGTTGTGCACAAAGTGGGGGAAGCTAGAGATGTCCTTGTTTGTGCTAGAAAAAGAAGGGAGGAGCACCCTATGGATGAGATGCTCGCAAGGGAGGAAAGGACGACCAAAGATACCCTTGCTTGAGTCTTAGCTTGGGAGGAATCCATTATTAGGCAAAAGTCAATAGTCAAGTAGTTAATGGAGGGGCACCGGAATACCCGGTTCTTCCATGCGCAACTTCGTGTGAGGAGAGCCACCAATCAAGTGAGAAGAGTGTATGAGGGAGAGTACATCGTGGAGGATGAGGGCAAAATTCGAGAGGAGTTTTTACGCTATTTTTCTAACTTGTTTGATAATGGTTTTCAGGTACAACCTCTTGAACCGACAATAACTCTTCCACAACTTGATCTTGCGGAAGGGGAAGGGTTGTTGCGAACGTTGGACATGAAGGAATTGGAAGATATAGTGATGTATGCAACTGTGGACAAGGCCCCGGGACCCGATGGTTTCAATACAAAATTCTTCAAGGCCACTTGGGGTATCGTGAAGAAGGATTTGTTTAAAGTCGTAGAGTCATGCTTGTGTAGTGGAAAGATCTTGGCCGAGCTCAACTACACTTCAATCACACTCATCCCAAAGAAGAAGGCACCCACATCCGTGGAGGTTTGTAGGCCCATTTCTATATGCAACATGACGTATAGATTCATTTCCAAGGTACTAGCAAATCGTTTGAAGGGGTTGCTACCAAAGCTAGTCGGGGGAAATCAAAGTGTGTTTGTTAAAGGAAGAAGAATAAGCGACAACATCCTTCTTGCGCACGAGTTATGGCACAACCTACACCTTGGGAGCAGATGGGGGAGAATGTGTATAAAGCTAGACATCCGGAAAGCATATGACTCCATTTCATGGGTGTTCATTGATCAAGTTATGGAAAAGTTTGGGTTCCCGGAGAAGTGGAGAAAGATCATTATGGCATGCGTGAAGGCTTCCTTCGTGGTGATGGTTAATGGTGCAAACTCTCGAGCTTTTGGGATGAAGAATGGATTGAGACAAGGCGACCCTTTGGCACCCTACCTATTTGTTATGTGGATGGAGGTGTTAAGCGAGATGGTGCAACGAGCGGTGGTGGATAGGAATATCAGCCCTCTATTGTGTGGTGATGTTCCCATCTCGCATTTGCTATTTGCCGATGATGTATTGCTGTTTGCGAGGGCCACAAAGGAGGATGCACAAGCCATAAAGGAGGTACTTAAAGACTTCACGGCATGCTCGGGGCTGAGATTTAATGCATCCAAAAGTCAGATTTTTTTGGGAGGGGAAGTGCCACATAGGAATTGGATTGGGGAGTACCTAGAGATCGAATGTTTGGAGTTTCCGGTGGTGTACTTCGGACTCCCTCTATTTTCAAGAAGAATGGGGAAGAGTCATTGCATGGTGCTAATCAACAAGGTGAAGGCCAAACTAAGCACTTGGAAGCAACAATATCTCTCATTCGCTGGCCGGGGAACTCTTGAGAAATGTTCTAGTCTCACTAAGCATCTATTCGACGTCTGCCTGCCTAATCCCACGTAAAGTGTTGCAAGAAATGGAGAGTCTCATGTGCAGATTTGTGTGGGGTGGGCCGAAAAAATGGGTGGTGGTTACTTGGAAAGACGTATGTACTCCTAAAGAAGAAGAGGACTTGGGCTGAGAAGACCAACAAATTGGAACTATGTAGGTCTTCTACGACTCTTTTGGCTCGTGGTAGAGGATGGGAACTCCCTTTGGGTGAAGTGTGTGCGAAGAAAATATCTCAAAAATAGATCCATATGGCTCGCAAGACCACCCTCTTCTTCATCTTGGACGTGGCGTGGGCTACTTCGGGTCCGTGACATCGCAAGGAGGCATGTGCAATATAGAGTGGGGAAGACATCGAGTTCTTCCGTTATACATGGTGTGGTGAACCTTTTCATTGTGATGTTTGGGGGGAGAGGTTACATTATGAAGTGGGAGTTCCTTGGGATACAAAGGTAACTTTCTTTATTCGTGATGGGACTTGGTTTCTTCCACCACCAAGGTTGACAATTATGGAGGAGGTTTGGGGAATGATTCAACATATCCCCATTCTTGGGGGAATGGATAAGCCGCAAGGGTGGAAGGGAAGGGTGACACACTTGGGACAAAGGAAGCTTGGAAGTGGATCAAGAAGCCCGGAAATAAAGTGAGTTGGGCGGGTATGGTTTGGTACAAGCATGCTATTCCTAAGCACGCTCTTACAACTTGGCAGGCCATGAGAGGACACTTAACCACTAAAGGGCTCATGAATCAAAGGGGTGCATCACATAACCCGGGTTGTGTCCTATGTGAAGCGGCAGATGAAGACATCAAGCATCTATTTTGGGAATGCTCCTACATGAAGAAAGTTTGGGGACGGATAGTAGAGATAGTGAGCATCGGGAAGGGTTTTGCAAGGACCCTTGAGGGTGAAGCGAATAGGATACTACATGCAAGGGGAGGAAGGTTGGCTAGAGTGGTGCCGAAATGGGCCTTCAATGCAATGGTACACGAAAGTTTGCAAGAAAGGAACCGTAGAATATTTGAAGGGGATAAGAAGCGACCGGAAGATATTGTGGAGGTTGTGAAGGATGTGATTCGTTGCATGAGTGAGCAAGGAAAGAAGCTCACCAAAGATGAGGGCGAGATTAAAAGTTTTGAGATAGCGTGGCGATGAATGTAATGACATAAGTTGAGTAATGTTGGGATAGCACTAGTTGTGTGTGATATACTTGTATGTAGAATCTGGTCATGCACTTGTAGGATGCACCCGCATACCAAACAACTAAATTTGTAGGATGTACAAAATACTTAATCAATAGAATTAGAGTCTCAGCCTCCCTTTTGCTTTGCAAAAAAAAAGAGGGAGAGAACGAGAGGAGGAGCGAAGAAGGGAGAGAGGAGATAGAGTGAGAAAGAGTCCCCCCTCATTCTCATCTTCCCTCTCCTCCTCTCCTTCCCATATCTTTATCCTCTCTCTTCTCCTCCTTCTCTCCCTCTCGCTCCTCTCTTCCTTCTCTCCTTACCTTATAAGGAGAGATAGAGTGGGTAAGAGGGAGATTGAGAACGAGAAGCGGGAAGAAGAGAGAGGGGACAAGAGGGAAGGGAGAGAAGAAGAGGTAAGGAAGAAGGTGAGAGCATATAGAGATGGGAGAGTGGAGAAGAGGGAAGTAAGGAGGTGAGGTAGAGAATGAATGGGAGAGAGAAGAGGAAGAGAGGAGGATTGGGAGAGAGAGAAGGAAAGAGAGATGAGGAGAAAGGATAAGGAGAGAGGGAACGAGAGAGAAGGAGAAGAGAAAGAGGATAAGCGGGAGAATGAGAAAAGGAGAAGCGAGAGAATGTGAGAAGAGGAGAGAGAGCGAGAGAGAGAGAGAGAGGGAGAGGACAGAAAGAAGGTGAGGGGGAGAACAAGTAGAGGAAGAGAAGGAGAAGATGGAGGAGGAGGAGAGTGGTAGAGAATAGGAGAAGTGGGAAGAGAGACGGAAAGGGAGAGAGAAGAGAGATGGAGAACGAGAGATAGAGAAAGGAGAGAGAAGGAGAGTGGAGAAAAGAGGACAAGAAGAGTAGAGAGAGGAGAAGGAAGCGGGAGAGAGAAGGAGAGTACGGAAGAGGAGAGAGGGAGAGAAGGGAAAGAGAGAGAAAAGGAGAGGGAGGAGAGAGAAGTAGGGAGAGAGAGAGCGAGAGAAGGAGGAAGGAGTGGAGAAGAGGACAATAATAGGATGATAGAAAATGAAGGAGAAGGGGGAAGATGGGAGGGACAGAAGAAGGGGGAGAGGGAACGAGAGAGGTAGAGAAGAGAGAGTTGGGGAGAGTTGGGCAAGACATTCGGTTCTTCCAATATCCGTGGTGTGGCGAACCTTTTCAATGCGAGAGTTGGGGAACTCGTCTTCATCATGAATTGGGAGTGCCTTGGGATACCAAAGTGTCATACTTCATTAGAGAGGGGAAATGGAACCTCCCCCCCCCCCCCCCCCAAGATCAACGATAACGGAGGAACTCCACATGAAAATCACAAATACATGCATTTTTGGAGGTGTGGACCAGCCTATGCGCATAGAAGGGAAGGGGGCTACATTAGGAATAAAGGAAGTGTGGAAGTGGGTGCTGAAACCGGGGAGGAAGGTCACTTGGGCGGGTGTGGTTTGGCACAAGCATGTCATCCCCAAACATGCTATCACAGCTTGGCGTGCAATGAGGGGGCGCCTCTTAACAAAGAAGCTTATGAATTTACGAAGAGCAAAGTATGACCCGGTGTGTAGCCTTTGTGAGAGGGAGGAAGAGGACGTGGACAATCTCTTCTGGAGGTGTTCGTATATTAGAGGGGTGTGGACAACAGTACTCCTCCTCATGAAGCTGGGAACTAGGATTGCAAGATCCCTCGAAGCTGAAGCCACACGCCTCTCACACGCGAGAGGAACGCAGATTGCCAAGGTGGTGCGAAGGTGGGCTCTTAGTGCCATGATGCAGGAGTGCTGGCTGGAGCGAAACAGACGGATTTTCGAGGGAGAGAAGAAGGAACCAGGAGATATCGTGGTGGTAATCAAAGACATGGTTGGGTGTCTTTGGGATAAAATCAAGAAGCTTGCGGATAAAGATAGAGAGGAGCAGAATTTTCAGATCACGTGGTGCTAGGTTGGGGGACACTAGGACATGATTTTAACTACATAGTTAGAGTGATGCAATACTTGTAGTGTGTGTGGCTGGTTATGCATGTTGGCATGCCCGCGGTCTTCAAATTTTGTAACCTTGGTTCTTTGTTTTAATAAATTTAGAGGCCAACCTCCCTTTTGCTTTGCAAAAAAAAGAGGTAGAGAAGAGAGGGATGGAGGAGAGAAGACGGAGGGAGGGGGAGAGGGAGAAGAGAGAGGGGTTGAAGAAGAAGAGAGAGGGAGAGAGCGAGAGACGGAGAAGGGAAAGAGGAGGATAGAGAAGGATAAAAGGGGGAGAGAGAAGAAGAAGAGAGAAGGACAAGGAGAGAAGAAGGGGAGTAGGATAAAAAGGAGATAAAGATGAGGCGAGGGAGATGAGAGAAAGAGAAGAGAGAAGAGTGAGAGAGGAGGAGAGCGGTAGAGAAGGAGAGAAGAGAGAGGGGTAGAACGAGAGAGAAGGGAGAGAATGGGACAAGGAGAGAGGAAGGACTGGGAGAAAAAGAGAAGCGAGAGAAAGGAGAGAAGAAGAGGGAGAAGGAGAGAGGTGAGCGAGAGATAAAGACATTAGGATAAGGAGAAGAGGGACAAGGAGAAAAGGAGAGAAGGAAGAGAGAGATAGAGATTGAGACGGTGAGAGAAATGATAAGGGAGAGAGGTGGAGAAGGATAAGGAGAATGAGTGGGACGAGAAGAGGGAAGATGGGAAGAGAGTTGAAGAAGAGGGGGACAGAAGGAGAAGAGAAAGGGTTAGAGAACATTGTTGGATTCTTGGCCTTAATCTATGTTTTGATGATTTAATCAACCTAATCTTAATTATGATCATGTAGAGTAGCACACATGTTGCATTGCGTATATATTGCTTTGTGCTAACCTCTACAGGTGATCAAGACTCAAGGAAGAAAGGAAATCAAGTCAAGACATGTAATCAAGCTCTTTTAAAGACATGTATTTTGTATTTTCTTTGAGTCTTAGGAACTTGTGTAAATTGAGCATACTTGAGCTAAAATCAACTCAAACACACACTAGGTTCCTTATAGAAGTCACACATGAAATTTCACATAATTTGGACTTCAATAGATCACCCAAACATAGACCAGAAAACACTAAACCTAAACCCTAACAGTCTGCCCACATTCGGTCGACCGTAACAGACCGTTCGGTCGACCGAGTGATCATTCATCCAGTTTGTGTTTTCACTGCCCGGTTACGGTCTACCGTATATGCCCTTTTGGTCGACCGTATGAACTTATTTTTGCGACCGTTTATTTTGTCGTATTATACCCAACGGTCGTATTCGTATTAACCAAAAATACCCCACATACATTTCATTTATCGGTCGACCGAATATCTGTCCCTTGACAAACCCGAACCTCCTGGACAAAATCGCTCGACCGCAAGACCTTAGCTCGGTCGACGGAATTGATCATTGTTTGTCAACCCCAAAGTGTCTGGTGCAAATTGGTCGACCGAACCCTTTTCAGAGTTCGACCGATCACTTAAGTGTACCTAAGTCGTAGCGTTGGGTGGTCGACCGTTACCTAACCGGTTGATTTGGAATCGATTTCACCACCCCCGGTTGATTTGGAATCGATTTCACCACAACCCGAGGCGTTCAAGGTTATAAGGGAGAAGGGTTTAATGCAACAAAAGAACTCACATGGAGGTGAAGGGGCACGTCCCCCTACCTTGAAGCCATGAATCTCCTCATGTGGAATGTGCACGAAGCACATGGACCCGGGCGTGCACTCATGATAAGGGGTCGAACAAAGGAGGAAAATGCGGAAGTGGTGTGCCTTGTTGAACACAAAGTGAAGTTGAAGAAGATTGAAAGATTTAAGCGAGCAATTTGGCCGCATGCATGGGCGGCAAATAGTCATATCGTGGATTCCAGCCAAATTCTTGTCTTGTGAAATGACCAAGAGGTGGATCTAAATGTTACTTTCGAGACAACACAACTTCTACACTTCAAGGGTCAAATGAGGAGGGATGGGGTCGAGTTTGAATTCACGGCGATATATGGTGATAATGGGCAAGTTGATCGAAGGGCTTTGTGGGAGGACCTTGCTGCCATAACACCAAATGTATCCACCCCATGGATAGTGGGAGGCGACTTCAATTGCATCCGAAAGGTAAATGAAAAGCGTGGACGAGGAGGGGCGAATGAAGTTGCACTTAATGAGTTCAATAATTGTGTGGACACACTCCAACTTCTCGAGATGTCTTCAACGAGAGGAGAATTCACGTGGTCCAACTCATCCGAAGGAAGCACATGCATTGAAACTAGGATTGATGACATCTTGATGACAAATGCGTGGCCTAAGGTGTTCCCAGATTCCAACTATATTGTGGGTGAGAAAGATTTGAGCGATAATGCAATGCTCACTATGAAGACGAAAGGAAAAGGGCGAAGAAAGAAACGCATGTTCCGCTTTGAAAATCATTGGGTCAAGCATGATGACTTTCGTGAGGTGGTAGACGGGGCTTCGGCCACGCTCGTAGATGGCACTCAAATGTATCTAATTGTTGCAAAGTTGAGTGAAGTTAAGGAGGCACTCAAGCGATGGAGTGGGCTGAAATTCGGAAATATTGTCAACAAGGTGGGAGAGGCTAGGGAGGCACTTGCGGAAATCAGGAATCAAAGATTGGATAGCCCGGGGGATGTGAGCCTAGCCCATGCTGAATTGACCGCTAAAGATGTTCTTGCTCGCGTGCTTGAACGAGAGGAATCCGTCATCCGACAAAAATCGAGGATTAAGTGGTTGAAGGAGGGAGACCGGAACACCCGGTTCTTCCATGCGCGTCTTAGAGTGAGGAGCGTCACCAATCAAGTGAGGAGAGTGAGTGAGGGAGCACATTTCCATGAAGAGGAGAATGAGATCCGGGAGGCGTTTCAGCGCCATTTTGCTAACTTATTTGCTAATGATTTTCAGGTACAACCACTTAAGCCATCCATTACACTACCAGAACTTCAGTCGTGGGAGAGTGAGGGGTTATTACGTCCCTTGGAGATGAAGGAGTTAGAAGATGTCGTGTTGAATGCAAATGTGGACAAAGCACCGGGACCTGATGGATTTAACGCCAAATTCTTCAAAGCGGCATGGAGTATTGTCAAGAGGGATGTTTTCAAGGCGGTGGACTCTTGTTTGAGGAGTGGGATGTTACTGGCCCAAATAAATTACACATAAATCACACTTATTCCCAAGAAGAGGGTACCTACAACGGTTGAAGAATAGAGGCCTATAGCATTGTCTAACATGTTATATCGCTATATCTCAAAGGTACTAGCTAATCGGTTGAAAGGATTGCTACCAAGGCTAGTGGGAGAAAATAAAAGTGCTTTTGTTCATGGTAGAAGAATTAGTGACAACATACTCGTTGCACATGAACTTTGTCACAACCTCCATCTTGTGAAAGGAGAAGGCCGAATGTGCATCAAACTCGACATTCGAAAGGCATATGACTCCATCTCATGGGCATTCCTTGACCAATTGCTGAAGCGTTTTTGTTTCCCGGATAAGTGGAGGAAAACCATCATAGCATGTGTGAAGGCCTCCTTTGTGGTAACGGTTAATGGAGCTAACTCTAAACCTTTTGGGGCGAAGAATGGGTTGAGGCAAGGGGACCCATTAGCTCCCTATCTTTTTGTCTTGTGCATGGAGGTATTAAGCGAGATGGTGAAGATGGCGGTAAGAGAAAAGAAGATAGAACCTCTAGCTTGTGGAGATATTGGTGTATCACATTTGATGTTTGCCGATGACGTCCTCTTCTTTGCAAAGGCCACCAAGGAAAATGCCAAAGCAATAAAGGAGGTCCTTGAGGAGTTTACAACGTTCTCGGAGATGAGATTCAATGCATCCAAAAGTCAAATATTTATGGGAGGAAACGTCCTACATGGGGAGTGGATCATGGAGCACCTTGGCATCGAGTGTATAGATTTCCAGGTGGTTTACCTTGGTTTACCACTCTTCTCAGGATGGATGGGCAGAAATCATTGTTTGACACTTATCAACAAGGTTGAGCACATGGCAACAAAAAATTCTATCCATAGCCGGGCGGGTGGAGCTTGTTAGAAGTGTTCTCACCTCATTTAGTATTTATTGGACATCCGCTTTCCTTGTCCCAAGGAGTGTTTTACAAGAAATTGATAGCCTCATGAGTAGATTCATTTGGGGGGGGGCAAAGAAGTGGGTGGCGGTAGCTTGGAGAGATGTTTGTACACCTAAACATGAAGGAGGCCTTGGGCTTAAAAGACTAGTGGAGTGGAATGATGTGGGACTTCTACGTTTGCTTTGGCTTGTTGTGGAATATCGTAACACGCTATGGGTGAAGAGCATGCGACACAAATACTTGAAGAACCGTTCTATATGGCTTGCTAGGCCGCCATCCACCTCCTCTTCGGCGTGGCGTGGAATTCTCTGAGTCTGGGAGATTGCTAGTAGACATGTTCGATACCAAGTGGGGGATGGGGAGGCAATACAAGTTTTCCATTATCCTTGGTGTGGAACACCAATCCAATCCGAGCCATGGGGTGAGTGGTTACACGATGATTTGGGTATACCTTGGGACACTAAAGTCTCTTATTTCATTCGTGATGTGGAATGGAACTTCTCTTTCCCACGATCAGGAATTATGGAGGAGCTATGGGCCAAGATTAGATGTATACCCATTGTTGGTGGAGGGGACAAACCGATTAGGTTAAACGGAAGTGGAGATAAACTTGGAATGAAGGAAGTGTGGGGATGGGTGAAGGCACCGGGAAACAAAGTGGCTTGGGCAGATTTTGTGTGGCACAAATATGCTATCCCGAAACATGCAGTCACAGCATAGAGAGCAATGAGGGGTCGCCTTGTTACCAAACAACTCATGAATCAAAGAGGGGGCAGCTACGATCCGATGTGTGTGCTATGTGAGGAGATGGATGAGGACATCACTCAACTTTTTTGGGGTTGCACCTTCACAAAAGAGGTATGGGGACAACTCCTAGATATTATAAAACTTGGTCACCGCATAGCAAACACTCTTGAAGGAGAAGCTACACGAGTGAGTCATGCTCGAGGATGAACGATGGAAAGAGTGGCACGAAGATGGGCACTAAATGCCACGATTCACGATGTTGGCAAGAATGCAATAGAAGAAGCTTTGATAGAGAGAAAAAGTGGCTGGTGGACATCATGGGTTGCATCGAAGACATTATCCGGTGCATGGGAGAACATGTGAAGGCACTAGCCAAAGACAATGAGGAACTTCAGCAATTCGAGAAGATATGGACGTAGGCTAGGAAGAGTAGGCAATTAAACTAGACTCATGGTTGTATGTAATACTTAGTATGGGTAGCCGGTTATGCATGTAGCATAAACCCACAGACCAAAACACTCAAATTTTGTAGGTTGTAAACAAAACTTCATTAATACAATTCGAGGCTAAGCCTCCCTTTTGCTTTTGCAAAAAAAAAGAAGAAGAAGGGGGAGAGGGAATGAGAGAGGTAGAGAAGAGAGGGAAGGAGGAGAGAAGAGGGAGAGCATGGGAGAGGGAAGTAGAGGGGAGAGGGAGAAGAGAGAGGGGTTGAAGAAGGAGAGAGAGGGAAAGAGCGAGCGAGAGAAGGAGAAGGGAAAGAGGAGGATAGAGAAGGATAAAAGAGGGAGAGAGAAGAAGAAAAGAGAAGGATAAGGAGAGAAGAAGGGGAACGGGATAAGCAGGAGAGAGAGGTGAGGCGAGGGAGATGAGAGAAAGATAAGAGGGAAGAGTGAGAGAGAAGGAGAGCGGTAGAGAAGGAGAGAAGAGAGAGGGGTAGAACGAGAGAGAAGGGGAGAATGAGACGAGGAGAGAAGAAGGAGTGGGAGAAAAAGAGAAGAGAGAGAATGGAGAGAAGAAGAGGGAGAATGAGAGAGGAGAGAGAATGATAAAGATAATGGGATAAGGAGAACAGGAACAAGGAGAGAGGGAGAGAAGGAAGAGAGAGAAAGAGATAGAGACGGTGAGAGAAACGATAAGGGAGAGAGGTGGAGAAGGATAAGGAGAAAAAGTGGGCAGAGAAGAGGAAAGATGGGAAGAGAACTGAAGAAGAGGGGGAGAGAAGGACAGAGAAGGAGAAGAGAGAGGGGTAGACAACATAGGAGAAGAGAGAAGGATAGAGGTAGAGAAGAGAGAATATGGATAAGGATAGGGAGAGAAGAGAGAAGGAGAATAGAAAAGAGGAGGGATATAGAGAGAGAAGGAGAGGAGAAGGAGGGAGTGGAGGAGAGGGAGAGAGATAAGGAGAAAGAAGAGAGGAGAGAGAGATAAGAATAAGGATAAGGAGAGAGGGAAATGGAGAAAAGGAGAGGGAGAGGGGGAGATAGAGAAGGGAAGGTGAGAGAAAAAAGGAGAGGGAGAAGGAGAAGGAGAAGAGAGGGGGAACTAAAGGAGATGAAGGGATAAGAGGGGAGAGAGAGAAAAGGAGGCAGAAGGAGAGGAGAGGAAGAGAGGGGAGGGGAGAGAGACGGAGAAGAGAGAGGGAACGAGAGGAGATGGAGGGATAGGAGGAGAGAGCGGAGAAGGAGGGAGAAGGAGATAGAGCGAGAGGGAGGGAGAGAGAAGGAGAGGACGAGATGGGAGGAGAGACAGGGAGGAGAGGAGAGAGAGAGAAGAGGAAGCAGAGAGGGGGAACAAGAGAGGAGGTGAGAGGGAGCAAGAGAATGAGAGGTGGATAGAGAAGGAAAGGAGGAGAAGAGGGAAGGGGAAGGGGAAGGGAATGAGATAGAGAAGGGAGAGTGGAGATAGAGAAGGAGAGAGAGAAGGAGAGATAGAGGAGGAGAGAGGAAATGAGAGAGGAGGAGAGGGGAAAGAGAAGGAGGGAGGAGGAGAGAAGTGAGAGAAGGGAGAGAGATAGAAAGGCGAGTAGAGGGAAGAGAAAAGGATAGGAGGGAGAAGGAGAGAGAGGGTACGGAGAGGGAAGAAGTGGGAGAAGGGGATAGGAGAAGGGACAGAGAGGGAGAGAACGAGAAGAGGAGCGAAGTAGGGAAATAGGAGATAGAGGGAGAAGGAGTCCCCCCTTATTCCCATCTTCCCTCTCGTCCTCCCATTCCCTTCTCTTTATCCTCTCTCTTCTTCCCCTTCTCTCCCTCTCGCTCCTCTCTTCCTTCTCTCCTTACCTTATAAGTAGATGGGAGAGGGAGAAGGGAGAAGAACGGGGAGGGAGAAGAGAGAGGGGGTGACGAAGGAGAGAGAGAGGGAGAGAGCGAGCGAGAGAAGGAGAAGGGAAAGTGGAGGATAGAGAAGGATGAAAGGGGGAGAGAGAAGAAGAAGAGAGAAGGATAAGGAGAGAACAAGGGGAGCGGGATAAGAGGAAGATAGAGATGAGAGAAAGAGAAGAGGGAAGAGTGAGAGAGAAGGAGAGCGGTAGAGAAGGAGAGAAGAGAGAGGGGTAGAACGAGAGAGAAGGGAGAGAATGGGACGAGGAGAGAGGAAGGAGTGGGAGAAAAAGAGAAGTGAGAGAAGGGAGGGAAGAAGAGGGAGAATGAGAGAGGTGAGAGGAGAGAGAGATAAATAGAATGGGATAAGGAGAAGACGGACAAGGAGAGAGGGAGAGAAGGAAGAGAGAGAAAGAGAGAGACGGTGACAGAAATGATAAGGGAGAGAGGTCGAGAAGGATAAGGAGAATGAGTGGGCAGAGAAGAGGGAAGATGGGAAGAGGGCTGAAGAAGAGGGGGAGAGAAGGAGAAGAGAGAGGGGTAGCCAACATAGGAGAAGAGAGAAGGGAGCAAGAGAGAAGAATAGAGGCAGAGAAGAGAGAATAGGGATAAGAATAAGGATAAGGAGAGAAGAGAGAAGGAGAATAGAAAAGAGGAGGGAGAGAGAAGAGACAGGAGGGAGAGAGAGCGAGAGAAGGGTGAGAGAAATGATCAGGGAGAGTGGTGGAGAAGGAGAATGAGTGGGCGGAGAAGAGGGAATATGGGAAGAGAGGGAAGAAGAAGAGGGGGAGAGAATGAGAGAGAAGGAGAAGAGACAAGGAGGCGACAGAGAGAAGGAAAAAGGCAGAGAAGAGAGAATAGGGATAAGGATAATGAGAGAAGAAGAATAGAAAAGAGGTGGGAGAGAGAAGAGACAGGAGGGAGAGAAGGAGGAGGAGAAGGAGGGAGTGGAGGAAAGGGATAAGAGGAGAGAGAAAAGGAGAAAGAAGAGAGGAAAGTGGAGAGGAGAGAGATATAAAAATAGGGAGAAGGAGAGAGGGAAATAGAGAAGGGAAGGTGAGATAAATAAGGAGACGGAGATAAAGACAAGAGAGGGGGAACTAGAGGAGATGAATGGAGAAGAGGAGAGAGAGAGAAGAGGAGCGGAGAGGAAGAGAGGGGAGGGAATAGAGAAGGAGAAGAACGAGGGAACGAGAGGAGACAGAGTGATAAGAGGAGAGAGCGGAGAAGGAGAGAGAGCTGGAGGGAGAGAGAGAAGTAGAGGACGAGATGGGAGGAGAGAGAGGGAGAAGAGGGGGGAAAGAGAAGAGGAAGGAGAGAGGGGGAACAAGAGAGGAGGTGAGAGGGAGCAAGAGAATGAGAGGTGGATAGAGAAGGAAATGAGGAGAAGGGGGAGGGGGAAGGGAACGAGATAGAGAAGGGAGAGTGGAGATTGAGAAGGAGAGAGAGAAGGACAGATAGAGGAGGAGAGAGGAAACGAGAGAGGAGGAGAGGGATATGGAGGAAGAGATGGGGAGAGGAGGAGAGAAGGGAGAGATAGAGAGAGAGAAAGGAGAGTAGAGGGAAGAGAAGAGGATAGGAGGGAGAAGGAGAGAGAGGGTAAGGAGAGGGAAGAAGAGGGAGAAGGGGAGAGGAGAAGGGAGAGAGAGTGAGAGAACGAGAAGAGGACCGAAGAATGGAAAGACGAGATAGAGGGAGAAGGAGTCCTCCCTCATACTCCTCTTCCCTCTCCTCCTCTCATTCCCTTCTCTTTATCCTCTCTGTTCTTCTTCTCCTTCTCTCCCTCTCGCTCCTCTCTTCCTTCTCTCCTTACCTTATACGGAGAGATGGAGATGGTCGGATGAAGATAGAGAACGAGAAGAGGGAAGAAGAGAGAGGGGAAAAGAGGGAAGGGAGAGAAGAAGAGGTAAGGAAGAAGGAGAGAGGAGATAGAGAAGGTAGAGTGGAGGAGAGGGATGTAAAGAGGCGAGGTAGAGAAGGAGAGGGAGAGAGAAGAGGAAGAGAGGAGGATTGGGAGAGAGAGAAGGAAAGAGAGATAAAGAGAAAGGATAAGGAGAGAGGGAACGAGAGAGAAGGAGAAGAGAAAGAGGATAAGAGGGAGAATGAGAAAAGAAGAAGTGAGAGAATGTGAGAAGAGGGAGAGAGCGAGAGAGAGAGGCATAAGAGGGAGAGGACAGAAAGAAGGTGAGGGTGAGAACAAGTAGAGGAAGAGAAGGAGAAGAGGGAGGAGGAGGAGAGTGGTAGAGAAGAGGAGACGTGGGAAGAGATAGGGAAAGGGAGAAAGAGGAGAGATGGAGAACGAGAGATAGAGAAGGGAGAGACAAGGAGAGTGGAGAAGAGAGGACAAGAAGAGCAGAAAGAAACGGGAGAGAGAACGAGAGTAGGGAAGAGAAGAGAGGGAGAGAGAAGGGAAAGTGATAGAAAATGAGAGGGAGGAGAGAGAAGTAGGGAGAGAGAGCGAGAGTAGGAGGAAGGAGTGGAGAAGAGGACAAGAGGAAGATAGAAAATGAAGGAGAAGAGGGAAGAGGGGAGGGAGAGAACAAGGGGGAGTGGGAATGCGAGACGTAGAGAAGAGAGGGAAGGAGGAGAGAAGAGGGAGAGAGTAGCACAAGGATGTAGAGGGGAGAGGGAGAAGGGAGAGGAAGGGCGAGGGAGAAGAGAGAGGGGGTGAAGAAGGAGTGGGAGAGAGGGAGAGAGCGAGCGAGAGAAGGAGAAGGGAAATAGGAGGATAAAGAAGGATTAAAGGGGAAAAGAGAAGAAGAAGAGAGAACATTCTCCCACAGCTCCGGCTGGAGGAAGGGAGAATCCTCACCCAAAAGCTGGAATTAAAAGTGATTGAAGAGGTAGTGTTACATGCAAATGTGGACAAGGCACCGGTCCCCAATGACTTCAACGCAAAGTTCTTCAAGACCACGTGGGACACCATCAAAGGAGACGTGTTTCGGGCCATGAACTCCTGTTTGGACAGCGGAAGAGTGCTAACCCAATGGAACTCTACCTCAATCACCATCATCCTGAAGAAGAAGGCACCGAATTTGGTAGAGGATTATCGTCCTATTGCTCTATGCAACATGACCTACAGGTTCACCTCCAAAGTGCTTGCAAACCGTATGAAGGGGCTGCTACGAAGACTTATTGGGGAGAACCAAAGTGCTTTTTGAAGGGAATGTGTTCTAAAAGTTTTACTTTTAAATGTCAATTGTTATGAATTTAATGAGAAATCATTTTGTTCCTTCTTTATGTTATTCGTCTTTTAGAAGTGTTAAGGAAGAGGCTCTTGGTCCTTAACCGTAGAGCTCTAAAAGATATTGGTTTACATAAAACAAAAAAATTATTCGCAAGCATGGTAATTAACATGGGACATTAATTACCGAGTTAAGATTGTCGTGTTGGTCATAGATCATTGTAGCTCTACAAGTGAGTGACAACACGGGTACACAAAAGAGGAAAATAGTACTTTTGTATACTGAATTGACCTAGCAAGTAAAATATTATAGAAATGTGTTTCTGTGTCATTAATATTTTACTGTGTCTTTGGTCCTTTGATATGAGACTTATATCCGATTGCTTAAGGAGTGCTTAATTAGACTAGTGTCTTAAGCTATCAATGAGTGTAGTGCAAAGTCATTAGTTGGTTAAGTATGACTTTTGTTGGAGAAGATAGTTAGTCAAAAGATTATCATTGCCCCTCTTAATTGAGTGATGATATGAGTGGGCCCCTTGATAAAGCAAAGTTATAATGTGCACAATGTGATTTGAGTTAAGTCACATATTTATAACTACCTTAAAGAGATCAAGAAATGAATACTAATACAAAGATGACACAATACTACTTTGTGTGTATTCTTAATATCATGAGGCAAGGAACGGACACAAGTGGTGCACTCCATCACTAAATGGATCGGGTTTTGATTCGAGTGGAATTAAGACATCTAACTAATTGGGAGCTATAATGTGTAGCTAGATACCGCTTATAGCTTGTGATATTAAGCTCTTAATATCACTGTCAACTTAGTTTATATCCTCCCATAGGTCACACCACAAAACTGGGAAACGAGAAATGGGGATTTTGAGTTGATAAGATGTGTCGGGTTTCATTTAGAAAATATGACATATGGGGTGAACAAGCAAAATCAAAAATATATCGTGATTAATAACATAACTAGAATCTAAATTAAAATTCATATGTGATGTAAATATTATGGGGTCTAATGATTTATCATTACATAGGATAATATGTTATATAAGTTGTGAATTTACTACTACTCCCGAAATGTCAAATTTTGTAAGGGTTAAACCGAAATTTGGCAAGTCTGCAGTACTGTGCACAAACGGTCGACCGGTTAACAGTAAACGGTCGACCGATCGGTGCACGGTCGACCGGACACGTCTCGACCGATAAAGGGAATTTTCGTCTGTTCGGAATGGTCGACTTAATCTATTGGTCGGTCGACCGAACTTTGGGATGAAATATTTTATTGTTGCAAACGGTTGACCGAATGTCCAACGGTCGACCGAAACTTGGTTCAAGCGGTCGACCGAACCTTCAAACGGTCGACCGGTCCAGACGGTTATCTGCATAATTACTTTAAGAATTAATTAGATCATGCATGGAATTGGTGCATAATTGATTTAATTCGTGGCTAAGATTATTTGTTAAATGGATGGTTAGATGGAAGTTTGCATGAAATCATGGGCAAGAGGTTGCACATGAATAGGTAATTTGGAGAGAACTTATAAATACAAGTTTATCTCATTACCTCATTAATTAATTCATTTTTTTCTCATGCAAAAATCTCTGTACATAATTCTCCACGAAATTGTCTTAATTCTTAAGATTAGTTTTAGTTTTCAGAGATCTTCTTCTCAAGGGAACTAAAGAGGGGTTAGTAATTGGATTCTAAACCCTATTGGAGATTGAGAGGCTAGCTCTTCTCTCTCCAATCTCGTTTAGAGTTTGGTGAATACTCGGAGGCAATCCACCGGGCGATTCGAGCGGCAACGCGACTCCAGATCTTCAAGAGGTTTTAGAGAACCTCTTGGTATGATCCTCTTTACAATTGTTTGTTTGTTCTAAAGCATGTTAAATAATTAGGACAAACAAATGCATGTCTATATGAAAATCGAAGAAAATATGAATGTTTCGATCCTATATGTTTATAAAATTTCGAAAATATATACATACTATAGGACACGAAATCCAACAGTGTTATCAGATTTTTGGATTCATATTATCTTTGATTTAGACTATAAAATCAATCTAGGCTACCATCCGGAATCAAAACAATTCGGTTTTATGTCTTTTTCGAGTTTTTCGATGTTTTGTTGATAAAATTCAAATAAATTCGTTTTGATGGTTTATATGTTTTAAAACATCACACATGATTGTTAGAATTGAAATTTAGACATTTGTCTAATTTATAGAATTTTCGTTTCATTTTAAATGATTATTTTATAAAGGAATCAACAAAACCGAAAAGGACTAAAGTTCATCTTTCCTTTTGGAAATTGGATGAACGACGGTTAAAAATAATTAATTTTGAACTATGGATGCATGAAAATTATTTTAATGGATTTCAAATGATTTTTCTAGAATTGTTTGATTTTAGATGCTTGATAATCTAGATTAAATAGTTTAGATTGGACATGCGTGTATGCGTTGCTCGAGTTGTCTTTGCAGGAATTGTGCGTTTATATGTTCCAAATCAACGCGTATGAATGATTGTAATTATTATTATACAGGGGCTTATTTATATGTAAAAGCCAAATTCTCTCTTTCTATCTTTAGATAATTCCATTGCATTTGAGAGGTTTCTACATAGGACTTGCACTAGTCGGTTTTTATCGAATGTGAGGAGCATGTTTATTTTCTGTAAAATCTACATCTCCGGTGCAAGAGGAAGTCGGCGTTGTAGCACATCGATCGAGGATCGAGGATCAAGGATCAAAGGGAACATATAAACTCACACGTTGTGGATTGTGTGAATGGTTTAATTTCTGTTTTTAATTTCTGCTATGCATGTGATGAATGTGATTGAATGTTAGGATGTGTATGAATGATAATATGCATGATAACCTAAAATTCTGAATCGCAAGTTAATACATGAAATTGTCCAACAAAAATTAAGAGTAATTTTCCTTCTTATTTCATCCACTAGCAGCCATCGATCGATGGATACTCTGCTCGCCCTTAGCGGGAGATAGCTCCCTCCATCTTTCGGAATAGTGGGAGATATAATGGTTGTCTATTGTTGTGCCACGATAAGATATATGAGGTGCGTTTCACCCTAGTGAACCCCAAGTTTGTTTAGTTGTGAATACAATGGATAAACGTATCTCGTATCAAATGAAAATAAGTTTTCTTAACATTACCTAGAGCCCTAGCTCGGTTTTGGGAAAGAGTTTTTCTTACGAGGATAGGTCGTATTCCCTCATAATTAAAACGACAAGAATCACAAGAGTTTGAAGATGCTAATGTTGCTAAAATTCAAAAAGGTTGTGATTAGAAAATGTTTTTCTTACCTTGATATTGTAATGTATTCGATAACCCTTTGCTAGTCTATATTACAATTGATGGGATCTTGGATTGTTGCATTTATGGGTTTTTTTTTATTTGCAGCATTTACATTTGTATGTATGTATAAACATAAAATTGGCATTAAAATCCTGTATCATTTATTTTGTAGAAAAATGTCGAACATCCAACCTACCGTACTATCCATGATAGAAAAACACCATTTAGGAAATGATGGCTCAAACTTCATTAGTTGGCAACTCAAACTCAACATCGTGTTAAAGTTTGAGAAACTGTCTCACATTTTGGAAGGTCCAATCCCAAAATGGAATGAGAGATTAACAGATGAAGAGAAAGAGGCTAAGGCAAGTGGGAAGACCAAGAGAACCAAGTTCACGGTCTTATGCTAGCATCCATGGGTGACTCGCTTCAAGCGAAATACTTGGATTCGAAACCGAAGAAGACCATGGAGGCTTTATCTAAGATGTTCATGGATAGTGCCCGAAAGGAGTGTTATAAGACCACCATCGCACTCACAAGGTGCCATATGGCGGAGGGAACATCGGTATCCATGCATTTTCTCACGATGCAAGGGTACCTTGAGAAGTTGGCAAAGCTCTCTTCACCAATGCCCAAGGACATTGCTGAAGATATGATTCTTGGCTCTCTAGCCCCGTCCTTCAAGGACTTTGTGATGCACTATCACGTGCGTGAAAAAGGGGTGAGTCTTGAGGAGCTGCACAATGCTCTCAAAACTGCTGAAGTTGACATGGGCAAGGGTAGGGACAAGCAAGTCCTTGCCGTCCATGGGAGGAGCCAAAAGATTGGTAAAGGAAATGGCAAATCTACCAAAAGTGGTTCAATCAAGAGCAAGGGAGTAGGAGGTGCTCGTGCGAGTGCCTCGAGGGGGAAATCTCAGAAATCTCCAACTCCCAATACGGAGTGCTTTCACTGCGGTGAAAAAGGACACATCCGGCCAAATTGCCCCAAGTACAAGGAAGACCTTCACAACGGAGTGATTGAACGTCGGCGCCCCAAAAAGGTCAAAGGTATATTTGTTATTGAAATAAATTTAGCCACCTCTATCCAGGATTGGGTAATTGATACCGGATGTTGTGCTCACATAGTTTCTAATGTGCAGCTACCCACGGATAGGAAGGAACTCGCAAGGAATGAGATAGAATTGAAGGTCGGAAATGGTGTGAACGTTTCTACGGTTGCACAAGGTTCTGTGGTGCTTCAATTATGTAGTGGTTTAAATTTATGTCTAAAGAATATTTATTATGTGCCTTCGATTAGCAAGAATATTATTTCTGTATCATGTTTGGATATGGATAATTTTAATATAAATATTTCAAATTCTTGTTTATCTATATCGAAGAATGGTGTTTTCTATGCAAATGCATTCATAAGGAATGGTCTCTATTTGCTTGAATTGAATAATAAACAAATCATTAATATCAATAACAAAAGACTTAAGACCACTCACGAGATTGATACTCTCTTGTGGCACTATCGTCTTGGTCACATAAATGAAAAGTGCATCAAGAAATTGCAAGAAGCTAACCTTCTTGGTCTACTTGATTTTAAATCATTGGAGACGTGCCAACCATGTTTAATGGGAAAAATGACCAAAAAGACTTTCAAGAAGAAAAGCCCAAGGGCGAGTGGCTTGTTGGATTTGATACATTCCGATGTATGCGGTCCAATGAGTACTAGTGCACGAGATGGTTTCAGGTACTTCATTACGTTCACGGATGATTATAGTCGTTATGGCTATGTTTATCTATTGAGAAACAAAAGTGAATCCTTTGACAAGTTCAAAGAATTCAAGAATGAAGTGGAGAACCAACTCGACAAGAAAATCAAGTCTCTACGAACGGATCGTGGAGGTGAGTACTTAAGTGCCGAATTTGACTCATACCTAAAGGAGTTTGGTATTGTACCTTAAGTCACCCCTCCCGGTACACCTCAATGGAATGGGGTATCCGAAAGAAGGAATAGGACATTGCTCGACATGGTTCGATCAATGATGAGTCATGCGGAATTACCTCTTTACTTTTAGAGTTATGCACAAAAACTGCGGCTTACACACTAAATAATGTTCCATCCAAATCCGTGGAGAAAACTCCTTATGAGCTATGGAGTGGTAAAACACCTAAGCTAAATTTTCTCAAGATTTGGGGTTGTGAGGCTTACGTCAAGAAATTGATGTCGACCAAACTTCAACCAGAAGCGGATAAGTGCTTCTTTATTGGTTATCCTCGTCAGACAAGAGGATACTACTTTTGGCATATAACCTCCAATCGAGTGATTGTAGAGAGGGATGCCACATTTCTGGAAAAGGAATTCCTGGAAAGAATAAAAAGTAGTGGGACTAGGGTTGTGCTTGAGGAAACTCAAGATACTCTACAAGATGATGACATGAATAATGACATTCAAGATCATGAAGGCCCAACCGAGATTCCTTTGGTTAGTGGGAGCGTGAATGAGAGACCATCAAAAGAAATTGTGAGAGAATCTCAATCATCCCCACCAAGTGTACGTTCAAGAGTTGAACACGAACCCACTCCTCAAGAAATTGTGGAAGAAGTTCGAGAGACGCGAGAAGAACCAAAAGAACTAAGAAGGTCAACGAGGGAAAGGAAGAAACCCGACTTGTATCTGGGACTTCATGAAATCATGATACTTGATACCAATGATCCCTTGACCTTCCAAGAAGCAATGGAAAGGGAAGACTCCAAACTATGGCTGAAGGCCATGGAATCCGAAATAGAATCCATGTATGATAATCAAGTGTGGAACTTGGTTGACCTTCCTCAAGGGAAAAAGGTCATTCAAAATAAATGGGTTTTTAAGAGTAAGATGGAAATGGATGGAAACTTGACAACCTACAAAGCGAGGCTTGTAGCAAAAGGTTTCACTCAAGTTCAAGGAATTGACTATGATGAAACTTTTTCACCGGTTGCCATGTTCAAGTCTATTCGGATTATGCTCGCTATTGCCGCATTTCATGATTATGAAATATGGCAAATGGATGTCAAAACGGCGTTCCTTAATGGGAACTTGGAGGAGGATGTGTACATGGTACAACCTCAAGGTTTTGAAGATCCAAAGAATAGCGAGAAAGTATGCAAGCTTCAAAGATCAATTTATGGATTGAAGCAAGCATCAAGGAGTTGGAACAAACGCTTTGACGAGGAAGTGAAGAAGCTTCACTTCATTCAAAGTAAGGAAGAACCTTGTATATACAAGAAGGTTAGTGGGAGCCATGTAGTATTCCTAATCTTATATGTCGATGACATATTGCTCATGGGCAATCATATTCCTTTACTTGAGCAAACGAGAAGTTCATTGAAATCTGCATTCTCAATGAAAGATATGGGTGAGGCTCAATACATCTTGGGAATGAAGATATATTGAGATAGATCACGCAGACTAATTGGCATCAGTCAACGCACATACATTGACAAGGTCTTGGAAAGGTTCAAGATGAACAACTCCAAAAAGGGCAGTGTGCCAATGAGTATGGGTGTGCAACTTAAGAAGTCTCAACGTGCGCAATCACGTAAGGACTTAGAGTACATGAAGGATGTCCCTTATGCTTCGGCAATTGGGTCGATCATGTACGCGATGACATGCACAAGACCCGATGTCTCGTATGCTCTAAGCGTGACAAGTCGTCACCAATCCAACGTAGGTCCTGAGCATTGGACTGCGGTCAAGAATATCCTGAAGTACCTTAACCAGACTAAGGATAACATTCTTGTTTATGGAGGACAAAGGGAATTGATAGCCGAGGGTTACTCGGATGCGAGTTTCATAAGTGATCCACACGATAGAAGGTCGCAATCAGGATACATATTTCTTCTGAATGGTGGAGCTGTGAGTTGGCGTAGCTGGAAGCAAACCACTACGGCTGATTCAACCACTGCTTCAGAAGTAATGGCCGTCGCTGAAGCGAGGAAGGAAGGAGTGTGGATCAAGAAGTTCCTTGAAGAGCTTGGAGTAGTTTCCACGAGCGAGGGACCCATTGAGCTATTTTGCGATAATAGTGCATCTATCTCCCAAATCAAGGATCCTAGATCACACCACAAAGTGAAGTACATGGATCGTAAGTACTTTGTGATGCGTGACCTCATCGACGAAGGCAAAATAAATCTTTTATGGGTGGACACCAACAGCAACACAGTTGATCCTTTCACAAAACCCTTATCCCAAGCCAAGGGCAAAATGCATTTCGAGTCCATAAGATTGAGGAACCATGTAGATTGGCTTGATGATTGATATGTAATGGGGTTTACCCTAGTTATTATTGTTTTTATACATTGAGTATGTATGTGAAAGGAAACTTTAATAACAAGTGGGAGATTGAAGGAAATGTGTTCTAAAAGTTTTACTTTTAAATGTCAATTGTTATGAATTGAATGAGAAATCATTTTGTTCCTTGTTTATGTTATTCGTCTTTTAGAAGTGTTAAGGAAGAGGGTCTTTGTCCTTAACCGTAGAGCACTAAAAGATATTGGTTTACATAAAACAAAAGATATTCGCAATCATGGTAATTAACATGGGACATTAATTACCGAGTTAAGATTGTCGTGTTGGTCATAGATCATTGTAGCTTTACAAGTGAGTGACAACACGGGAAAACAAAAGGGGAAAATAGTATTTTGTATATTGAATTGACCTAACAAGTAAAATATTATAGAAATGTGTTTCTGTGTCATTAATATTTTACTGTGTCTTTGGTCCTTTGATATGAGACTTATATCCGATCGCTTATGGAGTGCTTAATTTGACTAGTGTCTTAAGCTATCAATGAGTGTAGTGCAAATGCATTAGTTGATTAAGTATGACTTTTGTTGGAGAAGATAGTTAGTCAAAAGATTATTATTGCCCCTCTTAATTGAGTGATGATATTAGTGGGCCCCTTGATAAAGCAAAGTTATAATATGCACAATGTGATTTGAGTTAAGTCACATATTTATAACTTGCTTAAAGAGATCAAGAAATGAATACTAATACAAAGATGACACAATACTACTTTGTGTGTATTCTTAATATCATGAGGCAAGGGACGGACACAAATGGTGCACTCCATCACTAAATGGATCAGGTTTTGATTCGAGTGGAATTAACACAATTAACTAATTGGGAGCTATAATGTGTAGCTAGATACCGCTTATATCTTGTGATATTAAGCTCTTAATATCACTGCCAACTTAGTTTAGATCCTCCCATAGGTCACACCACAAAACTGGGAAACGAGAATGGGGATTTTGAGTTCATAAGATGTGTCGGGTTTCATTTAGAAAATATGACACATGGGGTTAACAGTACTGTGCACAAACGGTCGACCGGTTAACAGTAAACGGTCAACCGATTGGTGCACGGTCGACCGGACACGTCTCGACCGATAACAGGGCATTTTCGTCTGTTCGGAATGGTCGACCGAATCTATCGGTCGGTCGACCGAACATTGTGATGAAATATTTTATTGTTGCGAACGGTCGACCGAATGTCGAACGCTCGACCGAAACTTGGTTCGAGCGGTCGACCGAACCTTGAAACGGTCGACCGGTCCAGACGGTTATCTGCATAATTAATTTAAGAATTAATTAGATCATGCATGGAATTGGTCCATAATTGATTTAATTCGTGGCTAAGATTATTTGTTAGCAAATAATGGATGGTTAGATGGAAGTTTGCATGAAATCATGGGCAAGAGGTTGCACATGAATATGTAATTTGGAGAGAACTTATAAATACAAGTTTATTTCATTACCTCATTAACTAATTCATTATTTTCTCATGCAAAAATCTCTCTCCATAATTCTCCACGAAATTTCCTTAGTTCTTAAGATTAGTTTTAGTTTTCAGAGATCTTCTTCTCAAGGGAACAAAAGAGGGGTTAGTAATTGGAATCTAAACCCTATTGGAGATTGAGAGGCTAGCTCTTCTCTCTCCAATCTCGTTTAGAGTTTGGTGAATACTCGGAGGCAATCCACCGGGCGATTCGAGCGGAAGCGCGACTCCAGATCTTCAAGAGGTTTTAGAGAACCTCTAGGTATGATCCTCTTTACAATTGTTTGTTTGTTCTAAAGCATGTTAAATAATTAGGACAAACAAATGCATGTCTATATGAAAATCGAAGAAAATATGAATGTTTCGATCCTATATGTTTATAAAATTTCGAAAATATATACATACTATAGGGCACGAAATCCAACACTTTTGTCAAAGGAAGGCTAATCGGTGATAATATTCTCCTCACACATGAACTATGTCACAATCTACATCTAGAAAAAGGGAGGGGATGCATGTGCCTAAAGCTTGACATTAGGAAAGTGTATGACTCCATCTCATGGTCCTTCCTTGATGAGGTAATGACTCGCTCCGGTTTCCCTCTGAAGTGGAGAAGGCTGATTATGAGTTGTGTCAAAGCATCATTTATAGTGACGGTAAATTGAGCTAACTCAACCGCTTTTGCTGCGACAAATGGCTTGAGGCAAGGTGACCCCTTGGCACCGTACTTGTTTGTTATGTGTATGGAAGTCCTAACTGAGATGATAAAAAAAGCGGTGACGGATGGAAGGATTGAGCCATTATCTTGTGGGGAGGTGTCCGTTTCGCACTTGCTCTTCGCCGATGACGTCCTAGTCTTTGCTAGTGCAACTAAGGCAAATGCTCGGGCCATAAGGGCTGTCCTTGAGAAGTTCACGGCATGTTCCGGGCTGAGATTTAGCACGGCAAAATGTCAAGTATTCATGGGAGGGAACGTGCCCACCTTGGTATGGAACGAAAGGAATTTCCGGTGATTTACCTCGGGCTGCCATTATTCTCCGGGAGGATGGGGAGAACTCATTGTATGTCACTAGTAAACAAAGTCAAGCAAAGACTTAGCACTTGGAAGCAGAATTTCCTATCCATTGCCAGCCGGGTAGAGCTTGTGAGATGCGTGCTTGTCTCGCTTAGTATCTATTGGACCTCCGCCTTCCTTATTCCTCGGAAGGTGCTGAAAGATATTGGGAGCCTCATGGATCAATTCGTTTGGGGGGGCCAAAGAAGAGGGTTGTTGTGGCATGGAAGGATGCGTGTACACCAAAGGATGAAGGAGGGCTCGGTCTAAAGAGACTAACGAGCTGGAATGATGTGGGTCTCCTTCGATTATTGTGGCTAGTTGTGGGGGAAGGAAGCTCTCTTTGGGTAAAGTGTGTCAGAAGAAAATACCATAAAAACCGCTCTATTTGGCTAGCGAGGCCACCACCATCATCATCATGGGCATGGCGAGGGACTCTTCGAGTTCGTGACATTGCCCAACGGCACATCAAATATGACGTGGGAAATGGGCAAGAGATACCTTTCTTCCAATATCCGTGGTGTGGCGAACCATTTCAATGCGAGAGTTGGGGGGCTCGTCTTCATCATGAATTGGGAGTGCCTTGGGATACCAAAGTGTTCTACTTCATAAGAGAGGGGAAATGGAACCTCCCCCCCCCCCAAGATCAACAATAACGGAGGAAGTCCACTTGAAAATCACTAATACACGCATCCATGGAGGTGTAGACCAACCTAGGCGGATAGAAGGGAAGGGGGCTACATTAGGAATAAAGGAAGTCTGGAAATGGGTGCTGAAACCAGAGAGGAAGGTCACTTGGGCGGATGTGGTTTGGCACAAACATGCCATTCCCAAACATGCTATCACAGCTTGGCGTGCAATGAGGGGGCGCCTCTTAACAAAGAAACTTATGAATTTACGAGGAGCAAAGCATGATCCGGTGTGTAGCCTTTGTGAGAGGGAGGAAGAGGACATGGACCATCTCTTCTGGAGGTGTTCGTACATTAGAGGGGTGTGGACAACACTCCTCCTCGTCATGAAGCTGGGAACTCAGATTGCAAGATCCCTTGAAGCTGAAGCCACACGCCTCTCACACGCGAGCGGAACCCGGATTGCCAAGGTGGTGTGAAGGTGGGCTCTTTGTGCCACGATTCCTGAGTGCTAGCTGGAACGAAGGAGCCAGGAGATATCGTGGTTGTAATCAAGGACATGGTTGGGTGTCTTTGGGATAAAATCAAGAAGCTTGCGGATAAAGATAGCGAGGAGCAGAATTTTCAGATCACGTGGTGCTAGATTTTGGGATACTCGGCCATGATTTTAACTACATAGTTTGAGTTATGTAATACATCGTGGATATGGGATGCTCCAAATCCCATACCTAATGAAGTATGACACGAGAGTATGCATCGGGACCCCCATGTCGTACTGAAGCCGAACTCCACCTGGTCTACTTATAATTTGCATTCCACACCAATAGTTGTTAAGTGACACAAGCACACTCTATACTAGCTCCACTTGGCCCGCCATTGATAGAAAATTGCGCTTCCATGTTCTTAGGCATGTGCACACCTTCTCCACCAAATCCATGCAACGTTGCTTCCCAAGGCACGTTCAGAAGAGTGGCTGCACCAACTAGATGACTGGAAACTCCACCCTTTCCATCCCCAAGTGCTCGCATATCTATTGACCATGCGGTGCATCCCCTCCGATAAATACTTGGCTCTCGGTGGTATTCAATTGGAGGACAGAAGTTGCTGAAAATCGTGAGAGAACACCCTTAATAGCATGGGCATTCTCCTTAGTGGTTGCGGCAAACACAGTTACATCATCGGCAAAAAGTAAATGTGAGACCGGGACATCACCGCATTTTGTTGGCTCAATATTCGCCCTCTCTACCTCCTGGTTGATCATTCTACTAAGAACGTCCATGCACAACACAAATAAATACGGAGCAAGTGGGTCACCTTGCCTTAGTCTATTCGTTGCCCGCAATGTCTTTGAGTTTGCTCCATTTACTGTTACCCCAAAAGACACCCAAACGCATGCCATTATCCACTTCCTCCACTTGCTTGGGAACCCAAATTGCTGGAGCTTGCACCTCGTCAAGAAATGTCCAAGAGATCGAGTCATAAGCCGTCCTAAGATCCAACTTAAGGCACATGCGTCCCTTTCGTCGATTTAAATGCATGATATGACACACTTCATGCGCTAGTAGGATATTGTCACTAATTCTTCGGCCACTCACGAAAGCTCTTTGTGTTTCTCCCACCAACCTTGGCAACACCTTTTTCAGCCTATTCGCCAACCCTTTTGATAGGTACCTGTAGAGCATGTTGCATAAAGGATAGGCTTATAGTCGTCCACTACGCTTGGCGTCGCCTTCTTCGGGATTGGTGTGATAGACGTGTAGTTTACTTGAGCTATCAACTTCCCACTCCTCATGAAAGACTCCACCGCCTTGAAAATGTTTTGCTTCACCCAACTCCACAATGCTTTGAAGAATTTGGCATTGAATCCGTCGGGCCCCGATGCCTTGTCAATATTCGAGTGCATCACTACCTCCTCCAAGCCCCTTAGGTCTTGTATCTCAGCCCCTTCGAGCTGTGGAAATTGATTTGTTTGGCTATAAGTTGTACCTGAAAACCACTAGCAAACAAGTAAGAAAAATTGCACCGAAACGCCTCTCAAATTTCCTCCTCACTCTCAATGGTTTCATTTGCTTACATCACTCACCTCACATTATTGGTGTCTCTCCTCACTCGAAGGGAAGCATGGAAAAACCTAGAGTTCCGATCACCTTCACGTAACCACTTAACCCTCAATTTTTTCCTCAAAATGGACTTTTCTCCCGCTAAAGCCCAACTCAATTCATCTTTGCACCGACATCCATGTGCATGTAGTTCGACATCCCCTGGGTGTTCTACCCTTTGATTCCAGATCACTTCAAGAGCAAGTCTCGCCTCACCCACCTTTTGTTTTGGATTGCCAAACATTTCCCCACTCCATTTTTTAAATGCCTACTTCACCACTCCAAGATTTGCTACCACTCAAAATATGGGTGTCCCATCCACCAACATGGCCCAAGCCGTGCTAACCACATCCGCAAAACCCTCATGGTTGGCCCAATAATTGGCAAATCTAAACATTGCAGCCTTCTTATTCCCTTGTTTTTCCGTAGTCATGAGAAGCGGCGAATGATCACTAAGCTCCTTCTCACCCACAATATAGGAAGCTTCCAGGAGCTCCTCCGACCACGCATGAGTCATTAATATCCGATCAATACGTGTCTCAATAGAAGTCTCACATTGTGGCAAATTTGTCCATGTTAAGTCACCCCCAGTTGATGGCATCTCCATTACTTGTACATGATCAATACATGCATTGAATTCGTCCATTGCCGTCATATTGAAACCCGAGCCTCCTCTTTTCTCTCCCCGCCTTCTAATACAATTAAAGTCCCCACACACATGCCACGGGGTGGAGTCCTGAGGTGCTGCTCTCTCTAAGTCTGCCCAAAGCTTCATCCTCTCCACATGTCCATTATCTCCATACACCACCATAATGACAATTTTCTTCCCATTTCTTACGACCCTTCCTTCCACTTGTAGTAGTTGTTGTTGTATGATCGTTGTGGGTCTCTAAATCTAATCAATTTTAAGCTTAATCTCTACTTGCTTAACAAATAAAGATGCACAATGGAATTTAAACAAGCAAGCAAGTAAAGAAAGAGAAACAAGAAACCACAATGGACACGGGAATTTTATAGAGGTTCGGCCTCCCACCTACTTCCTCTCTTGCAAGCTTCGCTCGACACTTCGAGCTCCACTCACGACTTCACCACCCGCTCCCCGTTCCGGGCTGAGAGACAATGCCTTTACAATCTTCAAGCTAGCGAACAACCCTCGCCTAGCATGGAATCCTCTTCTCACATTCCGAGAAGGGTCCTTCGGGATTTCACCGGAGCCTTTACTCTTTTGACAAATGAACGTGAGTGGAACAACACTCTCTAGCTTGAGCACACTTTGAGTAGGATTTGGATATGATCAAAGATGTGGAAGTTTAAGGCTTGGAGAGTATGATTTAGAGCTTTGAGGATTGGGAGACTTCTCTCTAATGTGTTGGACAACTGTGTGTGGGAGATTTGTCTAAACAATGTGTTCACTCCTCTACTTATAAGCTCTTAAGGTGTTATAGCCGTTGTGACAAAAGTGGTAGAAGAATGTGTGAAAAACACAAAACAGAAAAGCACAGGTCACAATTCTGGTTAAGTTCGGTAGACCAAATTGGTAAAATGGTCGACCGGAATTTGTCCAGAAAAGGCGTCCAGACAGTTCAAAAAACAAACTGTCGACCGAACAAGGGGTGGTCGAACGAATAGGGCTATAACTTAAGTGATCGGTCAAACCAAGAGTGGGACAGTCGACCGATTTGGCAGTCCAGATTTATGGCCCAGGAAAGTCCAGGACAAACGGTCGACCAAAAACTAGGGAACGGCCGACCGGACACTTCCAGGCTCTATGGGTTCAAGAGATGTTTATGTTCGGTTGACCAAAATTAGGTCCAAGATCGACCGGTGGTCAAATGTATTTCTGGGCTATGGATAAAAATGTGAATACGATCGTTGGTATAATACGACAGGTCTAACGGGCAAATGACACGTGTAGATGGTTGACCAGTCGAGCAGTTAAAAGCACGATTGGTTAAAAGAACAATCGGTCGAACGAAGGTGGATCCGTCGACCAAAATTGCACAGGCAGTTCAGGTTTGTTTTAGTGATTTTCGGTCGAAGTTTGGGTGACCTATTGAAGTCCAAATGATCTGAGATTTGTGTGTGACTTCTACAAGGAAGCTAGTGTGTATGTAATTAGTTATGCACTCTAGTATGCTCAAGATTACATAGATTCCTAAGACTCAAAATAATTATAAAATTACATGTCTTCAATAGCTTGATTACATGTTTTGACTTGAATTCCTTTCTTCCTGGAGTCTTGATCCCCTGTAGATGTTATAACAAAGCAATATATATGTTATGCAATATGTGTGCTACTTTACATTGATTATTATTAAGATTAGGTTGATTAAATCATCAAAACATGGATTAAGGGCTAAAAGCCAACATTTTTGTTTCCCATGTAATATGAAGATCCACCTTTTGTTCTTCCTACATCACAAGTATTCGTCCGGAATCCACGATCATGTTGTTCTCCACCCACTTATGATTTCCCCATATAGCCCTACGGAAGTGATCAAACTTTTGTCTTCACATTGTGTTCTACGATGCACACTACATCCGTCTTTGCCTCCTGAATTTTACCCCTTATCATAAGTACGCGACCAGGGAGATTTACGCCGCGCACATTCACACAAGCACATTCATGATTTCATAGTAGGGGACTGAGATTCCTTTCCACCTCTAGTTGCCTTTTGTTGAATCACCGCTTTCTCTCGTATGGCTCTAAATGCCTCGGGTTGTGGGGATATAGAAGCCACATCGACCGGTGGCGGTGGAGATGGCCTTCTTCTTGTTTCCGACCCTCTTGTCTCATCTATTTCCCTTCCCTCGGCTTGGCCCATTTCCACCAATCCCATAAGTGCTTCATATCGACCTCCCTCCAAAGTTCCACCTTGGGTGAGGATCTTACTTGAAATCCCTTTCTCCACATCACGTGCTCTTCTCTTGGGCGACATCCACTCCTCATTTGCTTTGGTTTTGGTTGAAATTTCCTCTTCAAAAGCATGCACATAATCCCCCTCACTCACTCCCACGTCGTCCTTCTCCTTTTCCTCTTCAAAACCAAGCACATACACCCCGTCACTCACTTCAACTTCCTCATTCTCCTTCTCCTTTTCCTCAATGTTCTTATCCTTCTCCTCACCAACCCCCTTCCACTTGTGACATTATTATTTGTGCTTTCAAAAATTGGATGCCTTTTTCCACGTGGATCCCTCTTATTGGCTTCATGGCTGCCTAAAGAAGAGTCTACCCCATCATTTTTGAATTCCTCCCTCATGATTGGATCTTCCACAATGCAAACTTCACACTTTTTATGACATCTTTTCTTTCTTGTCCTTTTCCACGTGATCACTCTCATTGGCTTGAAGGCTGCCCAAGAAGAATTCACCCATCATTTTTTAAATTCCTCCTTCATGATTGGATCTTCCACAAAGAAAACTTTATTACGTTTTATAAAATCTTTTCTCTCTTGTCCTTTTCCACGTGGATCACTGATGCATTGCATCATATGTCTTTCATTTAGATTACTTTTATATCAATAAATGCTACTATGGTATGTGTTTAGTCCTATGTATCAAACATGTGTAGAATACATGTTTGGGTGTAGAATACATGTTTGGTTACATGCAAATGAGTCTTTTGCACTCGTTTATGCTCGGAAATGTTTTTGTAAATAGGACTAAATTGGGGTGGTTCCTCCATCCAGGATTATAAGATGATGAGTATGGGTCATTCCTGGCTCTATCATAGACGGCGTTGACACGCTCCATCTCAGGAGGAATGGACTCACACTCGCTTTCTACATGACCTATCCTACCACATGAATGACAGGGAACTGGACCAGATGTGGACATGTGAGGTGCACTTTGTTTGTTTTGGAGCTCAATCGAATCCATATGGAGCATTAAGGCCGCCATGCGTGCCTCGGTGGCCGTAGTGGTATCGATAGCAAATGCGGAACCCGATCTAGTTGAGTTTGCATTCGCGATACTCGCTCCTATACTAGATGATGCAGGTGGTTCCCTCACACTCTCCCATTGCATGGTTTTCTCAGCGAGGTCTTCTAGGAAGGCCCATGCCTCCCTTTCATCCTTTCCCAAGAACTCTCCTTGACACATGGACTCAAGGAGCGTTCTGGACGGGATGTGAAGACACTCATACACAATCTGACAAAGACGCCACAACTCAATGCCATGATGAGGGCACAAGGATAGTAGCTCTTTGAACCTCTCAAGATATGCATGAAATGGTTTGGTCTCATGTTGATAGAACGAATTGATTTCGTTCCTCAATTTTTGAGTCCGATGATTAGGAAAGTACTTCTTGAGGAATGCAGATTGAAACTCATCCCAAGTCCTAAAGGAATTCGCCTGGTTGCTGTACAACCACTTCTTGGCGTCATCCTTTAGTGCAAAAGGAACGAGCCTAAGATGCATGGAGTCTGTGCTAAGTTGTTGCAGCTTGAACATAGCATAGACCTCCTCAAATTCCCTAAGAAAGATATAGGGGTCACCTTTCCCAGTGAAATGAGGGAGCATGGAAATGAATTGAGGCTTAACCTCAAAATGGTTCCCATTAGCCTCTGGTAATACGATGCCTGAGGGTAGAGCGGTACGGCTCGGGTACCATCGATCACGAAGAGGAAGGAAACGACTACTAGAAGAACAGGTGGAGCAGGCGGGTCCAGCAACTGCTTCTCCTCACGGAAATTAGCAGCCATTGGACCCGAACTACGTGCGACACGAGAGGAGGAAGGCGTTGAGAAATCGATGACCGAAGCCGGATTGACAACGCTCCTCGTCAAACGACCACTCTCGTCTCGTGTCCACGAAAGCATGCACAAAGGTGCACACACACCAAAACTTTTTTTTTTCAAACAAAGAATGTACGTAGAAGAGAAGACTTGGGAACACAGGAGAGAAAGAATGACTCAGGAGAGAAGGGAAGAAGTCCTTAAGATACGGCGGATGGGTACAGGTAGAAGCACACAAGCAAACAAGGCTCAAACAATCCTAAGGTCGCTATAGGTCCTTACAGCTAGACGACGCCTAACTGCGAGGTCACACGGCCTCAACACGCCTCACCTCCCTACGACGAGGACCACAAAGCCCAGCAAGTGAGCCAAGATCCGGGGATCTCGTCTCTCCTACTATCGACAAAGTGGGCAACGCCGATCAGGTCATGACGGTCGGGACCGGATCACTCTCCTAATGCGTCCAAGATCCTTAGGGCCAATGTCTACTTGATTTAAAATTAGGCTCTTGATTAGTGTGGTTTTTGGGGCGAAGGAAAGGGTGGTGAAATCCCCCACCTTATCTTTTATGGGACAACCCCTCCTTAGTAGCATTTTGGAGTCCTAAATCTAGCAATCAACTCTCCAAACAACGCTCAACTCACACTTGTTGCAATGCACTTCCTACTAACTAATGCATGTTCATACGAAATGCATGAATGAGAGTAGAAGGTGCGTACCTCACGCCAGCTCTCAGCAACAGAAAATAAAGCTAAGATAAAAGACAATCTAAATGCCTAAGTCACATACATGATGCATGGCCTAAACAAAAAGAATGCCTAATCTTTTGCTTTGAGTTTTAGGGTCCAAGTTGCTTAAAGGAGGTTTGATTATTGATCTGGGAATGAACTATAAGTCAAAACATGCCAAATTGAGTCCCAGATTACTAGATCATGTAGAGCAACAACACAAAGAAATTAAAAGATGAACAGAGCTCACCAGACCGCTGATTGGCGGTCTGAAGTGCTCAGGTCGTCTGGAAATTTCTTCAGCAGCTTCCTCTTGCTATACCCAGTCTCCTGAAACAAAGAAAAACTACAAAACACAAATTAAATCCACTCGAATCGTCCAAACAAGAGTCTGGACTGGCACCTCCCCGGCAACGGCGCCAAAAACTTGTTGAACGTTTTATTTAAACCGCAAGTGCACGGCCGCGATGAAGCGGTGGCAGGTACGGGTCGTCCTCAGGGAGGTGAGTAGCCTCTTGCTTGTACGAAATCAAGTGGTAAAAATAGGGGGAGAAAGATGTTTATGCTACTCTACTCTATACTACACTAGGAAGTAGGAAATGCGAAAGGAAGAACCAAACAATGAAATAATAACTAAGCTAAGAGCAAAGGAAGAGTGCTGGAATACAGAAATGGGAAAAAAACCCTAAGGGGTGGAGTGAGTGCACACATGCAAAGAGGTGGGTGTAGAATACATTCTTTAAGCACATGAAGGTGGTGTTTATCAAGCATAGGAAGTGTCTAAATGTTATGGCAAAACCTATCAATCTATTCACCAACTTAGTTGATTAACATTTACATATGCAAGTTGTTTATTTCAGAACCTAAACAAGCATGGGAGATGTCTAATCATTTTGGCAAAACTCATCAAGTTATAAATTCTATCCTTAACAAACAAGCATACATTCATGTTTGATCAACACATCAAAAATAGAGCATTCATCCCATTCTCTAATGCATGTATGTACATCTACTCCACCCCCAAAGGGGACGGAACTACTCACTAAACATTACACTAATTATTAAACTAAGAAAAGAAAGCATATTAAAACTAAGCTAGAAATAAAAGACGATTAAACTAAAACATGCACAAACAATAAAACAAGCATAAACAAATAATGAAAGAAACACAAAACTTTATTGATAAAATGACTCACATTTCAAGTAGCATCCTCCTACTTTAGTGTGTGCTTCAAGGCCTCACTTCTAGTAGGAAGAATAACAACTTAAAATATGGAGTGCTTACAAAAGGATGTGAAGAGTTCTATTTATAGGCATGGAAAAAGCTAATCCGGGACAATCCCCCGATATGGGACTAAACCAATACCACAAATAGCCTAACCAAACATTAATACACGTCCAGGAGAAAACTTGGTGGATTTGGGCCAAAAGTGACCGCCAATTAGATGTCTTGGACCGCCAATTGGCGGTCAAAAAGATTCGGATCCAGTTGAATCTTCTTCTGGGCTTTGCTTTGTGTATTTGGTGGTCTTGGATTCATCTACTTCGTTTATTGGAGCTCCGACCCGAATAGAATTGCCAAAATACTCCCCATGATGGTGTGGAGTTCTCAGTTTTGCTCTTAGGTCCTTCTGTCTTGCGTTCAGGTCCTTCTGTCTTGTATCTTGGTCCCCAGATCTCACAATCCAGTCCCTTTTCCCACCTTTTGGGTCCTTTTATGTTTCATCTCTTCAAACCTATTTATTCCTGAAAACTAAACATAAAACTCGTAATATAGCATTGTTTAGGTGAAATATAATGGATATAAGATACAAATATAAGCATGAAATGATGTCAATCAGTGGACGCGTGGAGCTACTGAAATTTCGAGAGCGGGCGGTGAACCCGACTGAGCATTGCATAGGTAACCTTTGTTGCCTCTTTTCCTCGTAATTTCTATTTTGAGAAAATTTCCTTTTATTAGAATTGCACGTGTTAGGGCAAAAATTCCATAATTGGCAATAATTCAACTCTGACCTAAAAGTGGCAAAATTAGAAAGGCCTTAGTGCATGCATCATCTAGTGTTTTGTATGCATTATTCTTGCTAAATTCTTGCAAATCAATTTCTGTTGAAGAGTGCTGGAGTCAAGGTACGTATCGTGGTTTTCATCGATTGCAATAAGCATATAATCTAGTTTGCATACAACCTTGTAATTGCCCCCTCTAAAGACCATTGTTTGACTATCCTTGCTAGATCTAAGTTAAACTATCTTAAGGGCAACTCCGTAGGCAAAGATACGGTGCCGATTTCACCACCCTTCCGTAGCCCACAAATCACAATCCTAAAGTGTCACCCAAGCCTTAAATTAAAATCAATTAGACATTGACCCCTAAGGACTCGGACTCAATTAAGGAGAAGAATTGGTTTGACTTGCAATGACCTGAATCCGATCGAATTTAATTTGGTGTCTAGAAAGTGTTTTTGTGTTGACGGAAGTATTCCAAGCGAAGTGGTTGTCTAATTGGCACCGCATCTATCGGAAGCGCCCCCACTAGCTATACACGGCCTGGCCAAGTTGGTTTGATTAGTGAGGGAGGTGAATCAAGAAAATCAATTCGACTCAACCAGTTAGGAGTCGTCTAGATCTAAGTGACACTAGGTCTAGGATTGTTTGAACCGTGCTAGTTTGGGAAACCTCTGACCGACCTTCTTTTCTATCTTTAGAGTTAAGTTTCCCTTCTCTTCTGAGTCATCTTCTTCTCACCTACTTATACGTTCTAGTCTCCTCCCCTTTACATTCTCTATTAGCATTTTAGGGTCGAGTCGAGAACTTGTGCTTGCTTAGCCTCATAAGGGTAAGAGTACTTGACTCAAGAGTGTTTTGATGGATGGTTACATGAGCAACCATCCATATCATTGTTGGGACCAGGACAATGCTTCCTGGTATTCTAAAACCATGCAACCTGGGGTGGCTCATACTAACACCCCATATGGTTGGGACAATCCTAATTGTATAACTGAGCAATCTTCATATTGGGGTAACATGAGAGAGGCACCGACTGCTAGACCACAATCTAGTTATGTTGGATCATATGCTGGTCAACGAACTGACACATTACAACAAACTTTTGCCTCCTTCATGCGTTGGGCTGACAAGATGAGTGCACCAGTGGCTCCAGTATCCGTACCGTGCGACTGTTGCGGGTTGAGTTGTCATGTTATCAGGGAATGTCCTTATGTTCCCCCAGAGCCTAAGTATGAGCATACCTTTTCCCAGAATGCTCGATATGACCGTTACACTTCCGCATATAACCCAAGAGTGATGGATTCGTGGGGAAACAATTCATATCCAAATTCTTATACGTCATTTTCGCCCCAATATCCTTCTCCTGAATACCCAGAACTCTACCAACAACCCACTTCAAATCATTGGACTTATCCTCAGTCTACCAACACCCAACCTAAAAATGTCCCGAGTTCTGACTCGAACGTCATAGTTGACCACATACCTGATACCTTGGAACAAGCTTTCCATACGTTCATGACAACTACTCAACAGTCCGTAGACAATATGGTACTGCAATTGAGTCAAATGTCGCAGCAATTAAGTGAGGAAAGTAACTTTTTGTGTCAACATGAGGACTCATCTTTTAGTATCGAACCACCACCACATACACAAATTCAAAGCACAATCTTTCAAAGTCAAATTCCTAGTCGGTCTGAGGGACTTGGGATTTCAATTCACGATCACTTAGTGGAGGATTCGATTTATATTGAGAAAAACATTGACCAATTTCATTATGAGTCGGCACAGGATTGTGTCCTATCTTCTTGTCCCGTGGCCCTTGAGCCACATGATCTTCATGTTGCATCTCTTAAGGACTCAGCTCTGGTGGAGCAAGATCTCCCTAGTACCCTCAATTTCAAACAACCTGATGAGAGTCTCCCTCTCACCATTGTTCCTGCTCATCTTGGAAATGATGGAACATCAAACAACTACATAGCTCATGAGGGTATTAGAAGTTCCTTAGAAGATACCTTGGGTATGAGACCCACTTTTTGTTCGCCTGGCGTGTCGGACATGCCTAACAAGGTTTTGGACCTCGTTCCGACGCACCAGCCAGTTGGTTGGAGAGTTTGGATTGATGATCATAACTTCAACACCGCAACGGGAGAAACTCCTCTTCCGTTGCCCCTAAATTCCCAAACTCACGAGAGGTTCAAGCTCTTTCAGTTTGATCAATTGAATGAGACGCCTTTGCGTCCAATTCATGAACCTCTCATTTCATCTAGCGCTTTTTGTGAAGGCGGCCCACACATGCATTTTCTGGCCCCACGTGGTGTCATGTTTCCTTTTCAAGTGCACTGACCCACTCTTGAAGTTTCCATTTGATGTCTCTTGACAAATGAAGATGGGAACTTATGTTTGTACATAGTTATATATGTATAACAATAAATAAATAAATAAATAAAATCATTTGTTGTATTTATCCCTTCTTTAGCATCTCACAGGTTTTTGAGGGAATTCAGGTTTTTGTCCATCAACAGAGCCATGAACTTTCCTTCGTACTTCACGTTGGTGAGATCTTTCCTTTTTCATGCATAAACCCATGTAGTATCTTGCTCACATTCATTGAGGACAATGCATGATTTAGGTGTGAGGGGGTGTTTATGTATATATCTATCTATATATCTGTTCTTTTATCTCTAAAAAAAATAATTAAAATAAAAAATAAAAAATTCAATGTTTCATAACATAGCTTAAGATTGAACTACCAAAACCCGAGTACAAATTGCATTGAGATTTTTGTTCCTTATTATATAGTTCTGCTTGTAGAAACTATGACATAAATCTAAGTTCCAAAGAAATAACTCATTACCCTTTAAGACTTGTATGCACTTAAATTGGATGAATCAAATCTTTGAAGTGGTTGATAAAAAGCAGAAGTTGAGGAAAATATACCGGGAAGTGTGGACTTCTAATAGCAATTAAGCCTTGAGGAAAATAAAAGTAAAAATAAAGGAATAAAGTGAGGAAAGCACATTTTGCAAAATGATTACAAAAGCCCAAGCCTTTGAGTCACTGGTCCGTAGGGGTATCTTAAAACCCGGTAACTTCAGTTTGCCAGCTCGGGATTATCGACCAAACTCGCTACACGAATGCAAAAAATAGTAAAAGTGTCAGAAAAGCAAATGTGTTGAATCACGGGAAAAAAAATAACATACTTTAAGATACTCAAGGCCCAAAGCTAAAAGAATGATCCATGCCATGGTTGATCCAAATGATACTTCACCACCAGAGGAGGCGTGCAAAATAATTTAAGTGATATCATGTGTAGAAGGGTTAGTGGTGTGAATATTGGAGGAATGAAGACCAAGTCAGATTTTTCTTATGGGTTAGACTTATATAATAAGCATGCAAGAATTCTCAGTGAGATGTATAAGGTTGAGGTAGGGATATTAAGAGTTATTAATGGAATGTTGAATTAAGACTTTGTGGGTGTGTCAACTGAAAACCCTCACGAGACAAAACTCGTCCTCTAAGGAAACTTGGAGGTTTAAAGGCTTATTGCACATGCTAAGTGCAACCGTGATTCCTACGAAAGTGAGTTAGGATTTCCCTGTTTTTATTTTTGTTATATTTTGTTTTGCTAGGGACTAGCAAAATCTAGGTGTGGGGGTATTTGATGCATTGCATACATTGCATCATATGTCTTTCATTTAGATTACTTTTATATCAATAAATGCTACTAAGGTATGTGTTTAGTCCTATTTACAGAATACAGGGACCTGAATGCAAATTACCCACATTCCGAGCATAAACGCGTGCAAAAGACTCATTTCTCTCATAAAGACCAAGTTCAAGATTATCGGATTACAAATGGAAATGTATCCAAGCATAAAAGCATTCAAGATCTAATTACAAAAAGAACAAGGACTTAAGCACAAAAGTAGCCGGGGACATAATTGCAAGAAGCCAAGCACCTAATTGCAATTCACGAGTTATTATGGAGAAAATCTAAAGAGAAATCAATGTAGATCTCCAAATATATAAAGGAATTAATCTGGAGCTCAAAATAATGGAAAGAATCAATCCAGACGCGCAAAGGAGGATCAAATCATACCATAAACATTCAACCAAAATCCGGACAAAATCAGAGCAATATATGCGGCGTTTACGTCGCATATTACACTTACCATGCGGCGTTTCCGCCGCACCAGAGGCGATCCGTGTGCTCAAATTTTGTCCAGTCGTGTCTGGACACGTGTACTTACCATACGGAGTGTCCTCACCTCGTTCAGCATTTATTGGACTTCAGCATTTCTTCTACCAAGAAGCGTCTTGCATGAATTGGATAGCATAATGTGCCATTTTATTTGGGGAGGGGAGAAGAAGTGGGTGGCGGTGGCTTGGAAGGACGTTTGTACTCCAAAAGACGAAGGAGACCTCGGATTAAGGAGGATAACGGAATGGAATGATGCGGGCCTTCTCCGGCAGTTTTGGCTTGTGGTGACGGACAACACTTCCCTTTGGGCTAAGTGTGTCCGGTGAAAATACCTACGGAACCGCTCCATTTGGCTTGCAAGACCACCACCTACCTCATCACGGGCATGGCGAGGGCTGCTGCGAGTCCGAGATATTGCGAGGAGACATCCAATATGAGGTCGGAAATGGGGAAGTGATTCGGTTTTTCCAATTTCCTTGGTGTGGTGAACCATTTCATTGCACAAGCTGGGGTGACCAGCTTCACTACGAGATGGGGGTTCCTTGGGATGTAAAGGTGTCGTACTTCATCAGAGAAGGGTCGTGGTACCTCCCTCCCCCACGGTCCAGCAGGATGGAAGAAGTTTGCTCAAGGATAAGCCAAATGCGCATTCATGGAGGAGAGGATAGACCGGTTAGACCAGATGGGACGGGTGCAACACTTGGGATGAAGGAAGTATGGAGTTGGGTGAGGCAACCGGGTAGGAAAGTCCCTTGGGCAGGGATGGTATGGCATAAATTTGCTGTCCCAAAGCACACACTCACAGCTTGGCGAGCATTGAAGGGGCGTCTTCTCACAAAGCGGCGCATGATAAAGCGAGGCGTAAATCTAGACCCAACTTGTGTGCTATGTGCAGACCAAGAGGAAGACATGGAGCATCTTTTCTGGAATTGTCAATACACAAAGGAGGTGTGGATGTGTCTCCTCAACCTCATGCAGCTCCACAAAACTGCAGCAAGAAACCTAGAGAGTGAGGTCTTGCGACTTTCACATGCGAGTGGAAGTCGACTTGACAAAGTGGTCAGGAAGTGGGTGGTAAGTGCTACGATATATGAATGCTGGCATGAGCGGAACCGTAGGATTTTTGAGGGTGAGAGGCAGCAACCGAAAGCTACCATTGCTGTAGTCAAAGATATAATCCGGAGCATGAGCTATCAAGCATCCAAACTCGCCAAAGATGAAGGAGAAGCGAGACATTTTCAGGATACTTGGAACTAATTCCAACTTCTGAAATTTGATGAGATGTAATTATTTCCTTATACTACTTGACCTTCACGTGAGTACATATAGGTGGTAGGGAGAAGCTGGTTATGGATGTGGCATACACCCGCGAACTAAACGAACAAAGTTTTGTAGATGTAAACAATTTTTTTACTAATACAAATTGAGAGGCTAAGCCTCCCTTTTGCTTTGCAAAAAAAAGAGTTTGTTATTAAGAACCTAAACGAGCATGGAATGTACTTAAAGATTGTGGCAGAAACAATCAAGTTAAGTATTCTCTTTAATTCAAACAAGCATACTCACATTTCTCACATAAGACAACATATAGCATTCATTCCATTCTACATGACATGTATAAACATCAACTTCACCCCCAATAGGGCGATGAAACTACTCACACATTATTAGACTGACATGCATATTAAGGAAGGAAACACATTCTAATTAATTCTATGAAGATTAAAACAAACAAAGTTAACTAAGCATGCAAGAATTGAAAATAGAAAATGTGAAGAAACTAACAAAACATGTTTTATTACTCACTCACATTACATGTAGCCTCTCTCCACCAGAGTTTTACTCCAAGGCTTTACTCCAAGTAGAGAGGATGGACACCAAGAGAGGAGATGCATTACAAATGAGGAGGAAGAGTTCTATTTATATCCATAAAAAAGGTAACCCGGGACAATCCCCCGGTATTGGACAAATGCACTACAAAAAATAGACATAAAACACTCTAATACATGACCCGCCTAAATTTTATCAAATCCGGAGAAGAACCGACCGCCAATTGGCGGTCTATATACTCTGGATCTGGTCTGGATTTGGAGTGTAGTTGTCTGGCTTGATTTCTTCAAGTCTGATGCACCTAGATCGACTATTGGAGTTTAGGCCCGATTGTAATTGCCAAAATACTCTTCATGATGGGGTGAAGTTTCTTGATTTGCTTATTGCTCCTTTTGGTTTACATTCGGATCCTCCCCTCTTGTATATCAGTCCATAAGTCTTCCAACTTAGTCCTTTTCCTTGCTTTTAAGTTCTTCTCAAACATGTTTATTCCTGAAACATAAACATAAAACTTGTTACGTACCATTGCTTAGGCTAAAAATAAAGGATATAAGATACAAATATATGCATGACATTATGTCAATCACTATGGTACTAAGGTTCTTGGTTGACCAAAACCACAAGTGGAGCTCTGGCATGCGGATCCATAAGTGCACCGTGGACATCTTCTACTTCTTCATCACCATCATGGGACTCCAGCTTTGCACCACAAGGGGTGTACCCCTCACAAACCATGGGCCATTCTCAAGAACATAGCTAGATCTTTATCCAATGTGAATTTAAAGAAAAGAAACCCTTCTTTCCGACGTATCACCTCAAGACCACTACTGAGCCTCCACAACCTTTGCAAGAACTTCTCTAAAGTAGGTAGATGTGGTTTCAAATCAACAATGTAACCAAGAAGTACCTTGTCCCGTCTCTTTAGTGCCTCCACCACCTCCTCCCTTGAACACTTCGCCACACACACTCCTTCCTTCATCTCCGGTGCAACAAACTCTAGGGTCGTGGATGCCCATGGAGTAGAGGCGGAGATATCCGTCCATCTTCTTGGTGCGGATAGTGCACCCTTCTACCCTTGCCTACTTGACCCATCATCGAGCACCGCCACTTGACAGTCTTTTTGTGCTTGTTGGAGAACCTCATGCATGCCACAATCTCCATCAAGCATCCCAGCTTGAGAAGAGCGATTGAATCGCTCCATTTGAGTGAAAAAACAAAGGACTTCGGTGGAAAAACGTGAAAAACGACATAGAAAACCCATAGGAAACCACATCCTTTCCCCAGCGCTTCTCTCTCCTACTTTTTCCTTCCTTTTTTTCTATCTTTCCTTCTTTTTCTTGTGCACCTCTCCTTCTCCCTCTTCTTGTCTCTCTCCTTCACTCTCTCTCCTTCTCCGTTTCTCTCCCTCTTTATCTCTCTCCTCTCCATCTCTCTCTCTCTCCGTCTTTATTGTTCTCTCACCTTCTCCTCTCTATCTCTCTCCTATCTATCTCTACTCTCTCCCTATCCTTACCCTTCTCCCTCTTGCCCTCTGTCCACCTCTCCTTCTCCTTCTACCTCTCTCTCTTCTCCTTTCCACTCTCTTTCTCACTCCTTGTTTCCCTATTTCCTTTTCTCTCGTCCTTGAACCTCTATCCCTCTCTCCCCTTCTCCTTCTATCTTTCCTCTCGCATGCTCCTTCTTGTTAGCAAACAACGATTCTACAGGTTCAGGAGTACCTTTCTTGGAGAGAACCTGTGGCAGCGGAAGGAAGATCGGAGGTCACCTTACGGAATCCTTTTCATCGGTTGGTCTCCTACTCTCTCGGAGAGGGAGCGCGAGTCCACAACCCAAGAGTCCACGGAATGTGCTTGGTGGAGGTGGAGGGACGAAATGGGAGAGAGAGAAGGTGGCGGCTAGGGTGGGTGGAGGCTAGGGTTTGCACACTTGTTGTTCCATCCAATGGGAGGTTCCCCTCCTTATATAGATGGCTCCACCATAAACCCGTTCCATCCAATGGGAGGCTCCCCTCCTTATATAGATGGCTCCACCCTAAACCCTTAAATGTGTAGTCCAATAGGGACGTGCCATGTGTCGGTGCTTTGGTTAAATATCTTATTAATCCTAGATTATTCCAATATCTCCCACTTGCACAACAGCACGATAACAACATGTCTTCTGCTTTTGTGTCCCCGACACAAATGCATATATCCCTGATACATACAATCACACAATGGCAATATGTCACCTTTTTATGTGTCCCCGACACATAGGTATATATCCCTGATACATACAACTACTCCTCTC